>JACEFZ010026376.1:0-202491 GCA_014155875.1 Cepaea nemoralis | reverse complement strand
TAGGGTTGGGGTTTTAGGGAAAGAAAATCTAACTGTGGGTAGTAGCAGTTGTTAGGAAAAAAAATCTAACTTGGGTAATACTTGGGGAAAAGCTGGGTGATAGCAATTGTTGGGAAAGAAATCTAACTGGATAGATAGCAGTTGTTAGGGAAGAAAATCTAACTGTGGGTAGATAGCAGTTGTTAGGGAAGAAAATCTAACTGTGTGTAGATAGCAGTTGTTAGGAAAGAAAATCTAACTGTGAGTAGATAGCAGTTGTTAGGGAAGAAAATCTAACTGTAGGTAGATAGCAGTTGTTAGGGAAGAAAATCTAACTGTGGGTAGATAGCAGTTGTTACGAAAGAAAATCTAACTGTAGGTAGATAGCAGTTGTTAGGGAAGAAAATCTAACTGTAGGTAGATAGCAGTTGTTAGGGAAGGAAATCTAACTGTGGGTAGATAGAGCTCATGACCTTGAATGGAGTCTGTTTAGAGGAAGTAAACCTGACACAAATGCATGCAGAAGGAGAGCACGCTGACCTGTGAGGTACATAACTAAGTCTATGTCCTCCCCCCAGATGAGGAATGAAGAAGACCTGACCCATGACTATAATGTCCACTGTTCAAAATACACATTATTGTCTCTTGAACTCGGCAGATTTGACCGTACCCTGGGTGGGCTGGAGTTCACTTTAAGGCTTCGGGCACACTTGGCTAAAGCCTTTGATGACCAAAAGAAGACCACCCAGAAGGTTGTGGAGAACGACAGAGCTTTGGCTAAACTGTTGAAGGAGGCGGAGAGGGTGAAGAAGGTCCTCAGTGCTAACGCTGACCACTATGCCCAGGTGAGATGTCTGAGGGTTGTGTTGTGTGCTTGGGGGATGCTGCTGGTGTTTCTGGCTCTTTCTGTCTTCTTCTTATGGTAGAGGTGTCTCATAGTCTTTGTGGTTCTTCATTGTACAGCCTTTTCCTTCCTCTCTCTTGCACCGGCACATTCTCTCTTATTTTATTTTCATTCTCCTCTCTCTCTCTCTCTCTCTCTCTCTCTCTCTCTCTCTCCTCTCTCCTCTCTCTCTCCTCTCTCTCTCTCTCTCTCTCTCTCTCTCTCTCTCTCTCTCTCTCTCTCTCTCTCTCATATTCTCTCTTCTTTGCTCCTCGTTTACTTTCTCTCTCATACATACCATGTATACATTTAGTACATATCACTATTTCTTAATGAGTTATGGTCACTTATGCACACATAGTATATGTGAATAAATAGTTAATTATTCATTCCCTAGTGTAGAATTATGTTTGACTGAGACATGTAAAGGGATTGCATCAATGTCCTGTTTGTATCTTCCCAACCACAGGTGGAGAACTTGATTGACGAGAAGGACATGCGCATTCAGGTATCCAGGGCTGAACTGGATGAGATGACCCATGACCTCACCGAGCGGGTCACTAGGCCAATTGAGGAGGCTCTTAAAGTGTCCGAGATCACCTTGGTAAGTGTAGATTGTTTTTCATTGTGTCATCATGACCTCATTCTATCCAGTGATTACTTTCATTTCAAGAGGTGAAATCATTTGTTTAGGTGGTGGTGTAGATGGTGGGAAACAGATCCAGATATTAAAATGAGAATATAAGAGGCAAGAAGAGCTTCCACAACACTGCGAAATGTGAGGGAGTTAAACTCCACCCTATGGTGAGAATTTTAACTCTAAATGTTCCATCGGAACTACTGCATGGATCAGAAGCCTGGAGAACTGCATGGGTCAGAAGCATGGAGAACAACTATATGAATACCCCTGAAGTCAGGGACACTGGTAATAGGGAAAGCTAATCCACATGCAAAATTCAGTCCAGCCCTACCAGTAGTAGTGTGTATGGACTACGCTTGAGTCTAAAGTGGGCTAGGCGCGCGCGCGCGCACACAACACACACACACACACACACACACACACACACACACCCCCCCCCCCCCCCACCCCCCCCCCCCCCCCCCCTCAAAAAAAAAATTATACCAATATAATTTAATTTTTTTTCAACCATTCTGGATCACAACTAGGATATCCAGCCATCTTTATGTAGTAGTATGTCGCTCTCAACATGGCCCACTGACAGCCTCTAAATCTGTCACCATTTCTCAAGCCCAGGGTGTCTGCAATGTCCTGTGTGCACTTTTGTGATGGCCAACCCTGGCCTCGTCTTCCAGGGACCATGTCTTCCATCACTGTTCCTCCCAAGCCACTGATGTTTATTGTGACCCAAGCATGGTCAAAGTTGTAGATCTGCAGTCATCTCTGGATGTATTTAATCGCCATGCCTCTCCGGGAAGAAGAAGGTAGAGCGAGGAAGGCCGCTACGACTGCTGAGCCCATATCTACGAACAGCAGTCCGACTCTTACACCAGCTGAAACCGTTCCAGTTGCTGAAAAAACCACAACAGAAGCCAGCAGCAGCTGGGAAGTTCGCAACAACACCAAGGTGATGCAGCCCAATCTACCAGAGACCTCCACACAGGAGGAAACAACAACTGAGGACTTCACCGGCAGCAAATTACTGCTAAAACAGACAAGCGTGGGAGAAGCCAAACTGTCGGCGCTACCAACAGACAAGATAATCAGTCTGTTGGAAAACGAGCTGGGAAGAAACAGCATCTACCAGCTGCGCAAGACACCTGATGAAGTAGTGATCTCCGTCAACAAAAACCCGAATGCACAGCACTTATCCAGAAAATCACACAAGGAGAGAAGGCCGACATCAAGCTTCATCACAGCATCACAGTACAAGCCACCCGACACAGCATGATGAAACAATGGGTCATCAAACGAGTCAAGACCCATCTCACCAATGACCAGATCAGGGAGATGCTGACAAGGGAGAACAAGAAATCAAGATCATCAGTGCCGAGAGGATCATCGGAAAGAACAACATCCCCTCCACAGTCATCATAGTAACATCGGATGATTGAGTGATCCCCCAATACATCAGATGGGACAAGAGAGACCAAGTTCCAGAGCACTACATACCAAGAGTGCTGCAGTGCTCTAAGTGCCAGAAGTTTTGGCACACCCGTGCCACCTGCAAGAGTGAGGTTGAGGTGTGCAGATACTGCTCTGGACCTCATCCATACAGTTAGTGCCAGCATGCAAAGATCGACAAGGACTTAAGGAGGCCTAACACTAACAGAAAGTGCGCCAACTGCCTCGGCAACCACGGTGCCAGGTACCTCAGCTGCCCCTGCCACCAAGACAGCAAGGAAGCCATGAAGATTGCCATCAAGACTAACCTGCCTTATAAAGAAGCTTGGAGGCAGTACGAGGCCACCAATCGACTCACCAAAAGTGACAAAGCACAACTGGAAGGCCTGCTGAAGGACCTGAGAACACAGTTAAAAAACATGGAGGAAGAAAAAGACAAAACGCAAGAAACACAGATAATGGCCGCTCAGCGCATTCTGGACGAATTGAAGCAAGTCCAGCAGAAGATAGAGCAGGATGTCGCTAGAATGGCTGCAATCAAGACGGAGACAGACGAAACTATATCAAAAATCCAAGACGAAAGAGAAAAGAGAGAAGAAACTTTCAAGCAGATACAAGAAGAAAGAGCACAATGGAATCACTGGATGAACTGAAGCAAGTCCAGCAGAAGATTGAGACAGGATGTCGCTCGAATGGCTGCTATAAAGGCCTGAGAATGAAGACCAGCTATCAAAAATACAAGATATGAAAGAAGGGACATCAGATACTCTACAAGAGATAGTAACACACATCAGTAACCAGGCAGCCTTACTCGAACCAGAAGATGCAAGCACATAGACAGAAGAAGAAGCAACAGAGGAAGGACGATATTGCTCACCACCAAGATCCGACTGGCGAACACCGAGAAGATTTGAAGGCAACTCACGATGGGGTAATAGGAGGAACACCAAGAGAGACGACAATTGGTAAAGCTCCCTGAAGGAAACAGCACCATATGACGGGGTGGGTACCCAATTACTCTGGGCCTCAACAAGTGTGCGACTCCGTCCAGACATGAAAAACCTCATCAAGAAAGTAACGAACGCAATCAACGCATCAGAAGCCGGGAAGCAGACAACAAGCAGCCCAAAGTACGAAAGACAAACTACAAGCTACACCATAAACACCCCTACATAGCCAAGTCAAAAACTCAAAGGCTGAAAGGGGGTACTCGTACCAGAAATTGGATTGGATTAACACCATTCACTATGTCATTCCAGGTCCATTGCTCGTCTGCTTCCCAATAACAGGCTTGCATGCCTGTTAGCATGTTAATTTCCTCTTACACTGCATGACCTGGCATAAAAATGACTTCAAACAAACTACTTCAGGTTCAATGTTTCATTGGCAGTTGGTTGTGTGTATTTTCTATCCTAACCCCACAATTTTAATCTGTAGGATAGGTATTTTTCATCTCCAGGATGTAAATATTTGTGCCAGAATGTAGATGAGGAAGTCAACCAAGGGATCTGTGGTGGCCTAATGGTTAGTTTGCCTGTCTGCCAAGACAGTGGTATGGGTTCAGTCGTTAGCAGGGTCATGCTTTTCCAGCCAGTATGGCTATGGGATTGACCCAGCCTCATCACATGGACACCAGAGAATTGTCTGGGAAGTCAAGTTGTGAGGAAGGGAACTAGCCACCCAACCTCATTGTGTCATGGTCTAGAACAGTGGTTCTCAACCTTTTTTGGTCCATGCACCTCTTCACTGTATGTTCAGAATCACACACACACACACGCACGCGCGCACACGCACGCACACCATTATTCCAAGACTCAATTCTTGCAAATCATGAAACAACAGAAAAACGCAAGCGGAGGTGCCATCTTCTTTACAAAAACATTTTCAATGATGAAAATAAGTAACAAAATTGATGATAAAGTCAAATTAGCAAAGTTACGAATTGATGTTAGCATGGCCTGCCATAGTAGCCATACATCAGATCACTTAGGTGAAATAATGGTAGCCCATGGATGTGGCAGCACTCTTGGTCAGATAAAATTGCACCAAACGAAGTGCATATCACTAATAAGAAATGTTATTTCGCTATATTTAAAATCTGATCTAATTCTAGATCTGCAAAACAAGAAGTATACACTCATCATCGATGACTCCACTGATATTTCGACCCAAAAGTATTTGTGCATTTTAGTTAATATATAAAAGAAATGAAATTACTACTACTAGTTTTCTAGGTTTGATTCCAGTTCAGGAGGCTACAGGAGAGAATATATTTAATTTGATTAGCAATGAAATTGAAAAATGTAATCAAACATTAAAAAATTGCGTTGGTTTTGCATCAGATGGTGCTTCCAATATGGTTGGATGTAACAATTTAGTTTAGTCTAGAATGTCGGATGTATCTCCTTCATGTGTTCAGTATAATTGTGTTTGCCATTCATTAGCATTGTGCATCGAATATGCAGTGTCAAAACTACTCCACCCAACTTTTGACATGTACCAAAGAAGAGCAGCATTCTGTTATCCATTTTGTTTAATCAGTGAACGGGTGAAACCTGTAGAAATTCATCAGCGAATGAAGGTCCAGTATGGTGATGCATGCCTGTCAGTCCAGCAAGTGTATGAGTGGAGTAGGAAGTTTCGACCCACAATCAAATCCAAACGATGTGGACTTTTGAGTAAAGGTGTCTTTATGTAACATGACAACACTCGACACCATACTGCCATGCAATGGTTGAAACCATTGAAGAACTCCACTTTCAGTGCGTAACCCCCGTACTCACCAGACCTAGCCCCAAGTGATTTCCACCTGTTTGGGCAACTCAGCGAGTCATTGGGAGGACAAAGGTTTTCATTTGAAGCCCCCACATACATATTAATGTGTGTTTAAAGTGTGCCTTTTGTCTATTAGCCAGAGATCACGGAGGTCATCCTCATGGGTGGCGGGACCAGGCTGCCTAAAGTACAAGAGCTGCTGATGACGTACTTAGGAAGGTGAGCATTCCGTTGTGTAGACAAACATTTGGGACGTAGAGGGATATTAACATGGGAACAAACAAACGAACAGTTTATTTTCAAAGGATCACAAATTGGGGACGCAGGCCTGTCTTACATTCGGCCCTTCCAATCACTTGGCGTTCATACAACTAAAAGGAAAAAAACACCGAATGCTGTGAACATCATGCATGTTGCCATGTTATGGGACAGGCCGGCCGGTCGGCAGATAAACATACACACACAGACACTCACACATGCATGAACACATATACACAAACTCTCAGTTATACACCCATTGAATAACACACAAATACACATTCCATCATATACACATATACCCACTCACAATCACAAGCACACTAACAAACCTTTACCTCATACATGCATTGTCTTTGCCTCTCTCTCTCTCTCTCTCTCTCTCTCTCTCTCTCTCTCTCTCTCTCTCTCTCTCTCTCTCTCTCTCTCTCTCCTCTCTCTCTCTCTCTCTCTCTCTCTCTCTCTCTCTCTCTCTCTCTCTCTCTCTCTCTCTCTCTCTCAGCCCCCCCCCCTCGCTTTCAGCAGACGATGAGCCCAAGCATTGATCAATCGTCTGTCCATGCTCATAATATTATTGACACAATTCCAAACACAGGACATCAAAAGGAGTTTTTGTGGCACTGGGGAATTTGTGGAAGACAAAAAGGAAATTAAACTTAGCATCAAACTATGAAGTGTTAGCTCTAACATTATAAGGAATTAGGTGGTGGGACTATGTTTTCCTAAGTGTAGATATAGCCAAATGTGGGGGTGTAAATATTGCCAGATGTGGGGGTGTAAATATTGCCAGATGTGGGGGTGTAAATATAGCCAAATGTGGGGTATATAGTGTAGCCAAATGTGGGGGTATAGGTGTAGCCAAATGTGGGGAGTGTAATTGTAGCCACATGGGGGGGGGGGGGGTGTAAGTGTAGTGAAATGTGGGGGATGTAAATATAGCCAAATGTGGGGGTATAGGTGTAGCCAAATATGGGGATATAAACTTGGCCAGATATAGGGAATGTAAATGTAGCCAAATGTTGCTGTGTAAAGGTAGCCAAGTGTTGGAGTGTAAATATGAGAGTAAATGTAGCCAAGTGTGAGAGTGTAGATACAGTCAGTATTTGGGTAGCCAGATATGGCAGTTATTATTTTAGCCAAAAATGGGAGTGTAGATACAGCCAAATGTAGCAGTATTAATGCAACCTAATGTGGGAGTGTATGCTAAGCAAATTATGAGAAAAAAGATGTAGTCAAGTATGGGAAATTAGATTTGAGAAGATCAGATTAATGCGGATTCAGAAAAACATTAGAGTTGTTGTTATTTCAAACATAAATGAGAAGTCAACATGGCCGAATGGATAAAAATGCATGTTCTTAAACATCCTGTGTGCTGATGCCGAGGTAAGGGATTCAACCCCTACACCGGACTGTTCGATTAAAATGTTGACTTCTCGTCCTTGACTTTGGGACGTGAATTACAAGTCCCTCAGAAGTCAGAGTGGGTTCGCCTGATGGCGAGGGACACTGGTAATAGGGACAGCTAATCCACACGCAAAATTCAGTCCAGGGCTACTAGAAGTAGTGTGTATGGGGGGGGGGGGGGGAGGGGAAGTTAAACAAATGTTAATGTCGGTTTTAACATTTTTGCTAATGTTGATTCCAGAACTGAGTTGGGTAAGAGCATTAACACAGACGAGGCTGCGGCAATGGGTGCTGTATACCAAGCTGCATATCTGGGGAAAGGATTCAAAGTGAAGAAGTTTGGTGTCAGGGAGGGTAACCTCTACCCAGTCAGTGTAAGTGTTTGTGATGTGTTTGGTGTCAGGGAGGGCAACCTCTACCCAGTCAGTGTAAGTGTTTGTGATGTGTTGTTTGGTGTCAGGGAGGGCAACCTCTACCCAGTCAGTGTAAGTGTTTGTGATGTGTTGTTTGGTGTCAGGGAGGGCAACCTCTACCCAGTCAGTGTAAGTGTTTGTGATATGTTGTTTGGTGTCAGGGAGGGCAACCTCTACCCAGTCAGTGTAAGTGTTTGTGATGTGTGTTGGTGTCAGGGAGGGCAACCTCTACCCAGTCAGTGTAAGTGTTTGTGATGTGTTGTTTGGTGTCAGGGAGGGCAACCTCTACCCAGTCAGTGTAAGTGTTTGTGATGTGTTGTTTGGTGTCAGGGAGGGCAACCTCTACCCAGTCAGTGTAAGTGTTTGTGATGTGTTGTTTGGTGTCAGGGAGGGCAACCTCTACCCAGTCAGTGTAAGTGTTTGTGATGTGTTGTTTGGTGTCAGGGAGGGCAACCTCTACCCAGTCAGTGTAAGTGTTTGTGATATGTTGTTTGGTGTCAGGGAGGGCAACCTCTACCCAGTCAGTGTAAGTGTTTGTGATGTGTTGTTTGGTGTCAGGGAGGGCAACCTCTACCCAGTCAGTGTAAGTGTTTGTGATGTGTTGTTTGGTGTCAGGGAGGGCAACCTCTACCCAGTCAGTGTAAGTGTTTGTGATGTGTTGTTTGGTGTCAGGGAGGGCAACCTCTACCCAGTCAGTGTAAGTGTTTGTGATATGTTGTTTGGTGTCAGGGAGGGCAACCTCTACCCAGTCAGTGTAAGTGTTTGTGATGTGTTGTTTGGTGTCAGGGAGGGCAACCTCTACCCAGTCAGTGTAAGTGTTTGTGATATGTTGTTTGGTGTCAGGGAGGGCAACCTCTACCCAGTCAGTGTAAGTGTTTGTGATGTGTTGGTTTGGTGTCAGGGAGGGCAACCTCTACCCAGTCAGTGTAAGTGTTTGTGATGTGTTGTTTGGTGTCAGGGAGGGCAACCTCTACCCAGTCAGTGTAAGTGTTTGTGATGTGTTGTTTGGTGTCAGGGAGGGCAACCTCTACCCAGTCAGTGTAAGTGTTTGTGATGTGTTGTTTGGTGTCAGGGAGGGCAACCTCTACCCAGTCAGTGTAAGTGTTTGTGATATGTTGTTTGGTGTCAGGGAGGGCAACCTCTACCCAGTCAGTGTAAGTGTTTGTGATGTGTTGTTTGGTGTCAGGGGAGGGCAACCTCTACCCAGTCAGTGTAAGTGTTTGTGATATGTTGTTTGGTGTCAGGAGGGCAACCTCTACCCAGTCAGTGTAAGTGTTTGTGATGTGTTGTTTGGTGTCAGGGAGGGCAACCTCTACCAATCAGTGTAAGTGTTGTGATGTGTTGTTTGGTGTCAGGGAGGGCAACCTCTACCCAGTCAGTGTAAGTGTTTGTGATGTGTTGTTTGGTGTCAGGGAGGGCAACCTCTACCCAGTCAGTGTAAGTGTTTGTGATGATGTTGTTTGGTGTCAGGGAGGGCAACCTCTACCCAGTCAGTGTAGTGTTTTGTGATGTGTTGTTTGGTGTCAGGGAGGGCAACCTCTACCCAGTCAGTGTAAGTGTTTGTGATGTGTTGTTTGGTGTCAGGGAGGGCAACCTCTACCCAGTCAGTGTAAGTGTTTGTGATGTGTTGTTTGGTGTCAGGGAGGGCAACCTCTACCCAGTCAGTGTAAGTGTTTGTGATGTGTTGTTTGGTGTCAGGGAGGGCAACCTCTACCCAGTCAGTGTAAGTGTTTGTGATGTGTTGTTTGGTGTCAGGGAGGGCAACCTCTACCCAGTCAGTGTAAGTGTTTGTGATGTGTTGTTTGGTGTCAGGGAGGGCAACCTCTACCCAGTCAGTGTAAGTGTTTGTGATGTGTTGTTTGGTGTCAGGGAGGGCAACCTCTACCCAGTCAGTGTAAGTGTTTGTGATGTGTTGTTTGGTGTCAGGGAGGGCAACCTCTACCCAGTCAGTGTAAGTGTTTGTGATGTGTTGTTTGGTGTCAGGGAGGGCAACCTCTACCCAGTCAGTGTAAGTGTTTGTGATAGTGTTGTTTGGTGTCAGGGAGGGCAACCTCTACCCAGTCAGTGTAAGTGTTTGTGATATGTTGTTTGGTGTCAGGGAGGGCAACCTCTACCCAGTCAGTGTAAGTGTTTGTGATGTGTTGTTTGGTGTCAGGGAGGGCAACCTCTACCCAGATCAGTGTAAGTGTTTGTGATAGTGTTGTTTGGTGTCAGGGAGGGCAACCTCTACCCAGTCAGTGTAAGTGTTTGTGATATGTTGTTTGGTGTCAGGGAGGGCAACCTCTACCCAGTCAGTGTAAGTGTTTGTGATGTGTTGTTTGTGTCAGGGAGGGCAACCTCTACCCAGTCAGTGTAAGTGTTTGTGATGTGTTGTTTGGTGTCAGGGAGGGCAACCTCTACCCAGTCAGTGTAAGTGTTTGTGATATGTTGTTTGGTGTCAGGGAGGGCAACCTCTACCCAGTCAGTGTAAGTGTTTGTGATGTGTTGTTTGGTGTCAGGGAGGGCAACCTCTACCCAGTCAGTGTAAGTGTTTGTGATGTGTTGTTTGGTGTCAGGGAGGGCAACCTCTACCCAGTCAGTGTAAGTGTTTGTGATGTGTTGTTTGGTGTCAGGGAGGGCAACCTCTACCCAGTCAGTGTAAGTGTTTGTGATGTGTTGTTTGGTGTCAGGGAGGGCAACCTCTACCCAGTCAGTGTAAGTGTTTGTGATGTGTTGTTTGGTGTCAGGGAGGGCAACCTCTACCCAGTCAGTGTAAGTGTTTGTGATGTGTTGTTTGGTGTCAGGGAGGGCAACCTCTACCCAGTCAGTGTAAGTGTTTGTGATGTGTTGTTTGGTGTCAGGGAGGGCAACCTCTACCCAGTCAGTGTAAGTGTTTGTGATGTGTTGTTTGGTGTCAGGGAGGGCAACCTCTACCCAGTCAGTGTAAGTGTTTGTGATATGTTGTTTGGTGTCAGGGAGGGCAACCTCTACCCAGTCAGTGTAAGTGTTTGTGATAGTGTTGTTTGGTGTCAGGGAGGGCAACCTCTACCCAGTCAGTGTAAGTGTTTGTGATATGTTGTTTGGTGTCAGGGAGGGCAACCTCTACCCAGTCAGTGTAAGTGTTTGTGATGTGTTGTTTGGTGTCAGGGAGGGCAACCTCTACCCAGTCAGTGTAAGTGTTTGTGATGTGTTGTTTGGTGTCAGGGAGGGCAACCTCTACCCAGTCAGTGTAAGTGTTTGTGATATGTTGTTTGGTGTCAGGGAGGGCAACCTCTACCCAGTCAGTGTAAGTGTTTGTGATGTGTTGTTTGGTGTCAGGGAGGGCAACCTCTACCCAGTCAGTGTAAGTGTTTGTGATGTGTTGTTTGGTGTCAGGGAGGGCAACCTCTACCCAGTCAGTGTAAGTGTTTGTGATGTGTTGTTTGGTGTCAGGGAGGGCAACCTCTACCCAGTCAGTGTAAGTGTTTGTGATGTGTTGTTTGGTGTCAGGGAGGGCAACCTCTACCCAGTCAGTGTAAGTGTTTGTGATGTGTTGTTTGGTGTCAGGGAGGGCAACCTCTACCCAGTCAGTGTAAGTGTTTGTGATGTGTTGTTTGGTGTCAGGGAGGGCAACCTCTACCCAGTCAGTGTAAGTGTTTGTGATGTGTTGTTTGGTGTCAGGGAGGGCAACCTCTACCCAGTCAGTGTAAGTGTTTGTGATGTGTTGTTTGGTGTCAGGGAGGGCAACCTCTACCCAGTCAGTGTAAGTGTTTGTGATGTGTTGTTTGGTGTCAGGGAGGGCAACCTCTACCCAGTCAGTGTAAGTGTTTGTGATGTGTTGTTTGGTGTCAGGGAGGGCAACCTCTACCCAGTCAGTGTAAGTGTTTGTGATGTGTTGTTTGGTGTCAGGGAGGGCAACCTCTACCCAGTCAGTGTAAGTGTTTGTGATGTGTTGTTGGTGTCAGGAGGGCAACCTCTACCCAGTCAGTGTAAGTGTTTGTGATGTGTGTTTGGTGTCAGGGAGGCAACCTCTACCCAGTCAGTGTAAGTGTTTGTGATGTGTTGTTTGGTGTCAGGGAGGGCAACCTCTACCCAGTCAGTGTAAGTGTTTGTGATAGTGTTGTTTGGTGTCAGGGAGGGCAACCTCTACCCAGTCAGTGTAAGTGTTTGTGATGTGTTGTTTGGTGTCAGGGAGGGCAACCTCTACCCAGTCAGTGTAAGTGTTTGTGATAGTGTTGTTTGGGTGTCAGGGAGGGCAACCTCTACCCAGTCAGTGTAAGTGTTTGTGATGTGTTGTTTGGTGTCAGGGAGGGCAACCTCTACCCAGTCAGTGTAAGTGTTTGTGATGTGTTGTTTGGTGTCAGGGAGGGCAACCTCTACCAGTCAGTGTAAGTGTTTGTGATGTGTTGTTTGGTGTCAGGGAGGGCAACCTCTACCCAGTCAGTGTAAGTGTTTGTGATGTGTTGTTTGGTGTCAGGGAGGGCAACCTCTACCCAGTCAGTGTAAGTGTTTGTGATATGTGTTGTTTGGTGTCAGGGAGGGCAACCTCTACCCAGTCAGTGTAAGTGTTTGTGATGTGTTGTTTGGTGTCAGGGAGGGCAACCTCTACCCAGTCAGTGTAAGTGTTTGTGATATGTTGTTTGGTGTCAGGGAGGGCAACCTCTACCCAGTCAGTGTAAGTGTTTGTGATGTGTTGTTTGGTGTCAGGGAGGGCAACCTCTACCCAGTCAGTGTAAGTGTTTGTGATGTGTTGTTTGGTGTCAGGGAGGGCAACCTCTACCCAGTCAGTGTAAGTGTTTGTGATGTGTTGTTTGGTGTCAGGGAGGGCAACCTCTACCCAGTCAGTGTAAGTGTTTGTGATGTGTTGTTTGGTGTCAGGGAGGGCAACCTCTACCCAGTCAGTGTAAGTGTTTGTGATGTGTTGTTTTGGTGTCAGGGAGGGCAACCTCTACCCAGTCAGTGTAAGTGTTTGTGATGTGTTGTTTGGTGTCAGGGAGGGCAACCTCTACCCAGTCAGTGTAAGTGTTTGTGATGTGTTGTTTGGTGTCAGGGAGGGCAACCTCTACCCAGTCAGTGTAAGTGTTTGTGATGTGTTGTTTGGTGTCAGGGAGGGCAACCTCTACCCAGTCAGTGTAAGTGTTTGTGATGTGTTGTTTGGTGTCAGGGAGGGCAACCTCTACCCAGTCAGTGTAAGTGTTTGTGATGTGTTGTTTGGTGTCAGGGAGGGCAACCTCTACCCAGTCAGTGTAAGTGTTTGTGATGTGTTGTTTGGTGTCAGGGAGGGCAACCTCTACCCAGTCAGTGTAAGTGTTTGTGATGTGTTGTTTGGTGTCAGGGAGGGCAACCTCTACCCAGTCAGTGTAAGTGTTTGTGATGTGTTGTTTGGTGTCAGGGAGGGCAACCTCTACCCAGTCAGTGTAAGTGTTGTGATATGTTGTTTGGTGTCAGGGAGGGCAACCTCTACCCAGTCAGTGTAAGTGTTTGTGATGTGTTGTTTGGTGTCAGGGAGGGCAACCTCTACCCAGTCAGTGTAAGTGTTTGTGATGTGTTGTTTGGTGTCAGGGAGGGCAACCTCTACCCAGTCAGTGTAAGTGTTTGTGATATGTTGTTTGGTGTCAGGGAGGGCAACCTCTACCCAGTCAGTGTAAGTGTTTGTGATATGTTGTTTGGTGTCAGGGAGGGCAACCTCTACCCAATCAGTGTAAGTGTTTGTGATGTGTTGTTTGGTGTCAGGGAGGGCAACCTCTACCCAGTCAGTGTAAGTGTTTGTGATATGTTGTTTGGTGTCAGGGAGGGCAACCTCTACCCAGTCAGTGTAAGTGTTTGTGATATGTTGTTTGGTGTCAGGGAGGGCAACCTCTACCCAGTCAGTGTAAGTGTTTGTGATGTGTTGTTTGGTGTCAGGGAGGGCAACCTCTACCCAGTCAGTGTAAGTGTTTGTGATGTGTTGTTTGGTGTCAGGGAGGGCAACCTCTACCCAGTCAGTGTAAGTGTTTGTGATGTGTTGTTTGGTGTCAGGGAGGGCAACCTCTACCCAGTCAGTGTAAGTGTTTGTGATGTGTTGTTTGGTGTCAGGGAGGGCAACCTCTACCCAGTCAGTGTAAGTGTTTGTGATATGTTGTTTGGTGTCAGGGAGGGCAACCTCTACCCAGTCAGTGTAAGTGTTTGTGATGTGTTGTTTGGTGTCAGGGAGGGCAACCTCTACCCAATCAGTGTAAGTGTTTGTGATGTGTTGTTTGGTGTCAGGGAGGGCAACCTCTACCCAGTCAGTGTAAGTGTTTGTGATATGTTGTTTGGTGTCAGGGAGGGCAACCTCTACCCAGTCAGTGTAAGTGTTTGTGATGTGTTGTTTGGTGTCAGGGAGGGCAACCTCTACCCAGTCAGTGTAAGTGTTTGTGATATGTTGTTTGGTGTCAGGGAGGGCAACCTCTACCCAGTCAGTGTAAGTGTTTGTGATATGTTGTTTGGTGTCAGGGAGGGCAACCTCTACCCAGTCAGTGTAAGTGTTTGTGATATGTTGTTTGGTGTCAGGGAGGGCAACCTCTACCCAGTCAGTGTAAGTGTTTGTGATGTGTTGTTTGGTGTCAGGGAGGGCAACCTCTACCCAGTCAGTGTAAGTGTTTGTGATGTGTTGTTTGGTGTCAGGGAGGGCAACCTCTACCCAGTCAGTGTAAGTGTTTGTGATATGTTGTTTGGTGTCAGGGAGGGCAACCTCTACCCAGTCAGTGTAAGTGTTTGTGATGTGTTGTTTGGTGTCAGGGAGGGCAACCTCTACCCAGTCAGTGTAAGTGTTTGTGATGTGTTGTTTGGTGTCAGGGAGGGCAACCTCTACCCAGTCAGTGTAAGTGTTTGTGATGTGTTGTTTGGTGTCAGGGAGGGCAACCTCTACCCAGTCAGTGTAAGTGTTTGTGATGTGTTGTTTGGTGTCAGGGAGGGCAACCTCTACCCAGTCAGTGTAAGTGTTTGTGATGTGTTGTTTGGTGTCAGGGAGGGCAACCTCTACCCAGTCAGTGTAAGTGTTTGTGATGTGTTGTTTGGTGTCAGGGAGGGCAACCTCTACCCAGTCAGTGTAAGTGTTTGTGATGTGTTGTTTGGTGTCAGGGAGGGCAACCTCTACCCAGTCAGTGTAAGTGTTTGTGATGTGTTGTTTGGTGTCAGGGAGGGCAACCTCTACCCAGTCAGTGTAAGTGTTTGTGATATGTTGTTTGGTGTCAGGGAGGGCAACCTCTACCCAGTCAGTGTAAGTGTTTGTGATGTGTTGTTTGGTGTCAGGGAGGGCAACCTCTACCCAGTCAGTGTAAGTGTTTGTGATGTGTTGTTTGGTGTCAGGGAGGGCAACCTCTACCCAGTCAGTGTAAGTGTTTGTGATGTGTTGGTGAGAGACACATCTACCCAGTCAGTGTAAGTGTTTGTGATGTGTTGGTGAGAGAGACACATCTACCCAGTCAGTGTAAGTGTTTGTGATGTGTTGGTGAGAGACACATCTACCCAGTCAGTGTAAGTGTTTGTGATGTGTTGGTGAGAGACACATCTACCCAGTCAGTGTAAGTGTTTGTGATGTGTTGGTGAGAGAGACACATCTACCCAGTCAGTGTAAGTGTTTGTGATGTGTTGGTGAGAGACACATCTACCCAGTCAGTGTAAGTGTTTGTGATGTGTTGGTGAGAGAGACACATCTACCCAGTCAGTGTAAGTGTTTGTGATGTGTTGGTGAGAGACACATCTACCCAGTCAGTGTAAGTGTTTGTGATGTGTTGGTGAGAGACACATCTACCCAGTCAGTGTAAGTGTTTGTGATGTGTTGGTGAGAGAGACACATCTACCCAGTCAGTGTAAGTGTTTGTGATGTGTTGGTGAGAGAGACACACAGTATCTACCCAGTCAGTGTAAGTGTTTGTGATGTGTTGGTGAGAGACACATCTACCCAGTCAGTGTAAGTGTTTGTGATGTGTTGGTGAGAGAGACACATCTACCCAGTCAGTGTAAGTGTTTGTGATGTGTTGGTGAGAGAGACACACAGTATCTACCCAGTCAGTGTAAGTGTTTGTGATGTGTTGGTGAGAGACACATCTACCCAGTCAGTGTAAGTGTTTGTGATGTGTTGGTGAGAGAGACACACAGTATCTACCCAGTCAGTGTAAGTGTTTGTGATGTGTTGGTGAGAGACACATCTACCCAGTCAGTGTAAGTGTTTGTGATGTGTTGGTGAGAGAGACACATCTACCCAGTCAGTGTAAGTGTTTGTGATGTGTTGGTGAGAGACACATCTACCCAGTCAGTGTAAGTGTTTGTGATGTGTTGGTGAGAGACACACAGTATCTACCCAGTCAGTGTAAGTGTTTGTGATGTGTTGGTGAGAGAGACACATCTACCCAGTCAGTGTAAGTGTTTGTGATGTGTTGGTGAGAGACACATCTACCCAGTCAGTGTAAGTGTTTGTGATGTGTTGGTGAGAGACACATCTACCCAGTCAGTGTAAGTGTTTGTGATGTGTTGGTGAGAGACACACAGTATCTACCCAGTCAGTGTAAGTGTTTGTGATGTGTTGGTGAGAGAGACACATCTACCCAGTCAGTGTAAGTGTTTGTGATGTGTTGGTGAGAGACACATCTACCCAGTCAGTGTAAGTGTTTGTGATGTGTTGGTGAGAGACACACAGTATCTACCCAGTCAGTGTAAGTGTTTGTGATGTGTTGGTGAGAGAGACACATCTACCCAGTCAGTGTAAGTGTTTGTGATGTGTTGGTGAGAGACACATCTACCCAGTCAGTGTAAGTGTTTGTGATGTGTTGGTGAGAGAGACACACAGTATCTACCCAGTCAGTGTAAGTGTTTGTGATGTGTTGGTGAGAGACACATCTACCCAGTCAGTGTAAGTGTTTGTGATGTGTTGGTGAGAGAGACACACAGTATCTACCCAGTCAGTGTAAGTGTTTGTGATGTGTTGGTGAGAGACACATCTACCCAGTCAGTGTAAGTGTTTGTGATGTGTTGGTGAGAGAGACACATCTACCCAGTCAGTGTAAGTGTTTGTGATGTGTTGGTGAGAGACACATCTACCCAGTCAGTGTAAGTGTTTGTGATGTGTTGGTGAGAGACACATCTACCCAGTCAGTGTAAGTGTTTGTGATGTGTTGGTGAGAGACACATCTACCCAATCAGTGTAAGTGTTTGTGATGTGTTGGTGAGAGAGACATCTACCCAGTCAGTGTAAGTGTTTGTGATGTGTTGGTGAGAGACACATCTACCCAGTCAGTGTAAGTGTTTGTGATGTGTTGGTGAGAGACACATCTACCCAATCAGTGTAAGTGTTTGTGATGTGTTGGTGAGAGACACATCTACCCAGTCAGTGTAAGTGTTTGTGATGTGTTGGTGAGAGAGACATCTACCCAGTCAGTGTAAGTGTTTGTGATGTGTTGGTGAGAGAGACATCTACCCAGTCAGTGTAAGTGTTTGTGATGTGTTGGTGAGAGACACATCTACCCAGTCAGTGTAAGTGTTTGTGATGTGTTGGTGAGAGACACATCTACCCAGTCAGTGTAAGTGTTTGTGATGTGTTGGTGAGAGAGACATCTACCCAGTCAGTGTAAGTGTTTGTGATGTGTTGGTGAGAGAGACATCTACCCAGTCAGTGTAAGTGTTTGTGATGTGTTGGTGAGAGACACATCTACCCAATCAGTGTAATTGTTCTATTACTTATATGAGAGCTTACCATTACCTGTTAATTTATGTCTTGTGCTGTTTCATTGGTCTCAAGGGTTCACTAGCTATTGCTCTCTCTGTCTTCTTCTTTCACCTGATCATCCACCATTGTCCATAGGCTCTCAACCAACTTATCCCAAGCTATCCCATACAACTCCATCTATTGTTCTCCCCCATTGTCCATAGGCTCTCGGCCAACTTATCCCAAGCTATCCCATACAACTCCATCTATTGTTCTCCCCCATTGTCCATAGGCTCTCAACCAACTTATCCCAAGCTATCCCATACAACTCCATCTATTGTTCTCCCCCATTGTCCATAGGCTCTCAACCAACTTATCCCAAGCTATCCCATACAACTCCATCTATTGTTCTCCCCCATTGTCCATAGGCTCTCAACCAACTTATCCCAAGCTATCCCATACAACTCCATCTATTGTTCTCCCCCATTGTCCATAGGCTCTCAACCAACTTATCCCAAGCTATCCCATACAACTCCATCTATTGTTCTCCACCATTGTCCATAGGCTCTCAACCAACTTATCCCAAGCTATCCCATACAACTCCATCTATTGTTCTCCCCCATTGTCCATAGGCTCTCAACCAACTTATCCCAAGCTATCCCATACAACTCCATCTATTGTTCTCCCCCATTGTCCATAGGCTCTCAACAAACTTATCCCAAGCTATCCCATACAACTCCATCTATTGTTCTCCCCCATTGTCCATAGGCTCTCAACAAACTTATCCCAAGCTATCCCATACAACTCCATCTATTGTTCTCCCCCATTGTCCATAGGCTCTCAACAAACTTATCCCAAGCTATCCCATACAACTCCATCTATTGTTCTCCCCCATTGTCCATAGGCTCTCAACAAACTTATCCCAAGCTATCCCATACAACTCCATCTATTGTTCTCCCCCATTGTCCATAGGCTCTCAACCAACTTATCCCAAGCTATCCCATACAACTCCATCTATTGTTCTCCCCCATTGTCCATAGGCTCTCAACAAACTTATCCCAAGCTATCCCATACAACTCCATCTATTGTTCTCCCCCATTGTCCATAGGCTCTCAACCAACTTATCCCAAGCTATCCCATACAACTCCATCTATTGTTCTCCACCATTGTCCATAGGCTCTCGGCCAACTTATCCCAAGCTATTAGGGCTGTACCGGATTCAAATTTTTGAAATCCAGCCAGAGCCGGATTTGGCCGGATTTATAAAGTGAGATCCAGCCGGAGCCGGATTTACAAATAAAAAGATAAAAATAAAATAACCTACTACATCACTTGACTTAGGTGAGTGGAGTCACTCGACTGTCCATTACTGCAGTTCATTACTATAGACATGACAATGATGACATATACTTATATTAAATCATTTAAATGTAAAATAATTACATTACATTAGAATAAGTAATTAAGTAATATTAAGTTCCATAATTTCAAGATGAAACATAATACATAAGCACATAATGCTAATTTAGTAATTTTAATATTTAGTTTTCAGTTTTTAGTTTTCACATTGTTTTCAGTTGGCAAATTGGCAGCTCAGTTACAACTCACAACAACAGTACATTGAACAGATTGAATTTATTGAAATACATTCATTCAGTAATTTCACTTTTCAGTCAGTCAGTCTTCATTATGGCTGTGAAGTTGAACTCTCAGAGTCAAGAAGGGACGAGTTGTATTTCAGGAAAATCGTCTCCGCATTTTGTGGTAAAAGGCTACTACAGTGGTCAGTGATAATGTCTCCTGCAGTACTGAACAGCCTTTCCGATGGCACACTTGTAGGTGGTGGTGCAAGAAATGCCTGCGCCAGTCTAGCCATACTTGGAAATCTTTGCTTATTGGCATGCCACCATGAAACTGGATCTGACTGTCGAGTTTCAAGTGGCTCTGACAGGTACTGTGTCACCACAGTGTTAATGCTATTGCCTTCCGCACTTGCAGAACGATCTGTGGTGGGATTTTCCTAGACAATTGTGTCAAAACAGCTACATAGGCTGGACTCGTACTATGTGGCAGTGCTCACAGAAGTCAAAACACTAGTACTACTACTACTACTAGTAGCTGATGGATCCTGTGGACTGACTGTGTTTGCTGAATCAATAATGGAGTTAGCTGCTAACAGCAGATGGGCTCATGCATCCCTTCTACCACGTTCGGAGAAGAAGCACAGCTTGAATCGAGGATCCAGTAGTGTGGCACCGGTGTAAATACTGTTGGATTCAATGTCCGCAAATCTGCTGCCAACAGCTTCAAGCAGGGCTGCTGTCATAGTTTTGATCCCAGCATCACTACCTTCTTTCTGGAGGAAAGCCATGAGTGTTTTCAGTACTGTTTAGGGTTGTACCGGATTCAAATTTTTGAAATCCGGCTGGAGCCAGATTTGGCCAGATTTATGAAGTGAGATCCGGCCGGAGCCGAAGCCAGATTTGTAAAAATGGCCGGATTTGCCGGAGCCGAAATCTGGTACACCCCTACAAGCTATCCCATACAACTCCATCTATTGTTCTCCCCCATTGTCCATAGGCTCTCAACCAGCTAATCCCAAGCTATCCCATACAACTCCATCTATTGTTCTCCCCCATTGTCCATAGGTCCGCAACCAACTTATCCCAAGCTATCCCATACAACTTCATCTATTGTTCTCCTCCATTTTCCATAGGCTCTCAACCATCTAATCCCAAGCTATCCCATACAATTCCATCTATTGTTCTCCCCCATTGTCCATGGGTCCGCAACCAACTTATCCCAAGCTATCCCATACAACTTCATCTATTGTTCTCCCCCATTTTCCATAGGCTCTCAACCAGCTAATCCCAAGCTATCCCATACAACTCCATCTGTTGTTCTCCCCGCCTGTCTATAGGTCCTCAGCCAACTCATCCCAAGCTATTCCACGCAACTATTAACTTCTGTCTCTCCTCTTCTTCTTGTGTTGTTAGGTCTTCCCCTATTTCATTGTGGCTAAGGGTTTACAGATAACAATTCACAATCCTGTACACAGTGACCGAAACACAGCTGCGGACATTTTGGAAGCAGACCACCATGCACTGATTTTAATAACAATTGTATGAGTGCCTGTCGTTCAGAAAGCAATAACATACTACTGAACGTAAACTTGCCAGGAAATCACAAATAGTCAAATAATGCTGGGGTTAACTGCAGTATCATGTAAGGGACATGCAATTATTTTGTTTGCCTGTAGATTCTAAACAAAGGCCTTCTTAATCATACTGTTGTCAGGTGTTCTCAATGTGTGTCCTACACAGAGCCAATGTCTTTTCTTCACTGTGTTATTTACTTTATTTGTCTAGTTCTGCCCATGATGTGTTATAATAATAGTTTCTGTCATCTACAGGTTGAGTTTGAGAAACAGAAATCAGATGAGGAAGGCCACGATAAAAACAAGATAATTAAACGTACATTGTTTGGGCGTATGAATCCGTTCCCCCAGAAGAAGGTCATGACCTTCAACAAGCATTCGAAAGATTTCTCGTTTGATGTGGTCTACAGTAATCTGGATTTTCTCACAGAGGAGGATAGAAAGTAGGTTACAGTTTTGATAATATACATTCTGTTTGTGTTTTGGTGGTTAAGGTGTTAGAGCAGGACTTGATATGTGGAAGTTCACAGTTTGGTTCTCTTTTTAACTACTGCATTGGTTTCAGCCTAGAACATCATAAGTGTGTGTATATGTGTATTTAAAAAAAATGCTAATTATACATGTAGATCCATGGTGGCTCAGTGGCTAGCACAATGCCTGTTGGCTCAATGGTCATGTATTCAAACCCCATAGAGGTAGATTTTAAAAATTGAGAAAATTGGTGCCAGAAAAAATCCTGGGACCTAATGGTGGCTGGTGTGATATAAACCACACCGTACATCTAGATATGATGGGTCTGTACACATGTGGGACCAGCACCATATACCCGTAGGTTGGGGCTGACTTCATTTATTCTGTGAATTATGCATGACTGCAGGAGTTTTATTCATATTGTCATATACTCTACAGTAGCTGTTGGTTTGTTAGTTAGGAATTCTCGGAACATTGTCAGTGGGAAGTCTGAAGTCTGGTGCTGTGATGTTCAGGTCGTCTGAGGCCTGTAAGAAGCCTAAATCTGTTGGGGTGAAGTTGATGTAGAGATTTTCCTCCCAGCCTGGTAACGAAGTGTCATATCCGTGGACACTGTTTTACAGAGCTCCTTTCCCCCCTCCACGATTTAAAACCTTTGGAGCTTCATCTCTTGGGGGGGAGGGGGGGGGGGCTGATGATCCTTGAAATGTTGGGCAGATGGGGGGATCTGTAGATAGGTCGCTTCACAAAGAGGTGTCCTAAGGTCATGGCCAGTGCAGTTCTTGACCTCTGTGGCCCAGTAGGAATGATATATGACTAAGTTAAGGTTATTTACTGATTTAATTCTTTTGTCAAAACATCTAATGGCAGTGGAAATGTGTTTTCTGAGGAAAATGCAAAGAATACCATTGACAGACAGAAAAACCTAGGAGCAAGCTCTACAAGAAACAAATTAAAACCATAAACTGACTGATTAGAGAAATTAGACGTAAACAGTCAAGGTTTTCCGTTATGGGTCTCAGTAACACAAGAATGAGACTATCGCTTGCAACTAAACAATTTCTCAAGTATTTGGTTTCTCTCTCTCTCTCTCTCTCACTCAGATCGTTTGGCAGCTCGCTGATCAGCAGATACCAGCTGGTGGGGGTGGAGGAAGCTCTGGCCAAGAACAAAGACAAGGCAGAAGCTCGGGGGATTAAGGCTCACTTCCAGATGGATGGCAGTGGGCTTCTCTCCCTGGATAGGGTAGGTGAGATGTGGGGTTTGGTTTGTTTATGATCTCACTAGGATTCACTTTTTGTAGCTGTGGCTTGGCATAGATTACCGGAGGAATTTGGAGGTCAGAGATAGAGCGCTCACTTCTGGTGTGCTGATGTCAAGGTATAGGGTTCAATCCCTAGACCAGACAGTTGGACTAAAATGTTGACTTCTTTTCTTTGACTTGTAGATGTAAGTTACAAGTGCCTCAGAAGTTGGAGTGGGTTTGCCTGATGGTGAGGGACACTGGTAATAAGGAAAGCTTATCCGCAAGCAAAAATCAGGCCAGTGCACTAAAAGTAGTAGCACGAGTATGGACTACGTTTGAGTTCAAAGCGAGTTGATATTAAAAAATATATAACTTTTCTGGGTACACCAATTTGTGTTGTTTGTTTTTTATGTTTGGCATTGTTCCGTGAATTTTCCTTGCTGCAGAGTGTTGTATCTTTTACATATTTTCTTGATTACCTACCTAGTCCTCTGTTCATATTGACAATAGAAGTCAATTGTAAGCTTTAAAATGTGAATACAGGTGTGTAATTAATATACAAATTTGATATTTCTGCAGGTGGAGTCTGTGTTTGAGAAGAATGACACAGCAGATGCAGGTGAAAAATCTACCTGGTCTAGTAAGTTGTGCTTGTAATTTTATGAAATGTTTAGATGAGATAAAAGTAAGGTTGTATACTTCTTATGGCTCTTGAGAATAATTGTCATTTTATGAAATGTTTAGATGAGATAAAAGAAAGATTGTTTGCTTCTTGTAGCTCCTGAAAACAAAGTTTGTTCCTTCGTGCCTTGTTAGCATTAGGTTAAAGGGTGTTTTCATGCCACCTGTGACTGTTTATTAGAAACAGGGAGAACTAAAGGAGATGGTGAAGTTTATACAAAAGTCAACATTGCAAATGTCGACAAAAAAGAAGTTAAGGTGGGATGCAAACTGGATCCCGCCTATATCTTTTGTGTTTCGTTCACTAGTAATTGATTGTCTATAGCTGCCATGTGTCTCTATTAGTTAACTTGGTGGTCCAAAGCGTGTTTGTCAGCAAAGTTGATAGCAAACTGCGGTTGGACACAGGTTCGAAGCCTTTGAAAGTGAGGGAAAGATCAGCCGCCTATTTTTTGTGCATTCAGGCATACAAAATGTGATCTTGTATATGGCCCTATGTTGCCAGAGAAACGCAGATTAGTACTACTGTAACCTATCAAGCAGATCTACAATATGTGATCTGGTATATGGCCCTATGTTGCCAGGGTCCATACATGATACACAGATTAGTACTACTGTAACCTATCAAACAGATCTACAATATGTGATCTGGTATATGGTCATGTGATGCCAGGGTCCATACATGATACACAGATTAGTACTACTGTAACCTATGAAGCAGATCTACAATGTGACCAATATGTGATCTGGTATATGGCCCTATGTTGCCAGGGGCCATACATGATACACAGATTAGTACTACTGTAACCTATCAAGCAGGCCTACAATATGTGATCTGGTATAGGGTCCTGTGATGCCAGGGTCCATACAGGATACACAGATTAGTACTACTGTAACCTATCAAGCAGGCCTACAATATGTGATCGGGTATATGGTCATGTGATGCCAGGGTCCATACATGATACACAGATTAGTACTACTGTAACCTATCAAGCAGGTCTACAATATGTGATCTGGTATATGGTCATGTGATGCCAGAGTCCATACATGATACACAGATTAGTACTACTGTAACTTGGCAAGCATGTCATAAGAGACAGCTAAGGAGGGTTGGTATGGGGCTGTCTTCTGCATCCAATGGACAACTTTAGCTGTAAAACTCAGGCAGCCATCAACAGGTCTTGGCTTGGCATGAGCTGCTTGGGGCCTATATTCCTTTGGGAGATTAGAGGGAGGAAGGGGAGAATCTGCCCTATAGTTATTAAAGGGAAGAGGGGGAAGGGGAGAATCTGCCATATAGTTATTAAAAGGAGGAGGAGGAAGCGGAGAATCTGCCTTATAGTTATTAAAGGGAAGAGGAGGAAGGGGATAATCTGTCATATAGTTTTTAAAGGAAGGGGAGAATCTGCCATATAATTATTAAAGGAAAGAAGGGGAGAATTTGCCATATAGTTATTAAAGGAAAGAGGAGGGAGGGAAGAATCTGCCATATAGTTAATAAAGGATGGAGGAAGAATGATAGAATCTGCCATTTAGTTATTAAAGAAAGGAGGAGGATGGGGAGAATCTACCATATAGTTATTAAAGGAAGGAAGAGGGAAAATCTGCCATATAGTTGTTAAAGGGAGGAGGAGGAAGGGTAGAATCTGCCAGATAATTACACGGTATATTCACCCTTTCAGAACTAGGCAGTGCAATCGGTGGACTGTTTGGGGGTGGATCTGATGATGAACCAAAAGTAGAGGAATCGCCTGAGGTATGTAATTGTATTTCTTCTCCACCTGTTTGCTTGGTAGCTGGTGTATTATTTTTGATTATATTTTCATTGTGATTGATTGGAAATTCGGTGTGTGTATTTGTTGCATTCATAGTCTCTGGCTTGTCATGTACTGGAAATTGGCTTTTGTATAGTTTCTCAGTACTGTGCACTCTAATATTTGTTTCCTTTAATTAATTTTGTGAATTTAATGTAGTAGTGTAAACTCCACCTTGGAACAAGCACAAAGTGAAGTTTCTGATCATCAGAGGAAGTTCCTCCGCCACAAATGTCTCGGGATCATTTCATGGATATGACACTGTGTGCCTGCCTAACGGCCACCATGTACGTTGGAAGGCAAATATGTGCATCATGACCTGCTTGTTTTTCTCATGGCACCTTTGACTTGGCTGGGAGAAAGCCAGCTTTTTTTTTCTCCATGTTTTGTTTGTTTTGCTTCTGTCGCCGCCTCCACACTCTACTGACATTTTTTAGGCCAGTAGACCTTTGTAAAGGTGACAACTGAGAGGAATGTGTGGCAGAGAGGGTTAGATCTCAGCCTTGAATATCGTGGGAATATCATCAGTAAGGCGTGGCGACTGCTGCGGCATGCGGTGTTGATTCCTCTCAGCTGGGATACCACAATACAAATAACTGCTTAAATGTCTACAACCAGTATCATTTCCTGTTAATTAACATGCGTGCACATCATAATAAACAGAGAGTGGAGGTCCCTGTTATGTACCTTGTGGTGTATTGCATATGGTGCTGGCACCATATTTGTATAGACCCATCAGCACTTGCTGGATGATGTTGTGGTGGGTATGTCATGCTGGCCGTCTCAAATACCCTGGTCATCATTGTAGGTTGGAGGAAGCTGGGAGGCCAGTTGGTCATCTGCCTGGACACATGATCATCTAGCCTGGAGGCAAACACACTAGCCATTGCCCCGGCCTCCTGGCTGGTTGCCTCCATCTTCAGCTGCCTATTTTGTTTGGGTAGACTGGTCTTAACTCCAATTTACCGGGAAGGTTAACCCGGTCAACAAAGTCTGATGTATCGGCCTAAAGGCGCAAAAACGCAGCTCTGCTGTAAAAAGGCACAAAACAATCACGTCCACACAAAAAAAACCTTGTCGGATGAACGCAGAAGAAGAAGGACTCCAATTTAGATGCTTATTGGTGTACATAGCTAGAGCCATCGGTCCTTCTGTTAGTTTAAACAGTATGCCACGTTTAGGCCAGGAGCTGGACTTTTTGACTGTCAGAGATGATGAATGAGTATTTGGCCACAGTTGAGAACGCATCCTCATTTCTCTGCCCCTACTTGTAACAGCCATTTGGAGCCATGTACAGTTATGAAGCAGACCAGCAACATCTTTGCATGTGTTTATTTAGCCAGGTATGCCCCACCTTGGGGCTGAGAGTGGCCATGTGCACCGGCCACAATAACTGGGTGCCAGAACATGTTTGAGACTCCCGTATGTTGCCGGGGCCCATAAGGGAAGCAAAGAATAGCAACACTGCAGCCTACCATGCATGTCGTAAGAGGCGACTAAGGAGGCTTGATGGTTCCGTCGCCCTGCTACTGAATGAGTGCGTGGCGCGACACTGTGAGCTGTGAGTTTCATGTGAAATGCTTTTGAATCTGCCTGAGGTTTTTTTTGGAACGTGACTGCATGTTCGGAGTGATGGCAGGTGGCTATGTCCCAGAGTTTACCAGTTTTTGCCTTATGCAGAAATGCGTGGCTGCTGGGCTTCTGGTTGACTGCCATTGCCATCAGCGATGAATTGTATTTTCGTGGACTGTGTGGGTGAACATCTAGGAAACATTCAGATAGGAAAATGACAGCCTGGGTGTTTCGTGGGGGACTGGTGTGTTGAAATTCTGGTGGTGGCATTATGCACAGTGTATTTGTGCGGGCTGTTGTTTGTCGAGACTCCTGTCTTTTCCACTTTTCACATTGGGCAGTGGGAAGCGTTTTGTGTGATATTCACTGGCCCAGGAACAGAGCATAATGGGGATGACCCGTTGCTGTGAAGTTGGAACTGCGACTAACTAACATGTTTGGGAGGTTTGGCCACTGGTGTGTCACTGACCATATCACCTGTTGAGTGCTGTTTGCTCAAGAAAGCATACACCTGGCAACATATCCTCCATACTTGATTCATTGGTCTGTTTACAGCTGCAGCTTACACATAGGCTGCAGTAGCTTTTGTTTTGCATTATGAATCTACTTGTGTTGAAGTTTTACTTAGTTTAACTTGTGTTTCTACTGTTAGTTCTTTAGTTTTCAGTTGCTACCCAACACTGTGTGTTGAGTTCATTAGTTTTGTCGTGCATGCAGTCACTAACAACATTTCTAGACAGATTTTATTGAGAATGTAGATGTGATGTTTTCTCCGGTGCTTGAATGTCTCTGTGTTTGGTTTTATGTTGTATATTGAAAGTAAAGGGAAAAACCACCACACTAAATTCCAAAGAAAACATTTATGGACAGCCTCAAAGCTAGATTATGCGTGAAGTGGCGTGTTAAAAACATCACTATGGCAGTCTTAGCTCTAAATAATATAACAAGACGTTTTTAAATGAGGACAAGACACAGGGCGTTTCCATTTAGTTAAGTCATGGAATCACCCTCGTTTTTCACGAAGCAGTCCAGTCAAACTCACCCTTTTCATTCAGCTTTTCTCCGGTGCTTGAATGTCTGTGTTTGGTTTTATGTTGTATATTGAAAGTAAAGGGAAAAACCACCACAGTAAATTCCAAAGAAAACATTTATGAACAGCCTCAAAGCTAGATTATGCGTGAAGTGGCGTGTTAAAAACATCACTATGGCAGTCTTAGCTCTAAATAATATAACAAGACGTTTTTAAGTGAGGACAAGACACAGGGCGTTTCCATTTAGTTAAGTCATGGAATCACCCTCGTTTTTCACGAAGAAGTCCAGCCAAACTCACCCTGGGACTCTCGCAATCTTCTTCTGATGTGTTCCCTGCCAGTGTACCAAAGTGTCATCCAAACACAACAAAGTCCTATCACTGGTCGTGATCTGCCCACAGAAGCGGGGTCCTTTAATGTCATCCTGTAGCTGAGTCCTTTAAAAAATAGTCCTGTAGTGGGGTCCCTTAAAGGGTAGTTCTGTGACAGATGTTGTTGGCATAGGAAGTGATAGGCCTTCTTATATTCTTGACTACTGCATCATGTTTAGCTGGCATCTGTGGCTCAGGGCTAGCCAACGTGTTTCACAATCCCACATACCAGTTTCGAAACCAGCTGCAGGAAATGTGAGCGCAGGCCGTCTTTCATTGATTCTTAACAATGGCATGAGTTTCGGTCGTTAGAAAGCAGTGGCAAACTACTAAACATACAATTGCCTAGAAATTTACAAACAGTAATAAAAAATCCTGGAGTGGGCCATGACATCCTGTAAAGGACATGCCACTAACTATTAAGTTCATAATGAGGTGAGGTGATCAGATGGCTTTCTCATCACCTTTCCTTCCAATTGAAAGTTGTTTGTTGCGCACTTTCATGGTCCTGTTCCCTTATAAAAACACTTCTAGGGTAAAATATGACGGACTGGGGGAAATATAGATGACATTTGTGTTTTGCGCTCGCAGGCTTCAAACTCAAGCGTAGTCCATACACACTACTTTGTAGTAGCAATGGACTAAATTTTGCATGTGGGTTAACTTTCCCTATTATCAATGTTCCTTGCCATCAGGTGAACCGACTCCCAACTTCAGAGACACTTGTAATTTTATGTCCCCAAGTCAAGGATGAGAAATCAATATTTTAGTCCAACTGTCCAGTGTAGGGGTTGAACCCCTTACCTTGGCATCAGCACACCGGATGTTTAAGAATGTGCGTTCCTATCCATTTTGCCATGCTGACCTCCAACTGATGAAATATAGGTATCGATGCATGGTTAGAATGTTGGTAGAATAGTTCAGAAAGGTGAAGAGTTGAGGGGAGATTCGTGTGATCAGGTCATAGGTACAAGGAGAGTTTGCATGTTTTCTGGTCTACTCTAGTGTGGTTGTTGTGGTGGGCTGTGATGTTGTAGTTACTGATGTTGTTGTTGCATGCAGACACCTGAAGGTGATGAAGCAGGTGCTGGGGACAGCGAGCAAGACACACCGTCAGCAGCTGAAGGCGGGGATGCGGATGCTGCTAACACTGATCGCGGCAGTGATGATAAGAGGGAGGAGACCTCTGATGATGGCAGCGATAAAAAGGTTTCATGTTTTTTCTTGATTGTAGTGATAATAGGAGAAGAGAGTGGTCTTGAGGTTTGGGTATGAGGCTTACAATTCTCGAGACATGGGTTTGACTTGATCCAGGATTGTTTTGTTTTCCTTCTTTTGGCGGTTGTTGTTATTCATACAAATGTTCAGTCGTCTACTCTTGGCTGTAATAAGCTACAAGCATTTATTATCGGTTAGTATCTACGCAGAGCCGGCTTTGTGGCGAAGAGTTACGAGTGATCCCGCATACCTCGTTCAAGACACAGCTGCAGACGATTTGGATGCAGGCCGACTTGCGTTGGTTTCCATACAATGGTATGAGTGCCATGAACAGGTCTGAAGATAAGGAGAGAAGATTGAAATCCAGCATAGTCAACATATGGGTTAATAACTTCTAATGCACTGGACTGATGTTTGCGTGTGGTTTAGCTTTTCCTATTACCAGTATCCCCCCACCTACAGGTGAACCTACTCTGACTTCTGGGGTACTTGTAATTTACGTCCCCCCAAGTCAAGGACCAGAATTCAACATTTTGTTCAAATTGGCCGGTGTAGGGGTTGAACCCGCTATCTCGGTATCAGCACGTCGAAAGTTTAAGAGTTATCCATTCGGCCATGGAATGTTAGATCTGTGTGTGGGTTGGGATTGATTGAGATGTAGAAGAAGTGGTATTGGTAGGTTACGGAGGGAGTTGCAGGAGGTAGCAAAGGATTGCATGGCTTGACGTGGGTTTGGTTGAGGGCCTTTGCCCCACTGGGGGGCTGGAACTACTTCATCCTAAAGTAAGTTTGTTCGTTCGTTCGTTCTTCCCCCCCCCCCCTTTTTTTTTCTGATTCAGGCTCTTTCCTGGTTGCTGGTTGCGCCCATCTTCAGTTCAAGCATTTGCATTCTGCCATTGATGTTTCATTCAGTTGAAAGTCCTCGTTTTGGCCTGACATTCTAAAGGCATTTCATCACTTTTTTAAATTGATTTTTAACATTTCGTTTTCAAACATCTTTGCTTGCATTGAGCATTTGAATACATATTTTGCACTATTTACTAACTTTGAGTGTATTTATTTGCATATTTTATTTAATTTATTTTTCTCTACTTTATTATAAGTATTTCATATGGCACAGTTTTAGAAGCATTTAATGTAGCAGTTTTGTGTATAATTGCATGTCTTGTATTGTAAATAAATGAGATGATAAAGTTCACAAAAAGCACTATATGACACTAGGACAGTTGTCTGTGAAACAGATGCTGCCTTTGAAAATGAATGTAATAAGTTAACAAAAACTGCTGGATGGCTGTTTTGCTTGTTAGCTTGCTTCTTACATACAGTTGGGACAAGTTTGCATTCACCAAGTTGTCAGGACTTAAAACATAGACTCTGTTTTCCCTTGTCTTCTCTTGTCATACAGCCACCCACTCCATGACCATATTTTGTCATTCAAGACAGCAAGGGTTCATGATTTAATATGTAAGGTCATTATCATCCAGGTGTGTCCTGTGCAGTACAGTGCACAAGCAAACTGATTGTAAACATGCTGAATTTATCCTCTCTTATATCCCTCCCTCCCAGACCCACACTGAACTCCCAAATTGAGCATCCTCGACAAATTGAGCATCCTCGAATGTCATTGCATGTTTAAACTGAAAGGGTGTACAGATTGTATTTATTACTGTCCGGCAGAGGCCTGGTTATAATTTTGTCTGTATTCTGTCACATCTAACACATGTTAATTTGTGGTTTCTTCCTCTTCTTCTTCATCATGTCTTCTTCTTCTTCTTCTTCATACACCTTCAGACATTAACGTGAATATAACCAAAGAAAGAAGCAACTTGAGCTTGTTGACATCTCCATAGTTTGCCCTCGAATGGAACGCTTGCATGCCCAGTTAGTGTTCTCTGTTCTGCATATGTTGGACATACCTGCAACAAATGTTCAGCTGTCATTTTACAAGTCCCACGATTACATTCAAGTGTGTCTCCCACCTTTAGTTTATTAAACATGTAATTTAGCCAGCTGTGTCCTGTCTGGGGTCTGAAGATTGTCAGGTTGCCTCACTGGTGGAGTTGGTAGAACTGTGGCCAGGAGTTGCTGGTAGCTTATCATTGTTCCAGAGAATGTCCTCTACAAACTGTCCTAGCAAGTCCTGACAAGCACATGTTATTAGTGCGCTGGCTGAGTGGCTAAGAACGCCGGGTTCTTCTTCGGGAGACCAGGGTTGGAATCCTCGGGAAGATGTGGCTTTTTTTCTCTCAGTGGCAAAAGGAAAACTCTAACCTGCACAGATCATGGCGACTGTACTAGCCAGGCGGTCTTAATTCCTCAGGCCTCCCAATACATCAGACATAAAAGACATCAGTCTCACAGAGGATTCACCAACCAAACACGAGAACATTTAATGGATGGTCGGGTAGTGTTGCTCACAGCTGTAGTGCTTGTGGTTCAGGAAGTGGAATTGTTGCTGACAACAGGCCACAGCTTAGGGCAAGCATTAGTTCCAGATGTATCAAGTGTGATGCTGTCAGTGGCTTATCATAGTTTTTAGATAGTTAATTAGTTAGTCAACAGATCATCCTCATTGCACATCGAACCATTCAGTTCATAAGTGGGACGCAGAGGTGTTTCCAAGGCACCAGGGCCGGGTTATATACTGGCCAAGACCTATTGACGCGTCCTCGTCGAGCGTCCTGGGCAACAGGTCCCTTCGGGGTCCTGGCTAAAGTCAGTAGGATCGCCGATTCCTCCGAAGCCGGAGAGTGTCTGCCTGTACGGCGAGGAACCACCAGTCTGCACGCCAATAAGCCAGACATGGGACAACGGATACTCACGCAAAACTCAGGTCCTGTATGACATCACACTGATGTTGGACAACATGATGCCTTCATCCGACATACAGGACTTCGCGTTGGAGCTCAAGCCAACGAAGTGCTAAGATCCCCTCCTCAGTAAATCCCATGGCATGTAGTGGCTAACAACACCAGTTCTGTGTTGATTGATTAATGTTCTTTGGCTTCCCGCATAGTGTTCTTTTTGTCCACACCTCGTTTAACTTGCTGTTCTCACAGTCTGACGATGGATCTAGATTCAGTCATTACTTGGTTCTCGCAAATGACTTTGTAAAACATTGAGAATGTGAGCTTGGTCCATGGCTCGTCCGCCCTCCACAGTAGCCTTACCGGCAAGCCTGTCAGCCTGCTTATTTCCATGTATACCTGCATGCCTTGGCACGAACATGAAACTAATCTTTGCCAGCCGAGACCACTCCAGAGACAGCAACCACTCTCTTCGGACCCACCCCATCTCTATCTTCCTGAGCATACTCATTGAGTCACTAAAGAAACATGCCCGAGTGAATGTTTGTGTCTCGAGTCATGGAATTGAATTGCTTTACCTAATACCATGACTTCCATAGACTACTTGTGATCAAGGCAAAAGCACCAGAATGTTCCTTCACAATTCTCCCTCCAGCCTGAGCCTAAAGGGCCATGAATTTCTCTAGTTTATGAGATGAGTAGACCTAGTCTGTACACCACATGCTGTCTTCTTAGTTGAACAGTGTCATTATTGCCAAGTGCCATCTTCCCTTTGAAGGTTGGCTGTAATAAGTCTCCAATACCTTCAGTCCAGGGGTTTCATACCCGGCTACATCTGGTAATTCTCTTGGTGTTGACTACACCTGTGTGATGTGACCTTCTTCTTCCAGTTGTCCCTTCAGGATATCCTTTAACACATAAAGGCGGTCTGTCTTTCAATAAATGTGGCACAAGGTGTTGATCCCACAGTCTGTCTGATAGTAGCATTTCTTACTCGGTCTCGGATTGTTAAGTTGGTCAGCCGCCGAGTGTCAGTTGGTCTGTCAGCAATATGGGCCTAGCACCATATAGCCTTCAGTTCAGTTGCGGTCCAACATCACAGCAATGGGTCGTCCCCATTATGCTCCGTTCCTGTGCCAGTGAATATCACATAAAATGTTCCTCACTGCCCCATGTGAAAAGTGGAAAAGACAGGAAGTCTTGACAAACAACAACCCGCTCACGCACACTGCATAATGCCGTCACCACAAAAGTCCTCCATGCAACATTCATCCTTGATGGAAGTGGCAGTCATTTTCCCGACCAGATATTCACCTACAAAGCCTCGATGTTTCTAGATGTTGGTGTTCCATTTCTATATGTTTTCTAGCCAGCCATGCCATTTTATCTCTGAAATGCAGTTCATGCAACATAACAACCTTGGACAGATGTGAAAAAAAAAACATTTCACTGTACATGATGCCGTCGCCAGAATGCCAACACAGAAGTCCTCTACGAAAATACAGTTCATCATCGATGGAAACGGCAGTCATTAGAAAACAAGGCGAAAAAGACTGGTCACTTCTGCGTCACAACCAGCCGCCATGCATGCAGATATTTCTAGATGATGTTGTTCCGTATCTAGATGTTTTCTAGCCATCTACACCATTTTCTGAGCATGCAGTTCATGCCACAATGCCTCGGACAGATGTAAAATAAACATTTCACTATACATAATGCCATCTCCAGAATGCCAAAACAACAGTCCTCCATGAAACAGTTCATCGTCAAAGGAAGCAGCAGTCAACCAGAAGACCAGCAGCCACACATTTCTGCATAAGGCACAAAAACCCTTGTCATTTCTGGGACATAGCCAGCCGCTATTGCTCTGAACATGCAGTTCACGAGCGAAGCACTCCTTGAGTGAATTTTTCGCAGCGTGTTTGGTTTCTGTGGTTTCGGGTTTTTCAACATGGCGGAACAATGTGTGTTCTCCAAGTGGTTGGCAGTCAACCTAACAAGGCGGCAGGGGCGCCAGGCAGGTTGCAAGCGACAAGGTAAGTGTGGTGGTTTAAGGCATTTTAGACTCGTGTGACCGTCTGGGCCTCAGGAATATCCGTATTCTGTATTGGAACTGCGCCAGCGTAAAACAACGGGGTCCTATTTTAGAAAATCTGGTTTACAGGAACGACATTGTAGCACCCCAGGAGACGAGACTGGGTGATCAGCTACTCCGAATTGCCGGCTTCAAATGTTTCTACAACAGACGACATCTGGGAATGGTGATTCTCATTCGCGACAGCATGGTTACGTCAGAGCTAGACATGTCCAGTTGGGACAGTGACGATATACAAATACAGGCGGTAAGAGTTCAATCCAGTCTACCATTCATGCTGGTTAATGTTTATGCCCGCAACGCGAGTATGGATTCCCAGAAGTGGCAGTGCTTAAGTGACATATTAGGTCACGAGAGAAATGTTATTTTCTGTGGTGATTTCAACGCTAAAGGCAGATCATGGGGAAACATTTCCTCCAACACACAGGGGGAGGAGCTCGAGACTGCACTTGAAACCATTAACCTGGTTTGTATCAACAGTGGATGTGTCACCAGGACAGCAAGCCGTCCAGGGGATGAGGACAGTCTTATTGATCTGGCGCTGGTTTCTCCTTCACTCACTACAGTGTGTAGATGGAGTGTCCTAGGACACCACGGCAGCGACCACCACCCTTGCAGCATACTGGTGGAGAAAGGCAGAACCAGGCAGCACAAGTTAACGGTCAAGACTTTCCAGTATGACAGTACAGGGCAAGATGTGGTGAGTAAAATAAGACGTGACAAGCGCAGAAAGCTTCAGGGCAGGAAAAAAAGCTGGAAGCAGCCACCGTGGTGGAATCTTTAGGTGGAGAAGGCGTGGGTGGATAAGCGTAGTGCTGTAAGGAGATGGCAAAATGCTAAGAAGAACAGAGCTGGCCATCCTAGTCCCTGCTTGCACTTAGAAAGTGAGATGCACACAAAAGTAAGCTATTTAATAAAAACTGGTCACTGTTGTTAAAAGTGAAAAAGAATATTGCTGGATAGGAGATCCATTACGTGGAAAGTCCGAATCAAAAGCTCACTGTGTGGGCTTTCAAAAAAGGTGGAAAAAGTGTCCTAGTGGCACGAAATGGAATATTGCTTGGATAGCAAATCCATTATGTGGAAAGTCTGAATCAAAAGCTCACTGTGTGGGCTTTCAAAAAAGGTGGAAAAAGTGTCCTAGTGGCACGAAATGGAATATTGCTCGGATAGCAAATCCATTGTGCGGAAAGTCCGAATCGAAAGCTCACTGTGTGGATGTCATCTGCACACTGCATTCTTCTGGTTTCCGGAAGAACAGTCTATGGTGAACGGAAGGCCCAATATACGGAAGTGAGGCTAAGCAGCCATGTGCAGGACGTGACGATTCCTTGGGTGAGCCCAGTACCAGAGCGCTGTGTGTTGGCTCTGCAAGTATGGAAGCCTCCTTGGATGGCGGGGAATGCCCATGGTCTGCCCCTGCCTTCCCTTGAGGGCTGACCAGGATGTCTTTGGCTGTTCTATATGGGCCAGCTAGGATGGGAGATAACACCACAATAGTGAGAGTCAAACGTCCTAAGAAACCCCCGGGAAGGTTAACCCGGTCAACAAATGCCCGCAGAAGTCGGATGTGTCGGCCTAACGGCGCAAGAACGCAGCTCTGCTGTAAACAGGCACAACGCAATCACATCCGAAAAAAACTCCGGATGAACGAAGAAGAAGAAAAGTGAAAAATGGGCAGAGGTGTGTCTAAGAGTAAGCACAGACAAGTCACTGAAATTGTTCTGGTGACTACATAAAGGCATGAGTGGGGTAGTCACAAATAAGAGCATTTCTGACTTCCAAGGTGCTGACCTCAACTAGCAGAGGACTGATGAGGACAAGGGCAAAGCCCTCTTTGAACGCTATCTAGAGCAGAGCAACCAGACAGACATGAGAGGCCGAAATCTTGCCAAGGAGGTCACCTCAGACAGGTGCAAGGCCCAGAACACTTCGGATGAAGACACAGTGACAGTGAAAGAAATAAAGGCGGTGCATCGACGCTAAAAAAAACCGCGCTCCAAGGCCTGATGGTATAAGATACGACATCAATAGGTGTACCGACAACGAGCTAGAGAAACTAGCAGACATGTACAACAACAGTATAGAGAGTGCTAGCATCAAGGAGGAGTGGTTACACAGCTATCTGATTCCCTTGCCGAAGCCTGACAAAGACCACACAAAAATTCAGGGATATCGAGTTATAACTATGCAGAATACAATAGGCAAGCTGCTGGAGAAGTTAATTGCCAGGAAAATATCAAGCCAGCTAGAGAGACAAGGTGTTTTCCCACCTACCCTGGGTGGGTACCGTCCAAAAAGAGAAACCTGGACCAATGCAGCAGTTTTTGCCCATGATGTCTATGAAGGTTTCCATGCAGGCATTAAAACCTTTCCTGCAGCGATTGATCTTGAGGACGTGAACAACAGAGTGCCATTGGATTTTTTTAATGCTTCAGCTACTTGAACTCAAAACAAGTCCATTCCTCCTTAGTTGGATCGCTGCAGCCCTCTTCCAACGGAAAGTAGTTTTTAGATGTGGCAGTTGGACTTCGGAACCAACAACAATATATCCTGGCCTACCACAGGGATCACCAGTGAGCAGATCACTGGATCTGGTGGGACATTGTCATATGCCGACGATGTTTTAGTGTATCGTCAGGGTAAGGATAGAGATCAGGTTGCTGTGGAACTACAAACCGAACTCAATCCATAAGTACTTGGTGTGTGGAGGCTGGGGCAATGGTCAACCCAACAAAGGCAACAGTGACTTGATTCTCGTTGAATAATCATATTGTCAACACTCCAACACCAACTGTAAATCTGTGTTCAGAGACGGTGGAAAGAATGCAGGCAATGAATTACCTGGGGATACGGTTTGATCGAAGCCTTGCTTATAATGAGCACATAGACCAGGTGATAACAAAGGCCAAGCGGGGGTTGGCTGCGATGCGGGTGATGGCGGCAGCAAACTGTGAGCAGCGCCATCTATGTCTTCTATATGAAGGGCTGGTCATGTCTGTTTTTGAGTATGCGATGGCAATCCTGACTCTCAGCCGTAAGCAGATGGAAAGGATGCAGAATGAAGCTATGCGCATTATTCTTGGATGTACAAGAGATACAGCATGCAGGGCGATGCGCTACCTTCTTGATTTTCCAACCATTGAAGACTGAATACAAGTATGCAGAGCTCGCGCCTACCTCAGAGTTAACGCAAACACACAATATCCACTGCATAGTGAAATTAGGAAGGTGAAGGGCAGCAGGTTAAAAAGAGGACGGTCGTGGATGGGTCAAGCCGAAGACATTTTTCAACAGGTGTGTTCACTTTGAGGACTTAGAACCTGGCGAGGAGTGGGTACAAGTGCCAACAGATTTCTGCACATCCTTGTCAGTTTGCATCCATCTAGATAGAAAATGCAGACAAGAAAACCTGGCTGCTGTGGAGGCGGAAGTACAAGCGTTGATTTTTGAGAATTCGCTAGACAGTGATGCTGTCATATACACAGATGGGTCAGTCGTCGTCGTCCGACATGTGAGAAGCTCATGGGCCTTTACGGCTCAGGCCGGAGAAAGAATTGTGAAGGAGGACTCTGGTGCTTTTGCTGAGACCACAAGTAACCTAACTATGGAAGTCATGGCAGTAAGTAAAGCAATAACATGGCTCAAGACACAGACATTCACTAGGGCATGTTTCCTTAGCGACTCAATGAACATAAGAGGATAGAGATGGGGGGGATCCGAAGAGAATGGTTGCTGTCTCTGGAGCGGTCTCGGCTGGCAAAGATTAGTTTCATCTTCGTGCCAGGGCATGCGGGAGTACAAGGGAATGAGCGGGCTGACAAGCTCGCAGGTAACGCTACTGTGGAGGGCGGATGCGCCATGGACCAGGCTGACATTCTGAATGCTCTACAAGAAGTAAGACTTGCGAGAACCAAGTGATGACTGTGAATCTACAACCATGGCCAGACTGCGAGAACAGCAAATTAAAAGAGGGTTGGCCAAACAAGAACATTACGCAGGAAGCCAAAGAAGACTGATAAACCAACACAGAACTGGTGTCATTAGCCGCTACACGCTGCAGGATTTGCTGAGGAGGGGATTCGAGCACTTATGGACTGAATGGTTTGATGTGCAATGAGGATGATCTGTCGACTAACTAACTAGTTCACGCTTCACAAACTCGGGCAGAATTAAAAGCATTTCACACACAATTCACAGCATCACGCCACACACTCGACTCAGTAGCAGGGCGACGGAACCATAATCTACCATTCCAACATGAAGAAAATGCCTTTTAGCATGTTTAACAGTGAGCAATGACTCTTTATATACAGTCACTATACCTCAGTCCTTTAAACCCCTCCCACTAGGATGATGCACAATCCCCATCCTCTGCTGCTGTGCTACATTTGGGGCGTAGGCCCTCAACCCACCTGCTCCAAGCTGCCCAGTCTTTTGCTGTCTCGTGTAGCTCCATGTTCCCCCATTTGATCCATCTCTGTCTTTAATTCTCTTCTCCGCGTCTTTTTTTTTTAACGCCTTCTGTTTCACGCGCTCCATGGGTTCCAGGCAAAGGATTTTCTAGTGCTTCCTCTTCTTCTTTGTTCATCTTTTTTTTGGGTGCTTGTTCGCTTTGAACTCAAGCATAGTATATACACTACTATTTATAGTAGTGATGGACTGAATTTTGCGTGTAGATTAGCTTTTCCGATTAACAGTGTCCTTCGCCTACAGGCGAACCCACTCCGACTTCAGAGATACTTGTAATTTACATCCCCCAAGTCAAGGACGACAGGTCAACATTGTAGTCCAGCTGTCCGGTGTAGAGGTTGAACCACTTACCTCAGCATCAGCACATTGGATGTTTAAGAACACGCGTTCTTAACCATTTGGCCATGCTGACATGTCTTTGTTCATCTAAAATGTTTGATTTTAAATGTAATTGCGTTGTGCCTGTTTACAGCAGAGCTGTGATATTTGCGCCTATCAACCGATACATCCGACTTCTTCAGGCATTTGCTGATTGGTTTGACTTGCCCGGGTGTCTAGTTATTTTATTCTCGGGTTTTCACAATATGCGATACAAATTGCATAATGATAATTGTTCTGCTTTGTCTAGGAGGAGCCATCAGAAGCTGACCAGGAGGGTGAAGGTACTGCAGATGAACAGAAGGAGGAAGGCGATGAACAGAAGGCTGGAGGGGAAGGAGGAAAGAAGGAAGAAGAGGCCGATAAAGGTGACAGCGAGGAGAAGGCTGAGCAGGGGAAGAAAGAGTCTAGTCAGAAGGATGACAAGGTAACACACTCTCTCTCTCTCTCTCTCTTTCTCTCTCTCTCTCTCTCTCTCTCTCTCACACACACACACACTCGCTCACTCTCTCATTCTCCCACACAGAGTTAAATTTTACTTAGGGCAATGATGAGCTGAGGTAAATGGAGATTTGCTGGGGTACACGAAGTATCTGCTTGTCTGACTGCCAGATGCTGATTTCTTCATTAACCATATTTTGTTGTTGCTTTTGGCAGGCTGACAGCTCCGCAGAGCAGGGTGATAGCAAGCCGGACAAGGAGGCAGAGGCCAAAGAGAAAGTTCCTAAAGTGGTCAACATCAAGGAGACCATCAAGGCAGTGCCCGAGGTCTTGGACGTGAAGGATTTGTCTGAGGAAGGGTTCAAAGCCAGTAAAAAGAAGTAAGATCTGTGTGGGATCTATGTTTTCTGTTTCTGTACCAGACTGTCTTGGAGTTGTAATTGTGTACAGGTTTGGCTCTCATTTATGTAGGCATTCTGGGGCAACAGGTATCAATATTAAAATAAGAATTCACAAGGCAGGAGGAGCTTTCATAGCACTGGACAGTTTGTGGAAGTAACAAAAAATCCTAACACAAAACATAGAATATTTAAGTCTGTGTACTACTGTGTGGATCAGAAACCTGGAGAATGACTAAAGTGGTGACTAAATAAGAAAAAAAAAAAACTTTCTTTACTGCCTATAGTACCATCTGGAATAAGACAAGCTGCAAAAGCTGCCGAATCAGCAAAGCAATGTTCTGTCTGCCTGTCTGAGCTTCCGTTCTAGACCAGCTGCCAACCAAGGCTTAAGGCCTGGTCTGCCCTGCCATGACATTGAGTCTTTAGGTTGCATTTCCTTGCACTAGAGTAAGGCTTGTACACTCCCAATTGCGCTCCTCCGCCAAAAGCTGTTGGCACAATGTGGGGTGTCGGGTTTGGTGAGCACTGCCCAACATTCAGAGCTAACAGAAGCAGGTAGTACCGTCTACTATCATATGGTAGCTCGGTCATATCTGACTAAGACATGAGATGCAGTAATGTCATATTGAAATTCATTTTCCTAGCATGGTGCTATTTTTTTTTTGGTTGGAATTCACAATGGAAAGGTAAGTTGGAATGAGTCAAGATCTCACATCACAGCACTTGGAACATTCCCTTACATGCTCCGTCCTCATCTTCAACAGCCAGCGAAGAGTACCAGTGCTAATGGCACCAATAGCAGTTTGATTGTGTGTCTGTTGGGCCTGTCCTCGGAGTCCTGAGTGTCAGCCAGATCCTCTGGTCACTCCCTGCAGCATCATTCTCTTCAGGCCGTGATGATCTACCCATTCTTCTGCTGTAGAGATTAGGTAAATCCTGTAATTGTTAAGCTGTCCGAAAGCTTGTTTGTCTTTAATATCATATTGTTTGTTGTATGTGATATTATTTTCTAATGTTGGCTGTGTCCGCACCTTCAGGCTGGCTGATCTCCGCAAAGTTGACCATGCCAAGGCAGATCTGGAGAAGGCTAGGAATGAACTGGAGTCGTTCATCTTTGACCTGCAGGACAAACTGGGCAATGGACCCTTTAAGAAGTGCTCCACCGAGGAGGAGCGGGAGAAGCTGCTGGCACTGCTGACTGAGACGTCGGAATGGTTCTATGACAGTTCAGACGATGCCAAGAAATCGGTAATTTATGTTACTATGTGTTTTTTGGTGCATGTGTGTGGAGGGGATGCCTTGGCCAGAATTTCTGTTCCCTTCTCAGCGAGGCTTCTGGGAAATACACTATTTTGTGTGAGGATTGAGGAGGTTTTCCCTTCACCTCCCAGCGAGGCATCTAGGAAATACACTATTCTGTGTGAGGATTGAGGAGGGACTATTCCTCTCTTCCAGCTGTTATTTAGGACTGCTAGTAGTTTCTTCTTTGCCTTGTTGCCTAGTCCTATTAGCATTTCATTTGTGATTCCATCCTTTCCTGGTGATTTCTTCTTTTTTAGGGTATTCATTGCCTGTTCCATTTCTTCCATTGTTAGATTTGCCATCATATATTCTGCTGCTGTCTCTGTATTTCTATGATGTATCTGTTTGTCTTTGATTGCTTTCTTCTGTTCGGTTGTAATATCAATGTGGTTTGCATTTGCATAGTGTTCCATTAGTGCATTTGCAGCCTTTTTGCCTGTAAGCAAGGCATTTCCTTGTTTAATTGTTATTTGTTTGTTTCTAGGTCCTTCATTGTTCATGGCTTTCACTAGTTTCCATAGTTTGTTTCCATCCCTGTCAAAATTCAGGTTTTCTGTTTTTTCCCTCCAACAATCTCTTGTTGTTTGATTTACTGTTCTTTTATATTTTACTGAGATGGCTTTGAGAGAGATATTCGCTTCAATTGTTTGTTCTCTCTCTGCTGTCTTCCTGGCATCTTCAACTTTGTCCTCCAAACTTTGTAGTTCTTCAGTCCAGTATGGTTTGTAATTTTTCCTCGCTCCTCTAGGAATGGACTCAGTGGCTGCCTGTATTATCGCTCTGTTTAGACTTTCCACCATTTGCTTTATGTTGCCATATCGTGTATTTATGTTTTCACAATATTTGTCTGTTAGTATGGCAAATCTGTCCCAATCTGCTCGTTTGTAATTCCAGCGGGGCAAGGGTTTTTGCTCCTGTGGAACATACTCCATATTCATTACAAGCTTGATTGGTCTGTGGTCACTACCTGCTAATTGGTCCAGCACATGGCGATCGATTTTGTGGAGGATGTCTCCTGTGCAGAAAGCTAAGTCTGGAGTAGAAGTGGTAAGCCATCTTCTGGAGTAGAAGCTCGGTGTGTCATCCGCTTTGTTGAGTAGATGGAGATTTGAGTCTATTTCCCAGTCCTCCAATTCATCTCCTCTTTTGTCAGTATCTGGGTATCCCCATCTTTCTGAACGGCTATTAAAGTCTCCGACAATAATGCAGTTTGTGTCAGTTATTTTCATGTTTGAGAGTGTAAGGTCCTTATCTGCTGGGCTATACAGATTGTAGATTCTTATTTTCACGTCCTTTATCATTATATCAACACCTATAATTTCTGTTTGGTTGTCAGAGATCACAGATACTTCGCTGCAAGGTATTGTATTTCGTGTAAGTATTAGAACTCCTCCTTTATGTCCTTCGCGGTCGAAACGTGTGGCCTGATATCCTCTGACTGAAAATTTGCAATTGGCATTGAGATGTGTCTCTTGAATGCATGCCACATCTATTCTATCTTTATGAAGACGCTGTGTCAGGGATTCTTTCTTGTTATAAACTCCTTCGGCATTCCACTGTAGTATGTTGAGTGTCCTTGGTATTTGGTCAATAGCTCTTAACTTACTCCTCTGTGCCTTGACTCCACAGCACAGGGGAAGGTGACCACCAGTAGTCATGGGTGGACCCCCTCGAGGCAGGGGGCCCGGCACTATCACCGCCTGATGGGACTTCACGGGATTAGCACCATAACGATTAATTTTCATCTGTGGCATCATGAAATGATAAAGTTACGTTGCACTTCTTTGTCAAGCTTGTGGCTCAGTACATCCGATTTCGACAAGCACTTTTCGGGATGCTTTCCCTAGCCTTTGACTGTCCCCAGTCTACCTACAAGGCAGCAGGTTTGTGCGTCACTTCGTCTGGTCCCTCTCCCTTGACCTGTCCGACATGGGTGACCCTACCAGTAGCAGTGCTACCGTCGGCATAGCTCTTGGGGTCATTGGAACACACAAGCCCCTCTACCTCGTCAAGGTGGACGCACGGCAGAGGGGAGTCCATTTCTACTAGATGTAGTGTGTATGGACTATGCTTGAGTTCAAAACGAATGAGCGCCAAAGAAAAAACAAAAAAAAAACAACTATATGAAACAGTAAGATTATCTGTGAACAAAAGATAGTTGAGAACACTATATGAAACAGTAAGATTATCTGTGAACAAAAGATAGTTGAGAACACTATATGAAACAATAAGATTATCTGTGAACAAAAGATAGTTGAGAACACTATATGAAACAATAAGATTATCTGTGAACAAAAGATAGTTGAGAACACTATATGAAACAGTAAGAAACTTGAAACATGCCTTCTGGCCTAGCAAAACAACCATGGAAGATAAACTATGGACCACTGTGTGAACTAACACAGACAGTGAAAGTCATACAAAAGACAGGTTCCAAATTGCTGTTTTTTTTTTTTTACCTGAGGAGAAATATACCCATGCCCGCAAAACGACAGATAATAAACAGCATATTCACACCAACCCTATGCTACTAATCTCAAACCTGGACTTTATCCAAATTATACCTTCACAACATCAACACCCGCGAAATGAGATGCCTAAGTAGAGCTGCCAACTTAACAATCCGAGACCGAGTAAGAAATGCTACTATCAGACAGACTGTGGGATCAACACCTTGTGCCACATTTATTGAAAGACAGAAGATCAAGTGGTTTGGCCATGTCGTTAGAATGCAACATCAGCAACTACCATCACTGGCCTTACATCAAAGATCATCTGCGACGAGACCACGAGGACGTCCAAGAAGAAAATGGATTGACGACATCAAAGACATTGTACAACCACACGGAATGACACTATCCGGTGCCGCCCACCGGACGCTGGAACGCAAATTATTCCTCCCCACGACGCTTTATTGCAGAAGTGGAAGATGGTGATGATAGCACAGAGTTGGGTGAGCACCGAAACCTTGCAAAATAGCCCATGGCTCATGCATTAAATAGCCCATGGCTCATGCATTCATCACCTCTGGCAACAGGAGTCCAACTCCTAGCCTTCATGTGGCGGAACTGTTTTAACTAACAGGGGAAGGGGTAACAATGAGTCGCAGGCGCTGTAAAACAAAACTGCTTTAGATATGTAAGTACATACTTATATGCGCAGACACGTTGCTGCAGAACGTCATGGTGCTCGCCCTGCTATGGACCCCCAAGTAGGTGCAGTACTAGGCCCTATGCTTTGAAAGGATCCAAACTACACAAAATGACTGGAGGGCCATCTCAGATGTCTATTGGAACCAGGAAACATGAGAATAGAGCTTTTGGCCATACACACAGAGATCTAGTAAGAAATGCTGTTATCAGACAGACTGTGGGATTAACACCTTGTGCCACATTTATTGAAAGACAGAAGATCAAGTGGTTTGGCCATGTTGTTAGAATGCAACATCAGCAGCTACCATCACTGGCCTTACATCAAAGATCATCTGCAACGAGACCACGAGGACGTCCAAGAAGAAAATGGCCACACATATCTAGACAAACCTGGCCAGTAGTGGAAGATCAACTCTCTGGACCACAGAGTGACAACTTTGCATATATATAGACAAATTTTAAGCAAACAAAAGAAGAAGAAGTTGAGACAGCCTGTTTTTAGGGATGCTTGAATTTGTTTTTATTCTTTCTTTCTTTGTCTTTATTTTTCTTTGCTTGCTAGATGTTGATTTTTCATTAACCATTGTTTCTTTTCTTTCTTTCTCATTTTTTGTTATTCCTTTGTCTTCTTTCTTTTTTTGTTTCTTCATATTTTGTTTCTTTGTTTTGTTTTTTTCTTCTTGTATTCTTTCTTTCTCTCTCTTTTTTTTTCATTCTTTGTTTTTCTTTCATTCTTTCCTTTCTTGTAACGAGTATTAGCAACAGAGGTGTTTTGCATATTGTCCAATCAGGATTTGAAAGACAAGTTAAAGTTGCTGAAGGAGAAGTCCAAGGACATCTTCAAGCGAGTCTTTGAGCTGGAGGAAAGGCCTAAGGCTCTGGAAGCCTTGAAGGATGCCCTTAACCAGACTGGCTTCTTTCTAGCCACCGTGAAGAACTTCTCAACGGTTGACGACCCGATTTACACGCCAGTGGAGATTGAAACCATGGAGAAACTCATCAATGATACGGTGGTAAGTGGTGGTTTAGTTTATGTGGTGTGACTGTCTGGTGGTGAAACTCATCAGTGATAGTTTATGTGGGTTTGACTATCTGGTGGAGAAACTGATTAGTGATAAGGTTTGTCTGTCTGGTGGCAACTCATTGTTGATAGTTTACATAGGTGTTACTGTCTGGTGGAGAAACTAATCAGTGATAATTTATGTGGGTTGTAGTCTCTGGTGGAGAAACTAATCAGTGATAGTTTATGTGGGTTGTAGTCTTTGGTGGAGAAACTAATCAGTGATAGTTTATGTGGGTTGTAGTCTCTGGTGGAGAAACTAATCGGTGCTACATTGATCACTAATTTTATTCTCCACCCCACCACCAAATTTGTCAGTACACATCCCACTTCCAAATGTACAAATGGGCTATCTTAGGAATCTGACAATGCAGCAGTTGCCCTTGATACTGGTGTAATGGATTAGACGGCATTCTTGGATAAGGATGGTTGGAAAGTCAGCCTTTCTGTGGGATGACTTTGTTAAACTAAAAATTTAGGCAACTATACAGCTTGCCAGTTAAATTTGAAAATGTTGAAACCTACCCACACAAGAATATGTATAATTTGTGTGCATCCTTGCCTAGGCTACAGCAACCGTGTGCTGTTGTAGAATTCCCCATGTTGATCTGTAGGAGAAGATTGGAACACATAGGGAGGAATCTGTGTGTTTCAAAAACAAGGAAATGCTTTACAAATCAGTACAGACAGCTGACCGTTCCAGGTCTCTTATCCTGCCTCAAAGAAAGATGTGTTTGAAGTTCAGTTCTGGCTCCTTCCTTTGCCGTGTGGCATTTGGGCATATATGGGCATATTTTGCCAGATTTTTCTGCTAATCTGAACTTGATGGGTCATGTGATCAGTATCACACATGCCACCGGAGGTCAGCATGGCTGAATGGATAAGAGCATTTGCTCTTAAACTTCCGGTGTGCTGATTCCGAGGTAGCAGGTTCAACCCATGCGCCGGTCATTTGGACTAAAATGTTGACTTCTCGTCCTTGACTTGGCGGATAAATCACAAGTACCTCAGAAGTCAGAGTGAGGTTGCTTGATAGTGAGGGATGCTGGTAATAGGGAAAGCTAGTCCACACGCACAAATCTGTCCAAGGCACTAGTAGTAGTAGCACGTGTATGGACTATGCATGATTTCAAAGCCAGTGAATGCAAATACCAAAAGCAAAAACAACCTGCCACCTTTGTTGTATGATGTAGGTCGCATGCTGTGGTATTTTTAAATTTACATCGGCTCCCAGGTCGGTCCAGCCTGAGATTGTTACCAGGAATTATCCTTTAGAGTACAGGTCGGTGGCGGGATTGATATTAACCACATCAGCCATCCAGTGGGGATTGGTCTGTAAAGTTTTAGGGTTAGCACCATGTACCTCCCGAAAGCCTCACGGCGTAGAAAAGGATCCTTGGACTTTGTATTTGTGTTATATGTGTAAGTTATTGTGATGTTCAAGTGGTGAGTGTTTGACATCCCTGCCAGGAGTGGAGAGACAGCACCGTCAAGGCCCAGAAACAGTTGAAGCCTAATGAGAACCCAGTGCTGCTGGTTGAAGATGTAGGTCAGAAGATCCTGGCCTTGGAAAGGGAGCAGAGATACCTCATCAACAAGTTGAAGGTAGGGCTTGGTGTCAGAATGTTCATGTAGTTGTGTTCATGATTGTTCCTTTCTTGATGTGGATTATTGATGTGGAGCGTAAAGGTAATTGATTTCTACATGTAGTCGTTCCACTTGTAACATAGGATGTAGGGATATGTTACTGTGTTGTTCCGTTATTTTCGCTGAATACTACATACATATGCACACTGACATTCATGCAAACACACACACAAATATATATTATGGATGTATGGTGATTGACTGTGTATAGAGTTTATCTCTGTGAGACTAGACATCCACAGGATTTCAAAGATTAAAGCATCATAACACTGTACAAGAACAAGGGCGATTGGAGCAACTGCAACAACTATAGGGGTATCTCACTTCTGTGTATTGTTGGAAAAGTATTTGCCAGAATTGTTCTGCGCAGACTTCTAGTCCTAGGAGATCAAGTCTATCCCGAATCACAGTGTGGCTTTCGACAGAACCGGTCTACCATTGATATATTCTCATTGCATCAAATGCAAGAAAAATGCCAAGAACAGAATCAACCACTGTTTATTACCTTCATCGACCTCACAAAGGCATTTGGTCAGTCGTGAGGGTCTGTTCAAGGCACTAAAGAAGATTGGCTGCCCACCAACTCTTCTGTCCATTGTGGAATCGTTCCACACAGGCATGAAGGGTATAATCAAGTTTGATGGTGCAACTTCTGAAGAATTTGAAATCAAGAGTGGAGTTAAGCAAGGTTGTGTACTAGCTCCCACCCTCTTTGGAATATACTTTTCACGTCTGCTGAAATATGCCTTTCATGATCACGATGGTGGTATATACATTCACTTATGCTCAGATGGCGGCCTCTACAATGCTCAGAGATTGAAAGCCAAGACCAAAATTAGGAGGTTACTGATCAGAGAGTTGCATTTTTGCAGATGATGCTGCAGTTATGACCCACTCTGAGGAAGAATTGCAATGTCTACTATCTGCATTCTCCAATGCTTGTTCTGAATTTGGTTTAACAATTGGCAAAAAGAAGACACAGATTATGTCACAAGGTGCACATGGGGTACATCAATCTTTATTGACGACGCCGAACTAGAGATGGTAGACCATTTTACATATCTAGGATCAGTGGTAAATAGCAAATTATCCCTAGATCAGGAAATCAACATCTGGATTGGTAAGGCAGCAACAACAATGAACAGGTTAAGAAAAAGAGTCTGGGAGAACAGGAAGCTTACTGCCAAAACAAAAGTCCTTGTCTATCAAGCCTGTGTCCTTAGTACTCTTCTTTATGGCAGTGAAACCTGGACAGCTTACTCACACCAAGAGAAACGTTTAAACAGCTTTCATATGCGGTGTCTGCGAAGAATGTTTAGTTTAGTTTAGTCATTGGATCAACATCATGGCACACAGTTTAACCCATAAGTGCTCTGTTTTCCTCCTAACTCAAACCTGAGTCTGGAGAAACTAAGCTCAATGCACGAACTCCGTTGCATCGGCGAGGATCCTGCAATACTTTGGGTAGATTTTTAACTCGAAATTTTGCCCGGGCAGCGCCGTTAGGCTACTCTTTTTCCAACTGCCAAAGGAGTTTTTACGTGCGCAACAATACATGGGCGTCCGATCTCACTACCCAGAGACCAGGGGAAATTTTATTACTGGAAGTCCAGGTGTATTTTTTAAATAAATCCCGGTCCTCACCGGGGCCTGAGCCCGGGACCTCCAGCACTCGAGGCGGACACCATACCTTAAAACCACTCATTCTTGGTATTAAATGGCAAGACAAAATCACGAATTCTGAAGTATTGTAAAGATCAAGTTGTGTGACGGTTTATTCCATGCTCAGTCTTCATAGACTTAGATGGATAGGACATCTTAGGAGCTTTGTAGACTTAGATGGATAGGACATCTTAGGAGGATGGATGATGGTAGAATACCAAAGGATATCTTTTTTGGTGAATTACAGATGGGTAAGAGATCTCAGGGTCAGCCTCTACTACGATACAAAGATGTGCGTAAGCGGGACATGATTGATACAGGCATTGATAATGCACAGTGGGAGCAAATCGCCGCTGAACGTGTTGCATGGAGGGCAAATATCAGAAATGGAATAAAGACAAAGGAGAAAATTATTGCAGATAAGTCACACACTGAGCGTGTGAGACGTATGATGGTGGAAATGACCACGTGTTCACATGCACCCACTGTGAATGGACATTTACAGCCCAAATTGGCCTTATCAGTCACATTCGCTACCACCATAGGTAAAAGTTATTATGCCTTTTTAAAGCACAAACTATCGTCTGTCAAGACGGCAAGGTGCTAATGATGATGATGAGACTAGACATGGTGGATGTGTGGTGATTGACTTGGTATAGAAGTTATCTCTGTGAGACTAGCATATTTTATGTTTGGTGATCGACTTGGTAAAGAATTTATCTCTGTGAGACTAGCATAGTTTATAAATGGTGATTAACTGGGTATCAAATTTATCTCTGTGTGACTAAACGTGGTGATTGCCTGAGTGTAGAATTGACGTTTATGAATTTGGTGACATAGTTAAACCATTTCTCTAACTAGAATTTCAAACCAAAAGCCAAGGCCAAAGAGGATAAAAAGAAAGAAGAAAACACCACAAAGTCACAGAGCAAGAACGCCACTTCTGGATCAGGTCTGTGTTTGTTGGTGTGTTGTAGAGATATCATTGTTTGTTGTATGTAGTTGAGGTGTGTGTTGTAGAGATATATTTGTTTGTTATGTGTGTTGTAGAGATTTATGTGTTTGTTGTATGTAATGTTGAGGTGTGTATTGTGGAGATATATGTGTTTGTTGCATTTGATTTGTTGATCAATATTTTCTTGTATGTCATGTTGGTGATAAACATTTCTTTGTTGTTCTATGATGAAGGAGGTTCATGTTGAGATGTCTTGTTATACATGATGTTGGAGATGTGTTGTATGTGATGTGCTAATATTGTTGTATGTCATGTTGGAGATGTGTTATGTGGAGATTTCTTGTTGTATATGATGGTGTGTGTTGTGATTTTGTTTGTTGTATATGATGTTAGAGATGTGTGTTGTTATTTCATTTGTTGCCCCTCTGCTGTGTGTCCACCGTGACGAGGTAGAGGGGCTTGTGCGTCCCAATGACCCCAAGAGCTATGCCGACGGTAGCACAGCTACTGGTAGGGCCACCCATGTCGGACAGGTCAAGGGAGAGGGACCAGACGAAGAGACACACAAACCTGCTGCCTTGTAGGTAGACTGGGGACAGTCAAAGGCTAGGGAAAGCATCCCAAATAAATGCTTGTCGAAATCGGATGTACTGAGCCACAGGCTTGACAAAGCAGTGCAACGTAACTTAATTCATGATGTCACAAATCAAAACTAATCGATATGGTGCTAATCCCGTGAAGTCCCATCAGGCGGCGATAGTGCCGGGCCCCCTGCCTCGAGGGGGTCCACCCATGACTACTGGTGGTCACCTTCACCTGTGCTGTGGAGTCAAGGCACAGAGGAGTAGGTTAAGAGCTATTGACCAAATACCCCGGACACTCAACATACTACAGTGGAATGCCGAAGGAGTTTACAAGAAGAAAGACTCCCTAACACAGCGTCTTCATAAAGATAGAATAGATGTGGCATGCATCCAAGAGACACACCTCAACGCCAATCACAAATTCTCAGTCAGAGGATATCAGGCCACACGTTTCGACCGCGAAGGACACAAAGGAGGGGTTCTAATACTTACACGAAATACAATACCTTGCAGCGAAGTATCTGTGATCTCTGACAACCAAACGGAAATTATAGGTGTTGATATAATGATAAAGGATGTGAAAACAAGAATTTACAATCTGTATAGCCCGGCAGATAAGGATCTTACACTCTCAAACATGAAAATAACTGACACAAATTGCATTGTTGTCGGAGACTTTAATAGCCGTTCAGAAAGATGGGGATACCCAGATACTGACAAAAGAGGAGATGAAGTGGAGGACTGGGAAATAGACTCAAATCTCCATCTACTCAACAAAGCGGATGACACATCGAGCTTCTACTCCAGAAGATGGATTACCACTTCTACTCCAGACTTAGCTTTCTGCACAGGAGACATCCTCCACAAAATCGATCGCCATGTGCTTGACCAATTAGCAGGTAGTGACCACAGACCAATCAAGCTTGTAATAAATATGGAGTATGTTCCACAGGAGCAAAAGCCTTTGCCCCGCTGGAATTACAAACGAGCAGATTGGGACAGATTTGCCATACTAACAGACAAATATTGTGAAAACATAAATACACGATATGGCAACATGAAGCAAATGGTGGAAAGTCTAAACAGAGCAATAATACAGGCGGCCACTGAGTCTATTCCAAGAGGAGCGAGGAAAAATTACAAACCATACTGGACTGAGGAACTACAAATTTTGGAGGACAAAGTTGAAGATGCTAGGAAGACTGCAGAGAGAGAACAAACAACTGAAGCGAACATCTCTCTCAAAGCCATCTCAGCAAAATATAAAAGAACAGTAAATCAAACAACAAGAGATTGTTGGAGAAAAAAAACAGAAAACCTGAATTTTGACAGGGATGGAAACAAACTATGGAAACTAGTGAAAGCCATGAACAATGAAGGACCTAGAAACAAACAAATAACAATTAAACAAGGAAATGCCTTGCTTACAGGAAAAAAGGCTGCAAATGCACTAATGGAACACTATGCCAGTGCAAACCACATTGATATTACAGCCGAACAGAAGAAAGCAATCAAAGATAAACAGATACATCATAGATATACAGAGACAGCAGCAGAATATATGATGGCAAATCTAACAATGGAAGAAATGGAACAGGCAATGAATACCCTAAAAAAGAAGACATCTCCAGGAAAGGATGGAATCACAAATGAAATGCTAATAGGACTAGGCACTAAGGCAAAAAAGAAACTACTAGCAGTCCTAAATTACAGCTGGAAGAGGGGAATAGTCCCACAGGCATGGAAGGAAGCTATACTAATACCAGTCCCAAAGAAAGGAAAAGACCTGGAAGAACCAAATGGCTATCGACCTATCAGTCTTCTTAGCTGTGTAGGAAAATTAATGGAACGCATTATCAATGGCAGGCTAACATGGCATCTGGAAGAAAACCAACTCTTAACACCTCACCAAGCAGGATTCAGAAAGTACAGATCCACTGAAGATCAAATAACCTATATAGCTCAGGAAATAGAGGATGCCTTCCAAGAGAAAAAGCACACACTAGCGGTCTGGATAGATTTAGAAAAAGCATTTGATAAAGTATGGAAGGAAGGACTGAAAGTAAAACTGCAAAAAATGCATGTTTGTGGGAAAATGTACAAATGGATCAGCCACTACCTTGAGAACAGAACTGCCAGGACAAAAGTACAAGGACAAACCAGCAAAATGATGCTGTTGGAGCAAGGTGTCCCCCAAGGAGGAGTTCTTTCACCAACATTATTCCTAGCATATATAAACGACATCACGGAAAACTTTCCAGCCAGAGTACACACATCATCTTTTGCAGATGACCTAGCCATATGGACATCTGAAGAATATATTAGTACAGCTAACAGCAGAATACAGCAAGCCCTATTAGCGCTAGAGGACTGGTCAAAATCATGGCTAGTGAAGATAAGTGAGGAGAAAACAGCATGCACAGTGTTCTCCCTCTCAACTAAAACTCAGCAACCTAAGCTGGTATTGAATGGAAAAATATTGCGCCATGAAGAAAATCCAAACTATCTAGGAGTCACCTTTGATCGTCGCCTGACATGGAAGACACAGGTTGAGAAAAATCGAACAAGAGCAAGGCAGAGAATGGCAATCATGAAAAAGCTTGCTGGTACAACGTGGGGAGCAGATGAGAAAGTTCTCAAGAAGTTATATACTGGACGGGTGAGGCCAGTACTGGAATATGGCATTGCAGCTTGGGCAACAGCAGCTAAGTCAAACTTTAACAAAATAAGTAGAGTCCAAAATCAAGGAATGCGAATCATAACTGGAAGCCTGAAGACAACGCCTATTAATGAATTAGAAAAGATCACTTGTTTACAACCAATGCAGGATAGAAGAGATAGCAGAGCCCAGCAACAAGCTGAAAAATTTAGAAGATTGACAGACCACCCTATGTATAAAAGGTTTAGTGGTTTTGGAAAGGGAAGACTGAAGCGTAGCAACTTTGTAGAAACTGCAAAACGAAAGATTAGGGCAGATCCCATACTTAACATATCAACATTTACAATGCAGACAAGTTACCAGCTTGGAGACAGCAGCAACTGCCTGAGATGATAGAAAACATTCCTGGTATTGAGAAAAAGAACACTCAGCATGAAACCGAAAGAAGAGAAATAACCCTCAACTACATAAAAGAACATTACCCAAGCAGCAATTGGACCCATGCATATACAGATGGATCAGCCAAAAATTCAGTAGAGAATGGAGGAGGAGGGATTCTCCTAAAGTTAAAAAATGGAGTGAAAAAAACACATTCAATGGCAACTGGAAAGTTTTCAAGTAACTTCAAAGCGGAGGTAGAGGCTCTGAAAACTGCAGCAGAAATGCTCTTAATGGAGGAAAATAAAGAGACGCAAATAGCTATCTTTACAGATGCAAAGTCAGCTGTCTCAATACTGAAGAGCAATAACAGCACAGAAATAGCTGACCTAAGAGCAGCACTCCATGGTCTATGCCAGAAATCCAAAAAGTTGTAATACAGTGGATCCCATCACATTGCAGTATACCTGGAAATGAAGAGGCTGACAGACTGGCAAAAGAGGGCGGACGACTACCACAGCCTGACATAGACATAACCTATAATGAGGCAAAGAGGTTGATAAAAAGCACTTATAGAACCAAATGGGAATCGGAGCATCCAGGCCACCAGAAGGATGATGCATACTACAAACTCGACCGAAGAGAACAAGTAGCAATCTTCAGACTCCGCACAGGACACAACAGGTTGAAATACCACTTGTTCAACAAACTAAAGATAGGAGATACAGATGAATGTAATTGTGGAACTGGTAAAATGACAGCTAAACATTTGCTGCAAGAGTGCCCAATATATGCAGAACAGAGAAAGATATTTTGGCCCACACCTGCTTCATTTGAGGACAAGCTCTATGGAGATATCAACAAGCTCAAGTCGACTGCAGCTTACTTTAACTGTATGCAGGTTGACATTTAAATGTACATGAAGAAGTATTTAGACTGCCACACTTCATACCACAGGCATGACGGTTACACAAGCCTCCCCAGAGGCATGAAATGGAATATTGCTTGGATAGCAAATCCATTATGTGGAAAGTCTGAATCGAAAGCTCACTGTGTGGGCTTCAAAAAAGGTGGAAAAAGATGTCCTAGTGGCACAAAATGGAATATTGCTTGGATAGCAAATCCATTACGTGGAAAGTCCGAATCGAAAGCTCACTGTGTGGATGTCATCTGCAAACTGCATTCTTCTGGCTTCTGGAAGAACAGCCTATGGTGAACGGAAGGCCCAATATACGGAAGTGAGGCTAAGCAGCCATGTGCAGGACGTGACGATTCCTTGGGTGAGCCCAGTACCAGAGCGGTGTGTGATGGCTCTGCAATTATGGAAGCCTCCTTGGATGGCGGGGAATGCCCATGGTTTGCCCCTGCCTTCCCTTGAGGGCCAACCAGGATGCCTTTGGCTGTTCTATATGGGCCAGCTGGGATGGGAGATAACACCACAACAGTGAGAGTCTAACGTCCTAAGAAACCCCCGGGAAGGTTAACCCGGTCAACAAATGCCCGCAGAAGTCGGATGTGTCGGCCTAACGGCGCAAGAACGCAGCTCTGCTGTAAACAGGCACAACGCAATCACGTCCGAAAAAAAACTCCGGATGAACGAAGAAGAAGAAGATTTCATTTGTTGTATGATGTTGGAGATGTGTGTTGTGATTTCATTTGTTGTATATGATGTTGGAAATGTGTGACATTTCATTTGTTGTATGGTTGCTATCAGATAAGCATGTCCTTCTCACAGATAAGCATGTCTTTGGAGGTGTGTGTTACTTCATTTATTGTATATGATGTTGGAGATGTGTGTTATTTCATTTGTTGTATATGATGTTGGAGATGTGTGTTATTTCATTTGTTGTATATTATGTTGGAGATGTGTGTTACTTCATTTGTTGTGCATGATGTTGGAGTTGTGTGTTATTTCATTTGTTGTATATGATGTTGAAGATGTGTTATTTCATTTGTTGTATATGATGTTGGAGATGTGTGTTATTTTATTTGTTGTATATGATGTTGGAGATGTGTTATTTCATTTGTTGTATATGATGTTGGAGATGTGTGTTATTTTATTTGTTGTATATGATGTTGGAGATGTGTTATTTCATTTGTTGTATATGATGTTGGAGATGTGTGTTACTTCATTTGTTGCATATGATGTTGGAGATGTGTGTTATTTCATTTCTTGTATATGATGTTGGAGATGTTGTGATTTCATTTCTTGTATATGATGTTGGAGATGTGTGTTGTGATTTCATTTATAGTATATGATGTTGGAGATGTGTGTTGTGGAGATGTCTTTTGTTGGATATGATATGTGGCCAGTGTTCTTAACCCTTTACAGGGCAGACGCTTGTCCATTTTGTAGCCCTGAACGGGCAAGATTTTTTCAGGTTCTGTAAAATTTCGGGTCGCGTTAGTAAAAACATCACAAATAAGGTGTTAGTCAACCGATTTTAGTTAAATAAACAACACAATGAAGGGAAAAGCATGCAGAATATGTTACTCACGTGATTGTTGCCGGTAATCCATATATGAACACAAATATTTACGAAATACGGCATGTTTGTGATTTTCCGTCATCTATACGGCAATTTACAAACACATTTTCAGAATCATAATCACTTTCTTTAAAGTCCGACTCACGACTGCTAATGCAAAGTAACGCTTTGCACTGATATCTAGCTCCGATTAATAATCAACTTCGTGCCCTTTAATGTCATTTAAATTGAACAGAGCGAAATCTCGGCTATCACTTGAAGAATCGCCGAAATCCATTTTGAAAAACAGCGTAAAAATCCCGAAAACTATAAAAAAAAAGTCCGTTAAAGTCTGTTCAAAGTCATTGTAGCGTGTTTACAAATGGCGGCCACGTTGTCAAGCTATCGGCGAAAGTGAAAGTAGCCATCGGAAGTGTCGGAAAACCGAGAGATCGCATTTTTAAAACGACTAGTCTCAAAGGCGCGATTGGGCGCTATGCTCGTTTAACGCATCAAACGCTATCAGGCGCTATGCCTGTTAAAGGGTTCAGTATTGAATTTTCTCCACTAATTGCTTTAGTGATCTTCATAATTTGCTATTTCTAAAGTCAGTGTTTTCAGTGTTGCTTCTGGGAATCATCATCTTTTATTGTTCATTGCCAGTGGTGTTTAGGCCCTTATTTATCTCATGGCTAACTCTCATATTCAAAACCGGCCCTTATTTATCTCATGGCTAACTTTCGTATTCAAAACCGGCCCTTATTTATCTCATGGCTAACTCTCGTATTCAAAACAATGTATTCCCAAGGTGAATGTCAACACGGAAGCCACAAACAGTATGCTGCATGATTTATTGCCCATTTGGTCAAGCAGACCTGCACTATTTTAAGTATTTTAGTAACCATTTAGAATTTAGAGCTTTCTTTAAATTTCTGTACAGTTTTCTTTCTTTAATTCACAGAAGACAAGCCAACGGCAGATGATGATGACGATGCTACAGTCGAAGATGAGACCACAGAAGAGTCTGAGAGAACCGAGAAGGATACCGATACAAAGACAGAGAATGACAAGGAGAAGTCAGTAAAGAAAGAGAAGGACAAGGATAAGTCAGAAAAGAAAGAGAAAGAAACAGATAAGTCAGAAAAGAAGTCCGGCAAAAAGTCAAAAGACAAAACTAGCTCGGAAAAGAAAAATACAAAGTCCAAACAAAAAACAGAGGAACCTACAGCGGAAGAAGTGGTCTTAGAGTTAGGTAAGCATGTCCTTCTCACAGATAAGCATGTCCTTCTATCAGATAAACATGTCCTTCTCACAGATAAGCATGTCCCTCTATCAGATAAGCATGTCCTTCTCACAGATATCTTTGTATGCTGTTGTATGTGTTTTGTTTCTGTCTTGTATTAAACAAATAACTCTAATAGCTGGAATCAGAAACCTGCTGAAGGAACCAACACATTTCATAGACCTGATAAGCATCAGATAAGCATGTCCCTCTATCAGATAAGCATGTCCTTCTCACATATATCTTTGTATGCTGTTGTATGTGTTTTGTTTCTGTCTTGTATTAAACAAATAACACTAACAACAGCTGGAAGCAGAAACCTGCTGAAGAAACCAACACATTTCATAGACCTGAATGTATGCAGGAATAGGTACCAGTCTTTCTGTCACTTATCCGACGATGAATGCTTCTGGCTTACATAGAACTTTGGTCAGTGGCTATAAAACCAAATATCCCCGGGAAGGTTAACCCGGTCAACAAATGCCCACATAAGTCGGATGTGTCGGCCTAACGGCGCAAGAACGCAGCTCTGCTGTAAACAGGCACAACGCAATCACATCCGGAAAAAAAACTCCGGATGAACGAAGAAGAAGAAGAAGAAACCAAATATCTATTTTTTAATATTTTGTTTTAATGCTATCACTTGTTCTGTTTCTAAAAACATCATTACTTGTTTGTCTTTTGCCAGATGAATCAGACGCGGGTACCAGCGGAAAAGACAAGCCAGGATCAAAGGAGGAGCATATTGAATTATAACACATGTTGGTTTAGTGTTGCATCATTCTATTTTTTTTGTTGTTGACGGTTTTGTTTACGATGAGCTGAAAGTTTGGCATCTCAGTCTACAGCGCTGTGTTGCGCTGTAAGCATTACTATATGTTCACAATGTGGTATTTAATTATGAGGACAGTTCTGACATATTCATTCACAGTGATAGAAACTAGACTTTATGGTTAAAGATTCCATAATGTGTGTTTATGCACATGTAATGGGACAGTCCAAGCTTTTATAGAAACTGAGTTGTTTAAGTAAGGGAATGTGTAGACACCTTTACATTCTTTGGGGCATGTTGGGTAAATAGTGCTAGCTCTATATTTATATAGACCCATGGCCACTCGAGGGGGGGGGGGGGGGGGTCACTGTCACACCGGCTGCATTTCTTCCCCGGACATTTCCTGGTAGCCTTATTAGGCCAGGTTAGGTCAACCTGGGATGCAGGACCAGCATGCTAACTACTGTACTACCGCAGCTCATAACTGGGTGGCTAGCTTTGGTTTACATGTCTCGGCACAGGACAGGTTGGTGACAGTTTTCTGACATTTGATGTTTGAAAATCTGCCATAATTACTTTCATGTGTGAGGTTTACCTTCATGTGTGAGGGGATTACCTTCATGTGTGAGGGGATTACCTTCATGTGCGGGAGGATTACCTTCATGTTTTTTTTTGGGGGGGGGGGGGGGGGGGGGAAATTACCTTCACGTGTGAGAGGATTAAAAAGTTTCTCAGTCCTGGCATGGCTTGGGATTGAGGAAATTTCGAAACCTGACACATAAACCACACAGTGACAACCTGGCAAATAGGTTATGCTGAAAATGTGTTCTCTTCGTTGTGGTGAAGATGAAATGGAGAGAGGGAAAAGTCCTGGCCCAGACAACTTGAGGTTAAGTCATCAATCGTATGTGGCTGGGGTCTAGCAGTGATTGGATTCAATGTGTTCTCACATAGTTCCAGAGTTTCGTTTCCAGGCCGTTTTAGAGCATTTTCCTTAACCCTTTACAGGGCAGATGCTTGTCCGTTTTTTAGCCCTGGACGGGCAAGATTTTTTCAGGTTCGGTAAAATTTCGGGTTGCGTTAGTAAAAACATCACAAATAAGATTTTAGTCAACCGATTTTGGTTAAATAAACAACACAATGAAGGGAAAAGCATGCAGAATATGTTACTCACGTGATTGTTGTCGGTAATCCATATATGAACACAAATATTTACGAAATACAGCATATCGTTTGTGATTTTCCGTCATCTATACGGCAATTTACAAACACATTTTCAGAATCATAATCACTTTTCTTTAAAGTCCGACTCACGACTGCTAATACAAAGTAACGCTTTTCACTGATATCTAGCTCTGATTAATAGTCAACTTCGTGCCCTTTAATGTCACTTAAATTGAACCTAGCGAAATCTCGGCTATCACTTGAAGAATCGCCGAAATCCGTTTTGAAAAACTAAGTGTAAAAACCCCGAAAACTATTTTAAAAAGTCCGTAAAAGTCCTTTCAAATTCATAGTAGGCGCTTACAAATGGCGGCCACATTGTCAAGCTATCTGCAAAAGTAGCTGTCGAAAGTATCGTAAAGCCGAGAGATCGCGTTTTTACGACGCATAATAGTATCGGATGGTTTCAGCCGCTCTGCCCGTTTAAGCAACCAGACGGAAATGGACGTTCTGCCTGGTAAAGGGTTAACTATAAACGGTAAACTTTTTATTGTTGTCTGATTGGTTAACATATGGATGTGGATCATGGACAATTTTGCAATAGATAAAGAAGGGGCTTTTGAGTTGACTATAGAACGTTTCTTAGAATATCGTCAGCCAAGAAATATAGGAGAATTCTACCAGATCTGAACATCAAAGAAAAGGTTAATACTTTGGCCCTAATTATTGCCGCAGTGGCTTGGGGAGAACAGTGAAGGAGGTGTGGTTGCTGGGAGAAGGAGCCGGGGTTATTCAGCACGAAGATGGACACGGGACACTGCGGGCAGCTTGGCACTTGGTGGTGGTTGGCTGATGGGTCGCCACAGCTTTTGTTCTGTATGCCAGGTCAGTAAAGGTGGAGGGAAGAGGGTATTACATTTTAACTGAAAGTACTTGTGATAGGATCGTGAAGATGGGATGTGGGTGGAGGAGGAGTAGAGGATGCCAAGGTGATTTTAGAGTCAGTTGAACAGGTGACACTGTCAAAGTGACAGAATGTACGGGTGACTGAATTAATTTATGCTTTAACAGAATGTAAAATTTGACATAAGGCTGTGGCACAGTTTACAGATAAAACAAAGGTAACACTGTAGCACAACTTACGGGTGAAACATTGTAATGGTAACACTGTAGCACTATTGACAGGTACAACAATGTAGTGGTAACACTGCAGCACAACTTAGGTGAAACATTGTAATGGTAACTGTAGCACTATTGACAGGTACAACAATGTAGTGGTAACACTGCAGCACAACTTAGGTGAAACATTGTAATGGTAACACTGTAGCACTATTGACAGGTAAAGTAAAACAATGTAACAGTAACACTAGCATAACTTACAGGTGAAATATTGTAATTTTAACACTATCACTATTGACAGATAAAACAATGTAGTGGTAACACTGTAGCACAACTTAGGGTAAAACAGTGTAACAGTAACATTGTAGCACAACTTACAGGTAAAACAATGTAGTGGTAACATTTACAAGTAAAACACAATGTAAATCCAACACTTTACAGGTGAAACATGTAACACCAATTACAAGCAAAATGTAATTTACAAGTACATTATTGTCACAATTTAACAGGTAAAACAATGTAAATGTAACACAATTTACAGGTAAAACAATGTAAATGTAACAATTTACAGGCAATGTGAGAATTTGTAGGTGAAACACAATGTAGATGAGCCAGTTTACAGGTGAAATATAATGTAAATGAGCCAGTTTACAAGTGAAATATAATGTAAATGAGCCAGTTTACAAGTGAAATATAATGTAGATGAGCCAGTTTACAGGTGAAATATAATGTAAAAGTAACAGACTGACAGGTAAACCAGAATAATGACACATAACACAGTGTGAATGTGATGGTAGTTAAAACTCAACTGAAAGTTGAGACACATGGTACATGAGACATGGAGTTAAGTGTGCCACGGTGTGAAGGTCACACTGCAATCTGAAAGTGAGGGTGATAGATTAGTAATCTGTGTATGAAAAACTTAAACTTGTAGGACCAGCCATTCTGTCATTGTACGTTTTTCCCCGTGTTCAAGTTGCCAGGTGTACTCGTCTGTGAGGCCAAACTGTGTGTGTGAACAGACGGTATTTGTTGTCAGTTTGTGTGAACAGATCTGCCTTTGATGTCTGTGAATGTTTGTTATTTAGTTCGGCAAATTGGATGTCCCTTTTTGTGTCTGTGTTATTGCAGTTCGTAATTTTGTTTCCACAATTGTAAATTCATTTATTGACTCTTGATATTGAAAATGTCATTTTTGCAGTCAGAAATATATTCATGGTCAAATATGAAAGAGATCATGGTTGATATTTGTAAAGGATCATTTGCATTGAGTAGTAAGTGCTGGGGTCTCCTCCCATGGAATATATCAGGAGGATGTGAACATGGTATGGGCATTCAATCCACGAACCTGGGATCTCCTCTCATAGGAGGAGGAGTATGTCAGTACAGGGTTTTTCTCTTCAAATGTGAATGAAAGATGTAGCAACAGCATTTGAGCATTGTCAAGTTCAAGGTTAGGGATCATTCAGTGACAACTTCCAAATTTGACCATTGTCAAGGCCAAGGTTAGAGATCATTCAGTGATAACTTCCAAATTCGACCACTGTTTAATCCTAGGTTAGCGATGGTTCAGCAACTTTTCTGTAAATCTATGTAATTAGCACTTCTACATCCTATAGAACAGTGGTTCTCAACCGGTGGGGAATTCCCCCCCAGGGGGGAATTTGAGGGTTTCCAGGGGGGGAATGAAGACATTGTCAAATTAGCTTCAGGACCACACAAAACATGATCGGGATATTAAGCGTACTCGTAGCGTTAAATCCCCCGATTATTTCAAGATCGCGTTAATACAAGAACCGATTACTTGATATTGTTTTCCCTCCATAATATACGGTTCTTTTCCTTCTACCTAGCCTCTATGATTTAGGTTGCCGTATTTTACCAAAGATTTTATTTGTGGTAACTTACGTTTTTTTGTTATTGCTTCTCAGTTTTAAAGAGGTTTAGAGTACTTGTCGTGTTAAATTTTCCGATTATTTCAAGATCGCATTAAAACAGAAACCGATTAACGAGATCCCTCCATTGTTTACGAATCTACACGTCTCAGCTTTTCAAATTATTATTTTTGTGGAGGTAAGGAGACTGTCTTTTTAAGACGTAAGTTGACTATTTATATCCTATTTATAGGGCATTGCAGTCAATACCAGCATTTTACAGCTGCTGTTGATGTCTTGGCAAGTTTTATGTTCAGTGGTTTGCTATTGCTTTCTGAACGTTCGGCTCACATACTTTTCCATAAGAAACTGATGCAACGCGATCCGCTGGCGAATCTCACGCAGCTGTGTTTCGTACCTGGGTATATGGGATTATGAACAGCGTCCTTAACTCCTTCATCAGGGAGACTGGCATATATATATATATATATATATATATATATATATATATATATATATATATATATATATATATATATATATATAGCACCGTCTCCGTGGCCTAAAGGCTTGCCAGCGGTGACCGATTTAACAGCAGACCACATCGTGCTGGGGTTTTAGCGTGTTGGTATTGGAGCCGGTCGTTCAGAAATCAATGACAAACTACTGAACGTAAAACTTGCCCAGACATCAACAGCAGTAAAATGCTGGTATTGACAGCTATGTACTGTAAATAGGATATGCAATATAATTGTGTGTGTGTGTGTGTGTGTGTGTGTGTGTGTGTGTGTGTGTGTACGTATATATGTGCGTGTGGGTGTGTATACACGTCTGTGGGTGTTTATGTGTGTTGATCTTGATTTTATCGTTTTATATTTATAGAATCTGAAGCCCATGATGAGTGTCAAGAAACGAAAGTATGACCTGTCTTATTTGAATTATGGATTCACAAATATCGTCATCAACGGAGAAGAACGACCTCAGTGTGTTATTTGTAGTAAAAGTTTGTCAAATGATTCTATGAAACCGACACAGTTGAGGAATCATTTGTTGAATGTTCATCCTCAATACTAGGACAAGAACAAAACCTATTTTGAACGTCTTGGGAATGCTGTCAAAAGGATGAGACTCGATTTAACAGGGGTATTCCAAGAAACAAACCAAAAGGTTACTGAAGCTTCCTATGTCGTAGCACTGGAGATAGCGAAGCAGAAAAAAACCACATACAATCGGGGAATCTTTGATCAAACCTTGTTGTCTCAAGATGATGGAAATTGTGTTGGGAAATGAATCAGAGAAAAAACTTGCAGCGGTTTCACTATCAAACGACACTGTTCAAAGGAGGATCAGCGATATGGCTAATGACATCAAGGATCAAGTTGTGCAAAAGATCAAGTCTGCAGCATTTGGGCTATATTCAATTCAAATGGATGAATCGACTGATGTGGCATCGTGTTCTCAGTTGATAGTGTTTGCAAGGTATGTGCATTTAGGATAATTCACAGAAGAACTTTTTTGTTCTCCTCTTGAAACAACTATCATGGCCTCTGATATTTTGGAAAAGGTTTCATCTTTCCTTGAATCAGAAAATCTTTTATGGGATAATATGTGTGGGTGCTGTACAGATGGAGCACCAGCTATGTTGGGGACCAAATCAGGATTTCAAGTTAGTGTGAAGAAACGTGCCCCAAAAGTGAAAGGCATTCATTGCATGATCCATTGTCAAGCACTGGCCTCCAAAACACTTCCAGCTCCTTTGGGGAAGGTTTTGGATCAAACCGTTCAGATAGTGAATTTTATCAAAGGAGCTCTCAACTCACGGCTTTTTAAGCAGTTATGCGTTGACATGGATGCAGGTCGCCATTTGCTTCTTTTCCACACAAATGTTCGATGGCTGTCAAGAGGAAATGTAACTGCGCGAGTATATGAGCTGAGAGACGAGCTCAAATTATTTTTGAAGTTCAGGGTAAGATGGACTTTTTCGCCTGGCTGGATGATGAGGAATGGATCATGCGCCTTGCCTATTTAGTTGATATTTTTTAGCAGTTGAATAAACTCAATCTTCAGATGCAAGGAAGGAATACAAATATCATACAATTTGTGGATGCCTTGAGAGCTTTTATGAGCAAGCTGGAAAACTGGAAAAGAAAGGTCAATATGACAAATGTTGCAATGTTTGAGAAGCTGTCATCCGTTCTCGTTGTTGATGGTAAAGACCAAGTACTTCCACAATTTGCAAAAAAACGAAATTTTGCAGCATTTGACAACAATTGAAAATGAATTTGAGCGATATTTTCCTGAACTTTGTGATGATGAGCTGGATTTGGTGCGAAACCCATTCAAATTATCAGTTGAAAAAGTTTCTGATGATTGTCAAGATAAATTTCTGGAGCTGAAAAATGATTCGGGGGCAAGGGATGTGTTCAGTGAAAAAACAATCACGGAATTTTGGCCTTTAATGTGCGGTTCATACCCAAAAGTGGCAGAAAAAGCAATCAGTGCATTTCTTCCATTTGCGTCAACATATCTTTGTGAGTCAGGCTTTTCAGCTCTGCTAGAAATTAAAACGAAACGACGCAACAGATTAGATGTTGAAAACGATCTCCGCTGTGCCCTTTCAAGCACTCCTCCGCGTATTTCAGAATTGCTGCGGGAAAAACAATCACAGTGTTCTCATTGATTACAGTTTTCATTTATATTACGAACCTACAATATCCAGGTTTTGTAATGAGCGGTTTGTTTGATAAAGCACAATTTTCTGGCATCCTGGTGTCGTATATTAATCTACAATTCTTTGACGTTTTAACTGTTTGTTTATTGTAGTATGATTAATGTGGTGTTTTAATAAAATATTGCGAATGTAAAAATCCTTCTATTTAAGTTTTAATATCCATCAGCATATTCATTTGCTATTAACTGTAGAAAACTACACTATAAAATGTATCTTTACATGTGAAGGTTATGTACAACTATAGAAGAAAATAAGTATTTTCACTATTATAGGCATGTTATTTTTAATGCACCTTTGGAGGCTGACAATTTTGGAAAGTTGGAGGGGAGGGGGGGGGGGAATGACGTTCTGAAAATATGGTGAAGGGGGGAACGGACCAAAAAAGGTTGAGAACCACTGCTATAGAAGGACAAGAGTAGTTATTGTAGATAGTCTCCAGTGGCTCAGATGATGACCATATTCACCAGACAGCGTAGAATGCCATTGGTTAAGTGTTCACCTCACATTGTCAGGAGGGACACAAGTTCCAAGGGTATAGAACCCTCTTAGCAGCTGGTGTGTGTAATAGGACAACTGGACCTCCACAGTTGAGATAAGAGATATGTGTAAGCTAGAAGTGCAAAGGTTGGGCATCCACACAGCTACCTTGGAGGTAGTCTCCTGACTGTTGTGTGAGGAGATCTGGTAAGGAGGTAAGGAATGATCTTGAACTTGATGAAACATGATCGCTCCAACAACCTGGAGAGAAAAGAACCTGTTGAAAGAATGTCAGGTTGTATGGCTGAGGATAACCGCTCACTCATCTGTCTGGTTCCTCAAGGTTACGAGGGTATGTCAGTAAGTCACAAAATAGTATGTTTTGAAAACAGTTAAATGAGATGCAAACTTGTAACTGTTAAATATTGTACTTGCCTATTTCCGTATTTCTCAACACGATCTCCGCAAACATTGAAGCATTTATCCCATCGTCATGTTATCCTCCATCACCTGCACTTAGAAGTCCTTGAGCTGCTGTATGAGCTTCATTTCCACCCCGAGCTCAACATCTTCGCTGGCTGCCAAGATTGTGTACTACTTTTCTCCAACAAACACTTATAGACAGCAGTAAGTTCTCTGGCCCCCTCACATCTCACAATAGCACGATCTTCTATGGTGATACAATTTTTAAATATGGCAGATATTTTCAACACCATATGTGCATAAGGCAAAGTTTAACACAGGCATCAAGTTAGATGGTTATGTCACATAATGACACCTTTATAAACTACCTAAAATTCCTCTGCTGCCCTTTATAATTTTGTGACCTAACTAACCTACTCTCTTACTTGCGCACATATGTGACAGCAGAGCAGTGAAGTGACTTCAACAGGCATTTTAAAAAACAAACAGTTCTGTTGTCTTGGCGACGGTCTAAGAATGCTCAACAACCTTGACCATTGTTATGAATGATTATATTGTATACATCATCTCATTATTCTCATCTGGCATGTGTTTGGACAGGAGAGAAGCTGGTGCATTTTGGTGATATATTTTATTTTTTGTATTGCTGTTGGATATGAGAAGATGGTGACTGGACGTTGAATGTTTGCAGTTTTAAAAATAAAGTTTGTTCAGTTGAAACATTGGTTCCATACACTTTCGTTGAGTGGATTATGTAAACATTGATTCAGGCTTGAGTTTTCTACTTTTGTATGTTTTTAAGTTAGTTGCATATCCTTTACAGGACCTCACAGTCGACCCCAGCAGTTTTCTGCTGTATGTGATCTCTTGTCAAGTTTACGTTCAGTAGTTTGCCATTGTTTTCTGAACGACAGATACCCATACCATTTTGTAAAAAACCAACGCAAGGTGGTATGCTGCCAATTTGTCCGCAGCTGTGTTAGAACGAGGTGTGCGGGATTACGAACTGTGTCCATAACCCCTTTGCCACAGGGCCGGCTGTTTGTATATCGAGGTAGTCTTCATGATGTTGGCTGTTCTTCCCTGCAGTTTGGAAGCACACCTATTTGCGTTGATTTCCATGGTCCAAGGCGTGACTGTGGTGAAGGTACATGTTGTGAAAACGATTCGTAATCCAGCATACTGCCATTGAAATACAGCTGCAGGAGATTTGGAAGCAGACCACCTTGCGTTGGTTTTCATACAATGGTTTGAGCATCGGTTGTGGAGAAAGCAATGGCAATGTACTGAACGTAAATTTGTCTAGTAAATCACAAATAACCTCAAAACGCTGAGGCGGACTGCAACGTCCTGTAAAACTATGTGCAACTGACATCTTCCATTCTCTGCCATGGTGTATTCATGTGCCTGGTTTTTACTCTGGCATGAATCAGCCCTGCGACTTAGGGGGACAGTGAGACGCAGCTCCATAATTCCCCATCATGCGGAGTCGAAGGGTGGGAATCAGCTGCCGGCAGTTTTGTAAGTAGACCTCTGTGCGTAGATTTCCATGGTATGAGGCGTTGGTCGCTCAGAAAGCAATGGCAAACTACTGAACTAACATCGCCTAGTAAATCACAGACAGAGAATCGATCAATGCTGGGGTTGATTGCTATGTCCTGAAAAGGGTCATGCAAGTAACTGTTTAAATGCATGGTTCCATCACCCTGCTACTGAGTTGTGCAACACTGAGCTGTGAATTTCATATGGAGTGCTTTTACATCTGTCCGCTGTTTGTAGCGTGAACTGCATATTCAGAATTATGGCAGCCGGCCTGTCGCTGAACTGACTGGATTGCCTTATGCAGTAATGTTCGGGTGCTGGTTTTCTAGTGACTGCTGCTTCCATCGATGAACTGTATTTTTTGTGGAGGACTTTTGTGCTGACATTCTGGCGGCGGCTTCATGCTTGGTATACCTGTACTGGCTGTTGGTTTGTCGAGATTCCTGTCTGTTCCACTTTTCACATGGGGCAGTGAAGAGCGTTTGTTATATTCACTGGCACAGGAACGGAGCAAAATGGGGAACGACCCATTGCCGTGAAGTTGGAACTTCGTTAAATATTGAAGTCACCTTAGTAACGTTGACTGTTCTGCCATGATGTGTTCATGTCACTTTGTATTTTTCTACCGTGGCATGAAGCAGCACACATAGGCATGGTCTACTGCTGCCTCTTCAACTCTGGGGTTTTACACAGAAATACCAATTGGGAAACTTTGAGCCCACAAATAAGTGTGCAGGTATTGTTCGGTGCTCATAAGAAGAAGCAGTAGAGGTTAAAGGACACACTACTAGACAAAATAATTTGAAAACTAGTTCCTGACTGGGATTTGAACCTCAAATCTCTAAATGACGACACTTTGCTACAGGAATGTGTATACTCTTGACACATGAGCAGCTTTTTTTTAGGGGTGTCTAGTTTAGCTTGCGTCGAAATACACTGGTTTCTGCAAGGCGCTGTCACATTTTGGAGGTAATAGTTTTGAATCATGATCAGTAACTGTAGCTTTGAATTTTTATATTGTCTAGTGCGTCCTTTAATCTCTACTTCTGTGAGCGCTAAACAACACATTTGTTTATTGATATACTCTCTGGTTTAGGGGTACCTGAGGACCATGCTGTTTTCTCTCTAGCAAGTCTTTCACTGCACACCACATGGCCTGTGTGATACTCTCTTCTTCAGCATTCCTCTTTCTAGTGGAGCACAGTTTCCTCAAAATCCTCTTTCCAGCAGTGCACACACCTGGTTTCACACCTCAGTGATCAGAGCATATCATTTCGGCATGCATTCTTGTCCGGTTTACTTCCAAGGTAACGGACAATCTACTTGTGGCTAGGGTGTCTACAAGGTAATGGACAATCTACTTGTGGCTAGAGTGTCTACAAGGTAACGGACAATCTACTTGTGGCTAGGGTGTCTACAAGGTAACGGACAATCTACTTGTGGCTAGAGTGTCTACAAGGTAACAGACTATCTACTTGTGGCTAGAGTGTCTACAAGGTAATGGACAATCTACTTGTGGCTAGTGTCCACAAGGTAGCAGACTACTTGTGGCTAGAGTGTCTACAAGGTAATGGACTATCTACTTGTGGCTAGAGTGTCTACAAGGTAACAGACTATCTACTTGTGGCTAGAGTGTCTACAAGGTAACGGACTATCTACTTGTGGCTAGAGTGTCTACAAGGTAATGGACAATCTACTTGTGGCTAGAGTGTCCACAAGGTAACGGACAATCTACTTGTGGCTAGAGTGTCCACAAGGTAACAGACTATCTACTTGTGGCTAGAGTGTCTACAAGGTAATGGACAATCTACTTGTGGCTAGAGTGTCTACAAGGTAACGGACAATCTACTTGTGGCTAGAGTGTCTACAAGGTAATGGACAATCTACTTGTGGCTAGAGTGTCCACAAGGTAACGGACAATCTACTTGTGGCTAGAGTGTCCACAAGGTAACGGACAATCTATACTTGTGGCTAGAGTGTCTACAAGGTAACAGACTATCTACTTGTGGCTAGAGTGTCTACAAGGTAATGGACAATCTACTTGTGGCTAGGGTGTCTACAAGGTAACAGACTATCTACTTGTGGCTAGAGTGTCTACAAGGTAACAGACTATCTACTTGTGGCTAGAGTGTCTACACGGTAACAGACTATCTACTTGTGGCTAGAGTGTCCACAAGGTAACAGACTATCTACTTGTGGCTAGAGTGTCTACAGGGTAATGGACAATCTACTTGTGGCTAGGGTGTCTACAGGGTAATGGACAATCTACTTGTGGCTAGGGTGTCTACAGGGTAATGGACAATCTACTTGTGGCTAGAGTGTCTACAAGGTAATGGACAATCTACTTGTGGCTAGGGTGTCTACAAGGTAATGGACAATCTACTTATGGCTAGAGTGTCTACAAGGTAATGGACAATCTACTTGTGGCTAGAGTGTCTACAGGACACTCAGCGGTGTCAGAGGACACAACAGCGTGAGAGACAGTGAGTGTTAGAGATGCAGTCAGAGGACACAACAGCGTGAGACAGTGAGTGTTAGAGATGCAGTCAGAGGACACAACAGTGAGAGACAAAATCAAATTCAAATCAAATCAACTTTATTAGGGTCACAAATTGGGCGCGCAGGCCCGTCTTACATTCGGCCCTTTCAATCACTCGTCTTTCGTTCATCAAGAGCATTATACATTTACATAGGAAGAAAAATAAACATTGTGAAATGAATGTTGTAAACATAAACAAGGCTAATTACCATGTTATGAAGCCCATCTCCCACCTATCCATACATAACCCACCCACACAACCCCACCTACCCACACACACGCGCACCAAGGGACACATAAACACCCCCACCTACCCACACACACGCACACCAAGGGACACACACATACCCCACCAACCGACCCATCCCCCACCCACTGCCCTCACCTGATCCCCCAACCAAAACACACTCGCCACCCACAAACATTCCCCCACCAACCCACACATCCCACGCCCATCCACATCTTAACCCACACATCCTCTCCCCACCCACACCTCAAACCACCCATCCCTTAGCCACATCTCCATCGACAACATATTCCCCACCCATGCACACAATCCCCCACCAACCCGTCAGAGGACACAACAGTGTGAGACAGTGAGTGTTAGAGATGCAGTCAGAGGACAACAGTGAGAGACAGTGAGTGTTAGAGATGCAGTCAGAGGACACAACAGTGTGAGACAGTGAGTGTTAGAGATGCAGTCAGAGGACAACAGTGAGAGACAGTGAGTGTTAGAGATGCAGTCAGAGGACAACAGCGTGAGTCAGTGAGTGTTAGAGATGCAGTCAGAGGACACAACAGTGTGAGACAGTGAGTGTTAGAGATGCAGTCAGGACACAACAGCGTGAGACAGTGAGTGTTAGAGATGCAGTCAGAGGACACAACAGCGTGAGACAGTGAGTGTTAGAGATGCAGTCAGAGGACACAACAGCGTGAGAGAGTGAGTGTTAGAGATGCAGTCAAGAGGACACAACAGCGTGAGAGAGATGCAGTCAGAGGACACAACAGCGTGAGAGACAGTGAGAGAGATGCAGAGGACACAACAGCATGAGAGACAAGTGTGTGTTAGAGATGCAGTCGGAGGACACAACAGCATGAGAGACAGAGAGAAATGCAGAGGACACAACAGCATGAGAGACAGTGTGTGTCAGAGATGCAGTCAGAGGACATAACAGCATGAGAGACAGTGTTAGAGATGCAGTCAGAGGACACAACAGCATGAGAGACAGTGTAAGAGATGCAGTCAGAGGACACAACAGCGTGAGAGACAGTGTTAGAGATGCAGAGGACACAACAGCATGAGAGAGAGTGTTAGAGATGCAGTCAGAGGACACAACAGCGTGAGAGACAGTGTTAGAGATGCAGTCAGAGGACACAACAGCGTGAGAGACAGTGTTAGAGATGCAGTCAGAGGACACAACAGCATGAGAGAGAGAGTGTTAGAGATGCAGTCTGAGGACACAACAGCATGAGAGACAGTGTTAGAGATGCAGAGGACACAACAGCATGAGAGAGAGTGTTAGAGATGCAGTCAGAGGACAACAGCATGAGAGAGAGTGTTAGAGATGCAGTCAGAGGACACAACAGCATGAGAGACAGTGTTAGAGATGCAGAGGACACAACAGCATGAGAGACAGTGTTAGAGATGCAGAGGACACAACAGCATGAGAGACAGTGAGTGTTAGAGATGCAGTCAGAGGACACAACAGCATGAGAGAGAGTGTTAGAGATGCAGAGGACACAACAGCATGAGAGACAGTGAGTGTTAGAGATGCAGTCAGAGGACACAACAGCATGAGAGACAGTGTTAGAGATGCAGAGGACACAACAGCATGAGAGAGAGTGTTAGAGATGCAGTCAGAGGACACAACAGCATGAGAGACAGTGTTAGAGATGCAGTCAGAGGACACAACAGCATGAGAGACAGTGTTAGAGATGCAGTCAGAGGACACAACAGCATGAGAGACAGTGTTAGAGATGCAGAGGACACAACAGCATGAGAGACAGTGTTAGAGATGCAGAGGACACAACAGCATGAGAGACAGTGTTAGAGATGCAGAGGACACAACAGCATGAGAGACAGTGAGTGTTAGAGATGCAGTCAGAGGACACAACAGCGTGAGAGACTGTGTTAGAGATGCAGTCAGAGGACACAACAGCATGAGAGACTGTGTTAGAGATGCAGTCAGAGGACACAACAGCATGAGAGACTGTGTTAGAGATGCAGTCAGAGGACACAACAGCGTGAGAGACTGTTAGAGATGCAGTCAGAGGACACAACAGCATGAGAGACTGTGTTAGAGATGCAGTCAGAGGACACAACAGCGTGAGAGACTGTGTTAGAGATGCAGTCAGAGGACACAACAGCATGAGAGACAGTGAGAGAGATGCAGAGGACACAACAGCATGAGAGACAGTGTGTGTCAGAGATGCAGTCAGAGGACACAACAGCATGAGAGAGAGTGTTAGAGATGCAGTCAGAGGACACAACAGCATGAGAGACTGAGTGTTAGAGATGCAGTCAGAGGACACACAACAGCATGAGAGACAGTGTGTGTCAGAGATGCAGTCAGAGGACACACAACAGCATGAGAGACAGTGTGTGTCAAAGATGCAGTCAGAGGACACAACAGCATGAGAGAGAGTGTTAGAGATGCAGTCAGAGGACACAACAGCGTGAGAGACAGTGTTAGAGATGCTGAGGACACACAACAGCATGAGAGACAGTGTGTGTCAGAGATGCAGTCAGAGGACACAACAGCGTGAGAGAGAGTGTTAGAGATGCAGTCTGAGGATACAACAGCGTGAGACGAGTGTTGGAGATCCACTGTGACCAACCTTCCTGATTGATTGAAGAGCAGGCAAATTGACTGGATCTTCACTTCTGGCTGGTAAATTGGTGCACGATACGGTGGATTTGAGGTCGGGCCCTTTGGGATCATGTGTATTGAAATAACAGATACAACATTCTTGCCTGGACAGAAGGGTGCGGCAGGGAGTGAACAAAGACTGACCGCATGCTCAGTACGCTGGGGAAAGGCCAGACAGACACAATCAGATTACAACTATTAGTATTGGGACTCTTCGCTGATTGTTGAAAATGAGGATGCAGCATTCATGGGATGCCCAAAATACTGTAATGTTGGTTCTAGGCTCAACTTGAAAAGGAATCTGATCACCAGACTTTAAAATCATAACCTAGTTTATGTGAAATTTACCATGACTGTCATATTTAATGAAAGAGATACATACATGAACAAAAGAAAAACCAAACAATGATTACAAGTATCTTCTGTTATTGTATTTGAATTCTATAAGCTGGCATCCTTCCATTTTAGCTTATCTGTACTAGCTAAATACAAACAACTGTTTCAAAACATCTGATGTCAGTCAGTCAGTATGAATTCATACAATTTATTTCCATGAACCAGACAACTAGAAACTTAAAACACTCATAATGTCATAAATGAAAAACAAAGTATGCTAATTAAGAGTAAAAAACACACAGTCGACATCTGATGTATCATTAACCATCAAAATATTCAACTTTCGTTTCCTCTGCCTTTTCCTCTTGTAGCAATCTTTCTCTCTCAGCTTCAGCTGCAATTGATTCCTTGATTTTGTTAACCTGGTCCTGGGTCAGGCCTGGCCACACCAGTTGAGGTTCTGTGGACCCAAGTCAAGAAGCATTGATGTCAGCCGAGAAGTGAAGAAGTTTTGATGTCAGTCGAGAAGTGAAGAAGTTTTGATGTCAGTCGAGAAGTGAAGAAGTTTTGATGTCAGCAGAGAAGTGAAGAAGTTTTGATGTCAGCAGAGAAGTGAAGAAGTTTTGATGTCAGCCGAGAAGTGAAGAAGTTTTGATGTCAGCAGAGAAGTGAAGAAGTTTTGATGTCAGCCGAGAAGTGAAGAAGCATTGATGTCAGCCGAGAAGTGAAGAAGCATTGATGTCAGTCGAGAAGTGAAGAAGCATTGATGTCAGTCAAGAAGTGAAGAAGCATTGATGTCAGTCGAGAAGTGAAGAAGCATTGATGTCAGTCGAGAAGTGAAGAAGCATTGATGTCAGTCAATGAGGGGTGGCCAAACAAGAACACTACGCAGGAAGCCAAAGAAGATTGATAAACCAACACAGAACTGGCGTCGTTAGCCGCTACACGTTGCAGGATTTGCTGAGGAGGGGATCCGAGCACTTATGGACTGAATGGTTCGATGTGCAATGAGGATGATCTGTCGACTAACTAACTAACTAACTAACTAAGAAGTGAAGAAGCATTGATGTCAGTCGAGAAGTGAAGAAGCATTGATGTCAGCAGAGAAGTAAAGAAGTTTTGATGTCAGCCAAGAAGTGAAGAAGTTTTGATGTCAGCAGAGAAGTGAAGAAGTTTTGATGTCAGCAGAGAAGTGAAGAAGTTTTGATGTCAGCAGAGAAATGAAGAAGTTTTGATGTCAGCCGAGAAGTAAAAGAGAAGTAAAGAAGTTTTGATGTCAGCCGAGAAGTAAAGAAGTTTTGATGTCAGCAGAGAAGTGAAGAAGTTTTGATGTCGGCCGAGAAGTAATGAAGTTTTGATGTCAGCCGAGAAGTAAAGAAGTTTTGACGTCAGCAGAGAAGTGAAGAAGTTTTGATGTCATCTAAGTAAAGCACCTTTGATTCTCAGCCAAGAAGTGAAGAAACATTGATGTAAGCCAGGATGTAAAGAAACACTGATGTCAGCTGAGGTTATAGATTTAGTATTCTATCAAACGAAGATGTTATGCAATAAGTCTTTGTCACTGGAAGTTATAAAAAGAATTCTTGCATGTGACATACGGATGTGAACCATGGACATTAGTAAACGTGTGAAAAATTACCTAGAAAGCCTTGGAGATGCGGTTTTATAGAAGAATGCTGAAAATTCATTGGACAGTCAAAATCAGCAATCTGGACATTTTGAGGCCAGGTTACAAAGACACACACATCAGAAAGAGACAGTCGTAATCTCTCTTCCCCCCCCCCCCCCCCCCCCCCCCCCACCACTATGAGGAAAAAAACTGGAACATGTGACAACTGGAAAGATCTGTCCTTGATAGTCTTATGTCACAGAAGGGAGTCAATACATAAATTAATCCATCTGTTGCAGATCGCAGTTTGTGGAGAAGCATGGTTGCCCAGCAAGGCACTTAATGATGATAGACATGGAAAGATCAGTGAGGGAAGAGAGAAATGATGCTGGATGGACTGGACTGTGGCATGGAGGAATATCACTAAAATAACTGATACTGGAATGGTGGCGTGAAGGAATATCATCAAGAAAATTGATAGTGGAACGGTGCCATGAAGGGATATTATCAAGAGAATTGATAGTGAAATGGTGGCATGCAAGAATATTATCAAGAGAATTGATAGTGGAACGGTGGCAAGGAAGAATATCATCAAGAGAATTGATAGAGGAATGGTGGCATGGAAGAATATCATCAAGAAAATTGATAGAGGAATGATGGCATGGAAGAATATCATCAAGAGAGTTGATAGTGGAATGGTGGCATGGAAGAATATCATCAAGAGAATTGATAGTGGAATGGTGGCATGGAGGAATATAATCAATAGAATTGATACTGAATGGGCTGAATGGTGTCCTGGAGGAATTTTGTTTTTAAAGTTGCATATCCCTTAAAGGGCGCTGCAGTTAACACCAGCATTTTCAGCTGTTGTTGTTCTTGGCAAGATTACGCTCAGTAGTTTGCCATTGCTTTCTGAGTGACCGGCTCGCATATGCCGTAAGTAACCAATGCAGCGTGATTCGCTGCCAAATCTCACGCAGCTGTGTTCCTCACGTGGATATATGGGATTACAGAGAAAGTCATTAACTCCTACGCCAGGGAAACCGGCCCCTAGAGGAATATCATCAACAAAATTGGTACTGGGTGGACTGAATGGTGGCATGGGCATGGAGGAATATCATCAAAAGAATTGATACTGGGTGGACTGGAATGGTAGACTGGGTGGACTGGAATGGTAGCCTGGAGGCATATAATCAATAGAACTGATAGTGTGGACTGGAATGGTGGCAAGGAAGAATATCATCAATAGAATTGATTCTGGGTGGACTGTATGGTGGCATGGAGGAATATCATCAATAGAACGGATACTGGGTGGACTGGAACAGTGACATGGAGGAATATTATCAATAGAATTGATACACAGGTAGAGTGAATGGTGGCATGAAGGAATATCAACAATAGAATTGATACTGGGTGGACTGAATGGTGGCATGGAGGAATATCATCAAAAGAATTGATACTGGGTGGACTGGAATGGTAGCCTGGAGGCATATAATCAATAGAACTGATAGTGTGGACTGGAACAGTGGCATGGAGCAATATCATCAATAGAATTGATACTGGGTGGACTGTACGATGGCATGGAGGAATATTATCAATAGAATTGATACTGAATGGTGGCATGAAGGAATATCAACAATAGAATTGGTCACAGAAATATCCGGAATCAAGGATGTGAAGCCTGGACCCCCACGCCGGTGCACCTCATTACCTCAACTCCTGTGTTTCACATGTGTGTAAAAGTTGTATGTCCACTGCAGGACATGCCATCAACCCCAGGCTGATTTACTGGCAAGTTTACGCCCAGTAGTCTGCCATTGCTTACTGAACGAGAAGTCAGCATTTAAGTCTAAATTGATGAAGGAAATTATGCCACTAACCCACCATAATAGCATGGGAAGTTTGAGAGCGAGTGCTCTATCCTTTCAGCCACGTAGACCTTTGTGTTTTATATTATAATAAACTAGAATTGTTTTCTTCTCACCTGCAAAGTTAAATGTGGGAAACAGGGTCATGTCAACCCCTTTTGCCCCGAAAGCCCGCTCCAGGTTGCCCAAAAGTTCATTCAGTCTACTCTCCGTCTCTGGAGAAGCGTCGACGAGTTTACCTCCCACAGATCTGTAGCAAGAACCAAAACATTCACATGTCTAATGGTATTTTAGTGTAAATCACAACTTTCTCATCTACAACAAGATTGCAATGAGAATCATAACTTTCACATCTACAACAAGATTGCAATGAGAATCATAACTTTCATATCTACAACAAGATTGTAGCTAGAATCATAACTTTCACATCTACAACAAGATTGCAATGAGAATCATAACTTTCACATCTACAACAAGATTGCAATGAGAATCATAACTTTCACATCTACAACAAGATTGCAATGAGAAGCATAACTTTCACATTTACAAAGATTGCAATGAGAATCATAACTTTCACATTTACAACAAGATTGCAATGAGAATCATAACTTTCACATTTACAACAAGATTGCAATGAGAATCATAACTTTCACATTTACAACAAGATTGCAATGAGAATCATAACTTTCACATCTACAACAAGACCACAGCTAGAATCATAACTTTCACATTTACAACAAGATTGCAATGAGAATCATAACTTTCACATTTACAACAAGATTGCAATGAGAATCATAACTTTCACATCTACAACAAGACCACAGCTAGAATCATAACTTTCACATCTACAACAAGACCACAGCTAGAATCATAACTTTCACATCTACAAGACCCACTATACGTTCTGCACATCTACCAGTGCAATGAGAATCATAACTTTCACATCTACAACAAGATTGCACATGCTAGAATCATACCTTTCACATCTACCAACAAGATTGCAAATGAGAATCATACTTTCCACATCTACAACAGAGACTGAAAATGCGAGAATCATAACTTTCACATCTACAACAAGACCACAGTAGAATCATAACTTTCCATCTACAAACAAGATTGCCAATGAGATCATAACTTCACATTTACAACAAATTGCAATGAGATTCATAACTTTCATCTACAAACCAAGACCACAGCTAGAATCATAACTTTTACATCTACAACAGATGCCACATGCTAGAATCATAACTGTTCACATCTACACAAGATGCCACATGCTAGAATCATAACCTTCACATTTACAACAAGATGCCACATGCTAGAATCATAACTTTCACATTTACAACAAGATTGCAATGAGAATCATAACTTTCACATCTACAACAAGACCACAGCTAGAATCATAACTTTCACATCTACAACCAAGACCACAGCTAGAATCATAACTTTCACATCTACAACAAGACCACAGCTAGAATCATAACTTTCACATCTACAAGACCACAGCTAGAATCATAACTTTCACATCTACAACAAGACCACAGCTGAATCATAACTTTCACACTCAACAAGATCAAGAGAATCATAACTTTCACATTACAACAAGATTGCAGCTAGAATCATAACTTTCACATCTACAACAAGACCACAGCTAGAATCATAACTTTCACATTACAACAAGACCACAGCTAGAATCATAACTTTCACATCTACAACAAGATTGCAATGAGAATATAACTTTCACATCTACAACAGTAGCAATAGAATCATAACTTTCACATCTACAACCCACAGCTAGAATCATAACTTTCACATCTACAACAAGACCACAGCTAGAATCATAACTTTCACATTTACAACAAGATTGCAATGAGAATCATAACTTTCACATCTACAACAAGACCACAGCTAGAATCAAACTTTCACATCTACAACAAGACCACAGCTAGAATCATAACTTTCACGTCTACAAGATTGCAATGAGATTCATAACTATCACATCAACAACAAGATTGTAGCTAGAATCATAACTTTCACATCAACAACAAGATTGTAGCTAGAATCAAACTTTCATATCTACAAACAAGGTATTGTAGCTAGAATCATAACTTTCACATTTACAACAAGATTGCAATGAGAATCATAACTTTCACATCTACAACAAGATTGTAGCTAGAATCATAACTTTCACATCAACAACAAGATCGTATAGCTAGAATCATACTTTCACATCTACACACAAGGATGTAGCCATAGAATCATAACTTTCACATCAACAACAAGATTGTAGCTAGAATCATAACTTTCACATCAACAACAAGATTGTAGCTAGAATCATAACTTTCATATCTACAACAAGATTGTAGCTAGAATCATAACTTTCACATTTACAACAAGATTGCAATGAGAATCATAACTATCACATCAAGAACAAGATTGTAGCTAGAATCATAACTTTCATATCTACAACAAGATTGTAGCTAGAATCATAACTTTCATATCTACAACAAGATTGCAGCTAGAATCATAACTTTCACATATACAACAAAATTACAATCAGAATCATAACTTTGTTAAGATTTACAAACTGCACACAAGACCTCTCATTTCTGCCCTTATCCTAAAAGGCTAGTATCCAATCTCACAACCCAACAGATCAGGGGGACATGTGACATCAGAAACCAGTACTTCTTGAAACAGTTCCCAGCCCTCAACTGAGATTTGACACTGTGACCTGCTGAGCATGAGGCTGACCTCTCAGTCACAGCTGGCCCTGTCATTCACAACAACAACAACATAATCTGTGCAGCATCACAAACAGATGACCATACAACATTCACAACAACAACATAATCTGTGCAGCCTCACAAACAGATAACCATACAACATTCACAACAACAACATAATCTGTGCAACCTCACAAACAGATGACCATACAACATTCACAACAACAACATAATCTGTGCAGCCTCACAAACAGATGACCATACAACATTCACAACATAATCTCTACAGCCTCACAAATAGATGACCATACAACATTCACAACAACAACATATCTGTGCAGCCTCACAAACAGATGACCATACAACATTCACAACAACATAATCTGAGCAGCCTCACAAATAGATGACCATACAACATTCACAACAACATAATATCTGCAGCCTCACAAATAGATGACCATACAACATTCACAACAACAACATAATCTCTGCAGCCTCATAAATAGATGACCATGCAACATATTTTGTGTAGCCTCACAAATAGATGACCATACAACATTCACAACATAATCTGTGCAGCCTCACAAATAGATGATCATACATTCACTACAACAAGGTAAATCTACACAGCCTCGCAAACAGACGACCATACAACATTCTCTACAACAAGATAATCTCCGCAGCCTCACAAATAGATGACCATACAACATTCATTACAACATAAATCTATGCAGCCTCACAGATGACCAGACAGCACCCAGCATATAATTAGCACTAACTTGGACCGATATTCCCTGATCTTGTCAACAAACAACTGCTGAATTGGATCCAGGTTGCCTTTCTGTGCCAGGGCGGCAGACGCTCCAATATTTCTCTGGCTCTGAGAAATGATGGAGTTGCCCAGTGGGACAAGCTTTTTCAAACTTGAGCGGAACATTTTTCTGAAATGGACAACAAAATTAGGACATTATAATAGCATCAAACATAGAAACAGTGGAGGATAAACTCTATGGACTAGTGAGTGAACTAAAAAGACAGTGCAATTCATAAAAGAGACATTCATTCATTCATTCAGTAGCATGTCCCTTGCAGAACCTCGATCCCATAACAACCATCTGGAAAACTTCTGTCATAAGCAAGATGTCCCACAGTCTGATACACCCATCTAGATATTATCCGCCACATCCTGCACCCATCTTCTCTTTGGCCTACCTCTTCCTCTCTTCCCGGGCATATACCATGATTCCTTATAGTCCATGATAGTCCTCTCTATACTTTCATAACGTTTCAAGTGACCAAAGTATGTCAATTTTCTTTGTTTTATCGTCTTTAGTGGCCAACCTTCTTCAATATTCAGATTTTGTTGTATGGATTCATTTGTTCTTGTCTATAACATTTATATTCAAAGGCATTTATGCACTGTTAACTTGTTTAGTATGGTCCAGGTCTCACAGGCATATGTTGCAATGGGAAAGATGCTTAAAAATCTAATTTGTATAGTTCTATCTTCCCCCTCCACAATTTATCCAGTTGTTTTAGTTTTTGAAGAGCAAACAGATATTCATCTTTTAATTTCCTAATACAAGAGACAACATTGAATATATAGACACATTTCATACAAGAGACAACATTACAGATATAGACAAATTTCACCAAGAAACAACACTGCAGATATAAACATTTCAAGCAAATGAAAAAAGAAGCATCAAACATGGCTGCCAACTGAGAATGTTCCTGCTGTCTGCATACCAGAACTTTTATTCCATGATGTTGGGTTGAACCCAAAGTAGTGATGGTCAGTATACACAAAACACTGCCATTACTAGGGGTCAACCCAGGTTGTACTCATCAATAAACATCAAACCCCGGTCTCTACTAGAGACTGACCTCAGTTATCATCATCTTCCACTTCTGCCATTAAGCGCTGTGAAGAGGAATAATTGACGTTCCAGTCCCCGTTGAGTGGCGCTGACTAATGTCATTCTGTATGACTGTACAATGTGACTGATGTCGTCCATTCATTCTCTTCTCGGGCGACCTCTTGCTCTCGTATCAGATTTTTAATTAGGCACCAGTGCTGGCAGCTGATGGTGCTGCTCTCTAACAAGATGGCCAAACCATTTGATCCTCTGCTTTTCAATATCTGTGACACAAGATGGTGATCCCACTGTCTGTCTGACAACATATTCTCTAGTTTTAGATAGTTAAGTTGGCAGCTTTTCTCATGCATTTCATCTCGCAGGTCCTAGTGGTATGAAATGGAATATTGCTTGGATAACAAATCCTATTACGTGGAAGGTCTGAATCAAAAGCTCACTGTGTGGATGTCATCTGCAGACTGCATTCTACTGGTTTCTGGGGGACCAGCCTATCGTGAACGGAGGGCCCAATATACAGAAGTGAGACTAAGCAGCCATGTGGAAGACTTGACGATTACTTGGGTGAGCCCAGTACCAGAGCGCTATGTGTCGGCTCTGCAATTATGGAAACCTCCTTGGATGGCGGGGAATGCCCATGGTCTGCCCCTGCCTTCCCTTGAGGGCTGACCGGGATGTCTTTGGTAGTTCTAAATGGGCCAGCTGGGATGGGAAATAACACCACAACAGTGAAAAGTCAAACATCCTACGAAACAACAACACCCCCCCCCCCCCCCACCCCCCGAAGGTTAACCTGGTCAACAAATGCCCGCGGAAATTGGATTGTCGGCCTAATGGCGCAAGAACGCAGCTCTGCTGTAAACAGGCACAACGCAATCATGTCCAAAAAAACTTTCCAGATGAACGCAGAAGAAGAATAAGATCTCACAGGTGTTGATTTTGCATAAGTGTGATTTGGATAATGTTCAAGTTTAACATTGGCAGCACAAATGTGATAGAAATATGTTATTTATTATCTGTAATTTTCCAGACAGCCGTATGTTTTCAATACCAGTGTCAAGTGATATATAAAAGCACTTACTTTTTTACATATCATTTGATTTATCTGTCTATGCTGCATATCTTCTGTGATCATACTTTTAAATTCTTTAACTTGCTTCAGAGGTGTACTTTTTATCTGTACATTTAGGGGACAATATCTAACCCTCAGTAATACTGGTCAATAAACACCAAAACCTGCTGTTTCTAGTACCAGTACCGATCTATAAATATCAAACTCTGCCACTACTAGAGGTAGACCATGCCACTACTATGGGTCAACCCAAATTGTACTCATCAATAAGCATCAAACCCTGCATCTACTAGGGGTCAAAGCAAGGACCATAGGGTTTATAGGGATGTGCATTACAGCAATAATAGATAGGTCTTTACCTGTCAGACTATCAGTAATCTGCCACCCCTAACCTGGGGTGTATCTCCCCCCTGCCTCATAGTCATAGTGACCCATCTCAACAACATCAGAGCTGTAGACAAGGAGACTGTAGAGTTAGGACAACCCCGTCACCACGGTCTAAACAGCAGTGGACAAAGAGTTTTCCTCCTTTGAGAAGAATCACCATGTTATGCACTTTCAAGGTCAGTATGCCTGACAATAAATGCTGGGGTTGACTGCAATGTCCTGTAAAGGACATGCAACAAACTTTTTTTAAAAACTTGCTGCCTCTAAACAGATGACAGCCAAGGATACAGATCCTATCTACCCTTGCGTTTTTCATTCCTAACAATTTTACCAGGGCAGCTGGCTCATAGCCTACACTTTGCGATTTCCAACTGCTGTAGGATTTTTAGCTTGCACACAGGACCTGTTTTTCTGCCCTTATCTGAGAAGGCTGCATATCCGTATCCTATCTTACTAACCAGGAGAACAATGGATGTGATGTCATTGGATACCAGTGGTTCTTGGAGAAAACTCCTGGTTCGATGCTGAGATAAAATTCTGTCACATCCAGGATAACAATGGACGTGATATCATTAGATACCAGTGGCTCTTGGAGAAAACTCCTGGTTCGATGCTGAGATCAAACCCTTAACTTCTGAGCCTGAGGTAGACATCGCAATCTTTCAGCCACGAATACCCCTGCTCAAGAAGAATAATCCTTAGTATTTAACTCTTTCAATCCCAGGCAACAAGCAACGTTGATTCGCTGTTCTTTATATGTATGAATCAAAATGTCATGTTTGTACTTCTTACACAAGCTTCAATCAGAGCGTACAAAACAAAGAAGATTATCCCCTGTTAGTGTTAAGTAATAAACTTGTGGTTATGGTGTTTTTTTTTTAAAACATTGCCACCACTTTCCACATTGAGCAGCTGCTGTGATGTTTGGGACTGAACAGTTATTAATACTCTATCTAAACCTTCTGTGTTCATAATGAATATAAAATTTAACACAACTGTCCCTCAAAGGTCAATGACAATTCTTCGACTTTCTCTTCTCCAGGCGTCTCCTGTCAGCGCACTGCACTGGGTTTATTGTTCTCTAGAGAGACGCATCGAACACTTCAGCCGGAGGCAGTGGTTTAGGAAGAAATAACTGTCACAATCATCACTTTAATAGCAGTTCCGTCTAAGGTGTTCAAATTCCCGTGTTGGTTCTGTGAAGAAATCGGATAGCCAAAGATCTCAACGAATGGATAGGACAACCGGACAACGACTGTCGGCGGTCGGGTACGGTACAGAGAAACTATAGAAAGAATGACAAAGATTCTGACGTGAACTTTCTAGCCTAAATCACCAGATTAAATTGTACATAACATTGCATATGGAAGTCATAAATATACCTGCACACGATTCGTGGGCAAACTACGCCAACGGACACGTTAAATAATCAACAGAAGTGAGAAAGCTGCTGACCTTCCAGATCCGTGGCCGTTTCCTCGAGGACGAATCTTCTCACTGGGAGTTAGTTATCTACAGTTCCGGTTCTTTACAACACGATATCGCCAGTTTGCAAATTTCGTTTATAATCAATCAATCAATCAATCATGTGCCATGCCGGAAAGCGTGGGCGGTCATGATTCGCCATTTCACTCGATCACCAGAGTCGTGGATCAGCTCAATCACCTGATTGGGAGTCGTTTATAATATGAAATATGAAATCAAATTACATGGTTCGACCACATAATTAGACTACCAACTAACAGTTTACCACAACAAGAATTGATCTACATTCATCCATTCATTCAGTAGCATGTCCTTGGCAGAACTTTGCTCCCATAACAATCTTCCGGAAAACTTTATGTGTTTTCTTTCATGGTTGGGTTTCTTGGCAAGTTTTGCAGAAGGTAGTTTTCCATTGCTTTCCTTCTGGGCGACTACTAGTCGGTGGCCATAGCTATTGTCTCAACTGATGAGATCATCTGCCTATCGCCGCAGAGTGCAGACCATAACCAACAACAGTCTGTCGGCTGCTCTCACACTCCATCCACCACCTGCTTTAATGGCTTCAAGTAACCCTGATTGGGAGAGGGGATATGATTGATTGATTGATTTAGGAATCGACATCACAGAATTCGGGGCATTCCCATAAGCGCTCCGTCCCCATCCTCAGCAGCCAGCGAAGAGTTCGAACACCAATAGTACCCGTAGCAATCTGATTGTATGTCCGTCTCGCCTTTCCTCTGAGTGTTGAGCGTCGGCCAGATCCCCTCTTCACTCCTCGCTGTCTCAGAGGGGATATAAACGGGTACTCCACCTTGCCTAAGGGTGTCCCATAGACTAACGGAGGAGAGATGGCGTCTTACTTCTCCTTTGATAGGGGATACTCCTATCGCTAACCTCCAATGATATACAGACATCAGACAGACATAATGGAACCAGAAGTAGAGGCTGAGGCCGACAATATAAATGATGGACAGAAGGAATAACACGGTCGATGAGAATCCTTATATATGAAGCCCATAAACGGGCACTCTCCCGCTGTTTATACTTCACCTCGACACTGCAAGGTACAAGAGGAACTAAGACGAGATTAAATCAAGAATCAACATTGCACGTGGGACATACCAACACGTTCTCGGTCCCCTTCTTGGGTATCCAACAAAGGGTTGCCAGGATGATGGTACCAGTAGCGGCCTGACTAACCATCCCCTGTATTTTATTTTCTACGGGTTGAGTGCCGTCCAGGCTCCCTGCACACTCCTCTCTAGATGTTGGTCCTGTACTACACTTTAGTTTTCGTTCAGTGCCCTTTAGTTTTCGTTTAGCACCCTTTAGTTTTCGTTTAGTGCCCTTTAGTTGTCGTTTCATCAATCAATCAAGTGCCGTCTGCACGGTTGCAAGGTTGGCTGGCTGCAATGGATCTCCAACACTGTCTGTCTCTCGCCGTGACTGTACATTCTGTCAGACTGTTGTTCGTCCATCTCTTGATGTTATCTTCCGACTTGTATCACTGTCTACCTTTTGCCCGCTTGCTCTCAACCTTGCCCTCCAGTGTGGTTTTTTAAGAGAGTGGTATGTCTTTTACGTGGCCGAAATATTTCACTTTTTATTTATTTCATCAACTCTCTCTTCATTCTTTTTTTAAATTTTTTTTTATAGAACCTCTGTATTTGATAGTGTTTGTTTCCAAGAAATGCGGCTTATTCCTTTGAATATCTACATCTCTATGTCCTCTCTTCGACTTTCTAATTTGCATTGTTCAATGTCCAGGCTTCCGTGCCATACAGTAGTGCTGAATATACATAATATTTGACAATTCTCATGTAATGCGTTGTTAATCTCTCTAGATGTTAATACTGATTAGTAGTGTTGAATATACATGTTTTCGTTTAATACCACCTTTTCTATGTTGCATATCCTGTACAGGACGTTCTGTAAAGGATATGCAACATTAGAAAAGGTGGTATTAAACGTTGCAGTCAACACTAGCATTTTTCAGCTGCTGTTGATGTACTAGGCAAGATTACGCTCAGTAGTTTGCCATTGCTTTCTGAGCGACCGGCTTACATACCTCCGTAAGTTACCAGCGTGGCGCAAACCGCTGCCGATTCTCGCGCAGCTGCGTTACTCACGAGAATATACGGGATTACGGAGAAAGACGTTAAACCCTACGCCAGGGAGACCGGCAGTACCGTGGAAAAATACCTGGGTGGCTTGGCCAGGTGGCATAATGGAGAGAAGAACACAGACAGTAGGGGAGCTGCGTGGTCTTGAGGTATGGTGTCCGCCTCGAGTGCTGGAGGTCACGGGTTCAAGCCCCGGTGAGGACCAGGATTCATTTCAAGTGGACCTCTAGTAATAACATTTCCCCTGGTATCTGGGTAGTGAGATCGGACGCCCGTGTGTATTGTTGCGCACGTAAAAAATCCCCTGGCAGTTGGAAATCGAAAAAGAGTAGCCTAACGGCGCTGCCCGGGCAAAATTTCGAGTTAAAAATCTACCAAAAGTATTTCAGGATCCTCGATGGTGCTACGGAGTTCGTGCGCTGAGCTGAGTTTCTCCAGACTCAGGTTTGAGTTAGGAGGAGAAAGGAGCACTTATGGGTTACACCCGTGTGCCGTGATGTTGATCCATCGACTAAACTAAACTAAACTAAACACAGACCTAATCCAAGACTGATGATAGTGTTCTTCTTCTTCTTTCCTTCGCTTGCTTCTATTCAACAATCAGAAATAGAGAGCATCTGTTGGATTCCCCCCAGGACATGCTGGTTGGTGGTAAACTAGCAGACGGACAGATTGGACTGTGTCTGCACCGCTGGGTGGGGTATTGGTGCATGCCTGACTGTGTGGTAGGTTTTCTCAGTATGATGCAAGTCTTCGAAATGCCGCCCCTTACATGTTTTTATCTTTAAATATGTCACCCTTTTATGAAGCCCCCTTACGGTGCCACCTGATGCGGCCGCCTCTCTGTATCATAGCACGGCACAGCTCTGGGTACTTGATTGGCAGATGTGGTCGGTATCTTTTGGAATCGTGTGTATAGTGTATAAGAACGGGTAGATCATCACGGCTTGGAGAGAATGGTGCTGCAGGGAGTGACCAGAGGATCTGACCGACACTCAAAACTCTCAGCGGTCTCTGGGGAAAACAACGGACATTTATTAAGTGAATAACGGAGTTCGAAAACTAGCCCACAGCCTTTGTAGCACGAGGATCTGGCCGGCGCTCAAAATCCCGAGGAAAGACCAGGCGGTCACATAATCAGACTGCTACTGGTACCATTTGTATTGGGACTCTTCGCTGGCTGTTGCAGTCGAGGACCGAGCACGTATGGGAATGTCACGAATGCTGTGATGTTGGCTTTTTACTAAATTTGAGTATTATTTAAACTTTAATTTCATTTAGTGTCACCTTAATGTGAATAAATATCTGCATGATTTGGCCACGTGACATAATGGAGATAAAAACACAGACATAATGCAAGAGCCCTGGTGACAGTGTTCTCTATTTCTTTCACTGGCGTGAAATATGTCTATAATTCTATCTGCAATGTTGTTTCTTGTATGAACTTCATTGTCTTTTTTGTTTTAGTTAGCTCAGTGGTCCAAAGAGTTTATCGTCCACTATTTATTTCTTTAGGCCTGAAGGTTTGCTAGCTATGTTTAGGCACTCTTGGAGTATATGTTCTGCTGTCTGCGGCGCCAATCCAAGCGTGTACATGGCTGATCTGCTGATTTTGAAATTTGTATACACGTGGTTGCGTAATCTACTGTGCCCTGTTCTGAGGCGCAGAATAATGGTTTATTCTGGTTAATTTAAGTGGTAATCATCTTGAGCTGGTGTTACTGGCTTTCCGATTAATTTGATCATTTGTTTTCCTTTGGTGGTATGTAACGACTATTCTTCTATTGACAGCCCAAGCTTATCGGCATGGCACATGATGATGACGAATACTGTTTTGGTGTGTAAAGAATCACTTTAATTCCAAACGGACGCCTCCATAAGTGCAACACTCAATTGCATAAACCACATACAGAGAATCTTAGTACAATAAAGTGCACGAAATCCCTAGCACTAAGCGAAGATTAAAATGTATGTATAATACCAGAATCACACGTGCTACACAATCACATAAAGGCGATGCGGTGACACGTCTTCATCAACTAATTAAAATTAAATATATAAAAACAGCGATGAAACTAAAACAACTACACCAAGATATACTTGCCGCCCGCGGGTGACCTTGGCCCGTAGAAGAAGCAAAGAACAGTACCACTACAGTCTACCAAGCCTGTCGTTAGCGGCCACAGCAGAGAGTTGACATGGTACCGGCTTCATCATTCTGTAGAAAACTGCAGCAACAGCAGCTGCGGCAGAAGACAATAAAATAAAACTGATCTCGGTCTTTTGGTTTTCAGGATCAACTCTGCTGATGATATTACATTATTCCTCCATGCCACCGACTCAATCCATCGAGCATCAATTCTCTTGGTCTGCCGCCGCCTCTTCTCCAACTCATCTTTCCAGTCGTCATGGTGGTTTCCAATGCCTTTCTTCTCATTATATGACTTAAGAATGTTGTTTAAAACTCCAGTGTAACTGAAACACAGTGATGACTGTGAATCTACAACAATGGCCACACTGCGAGAACAGCAAATTAAAAGAGGGGTGGCCAAACAAGAACACTGCGTAGGAAGCCAAAGAAGATTGATAAACCAACACAGAACTGGTGTCGTTAGCCGCTACACGCTGCGGGATTTGCTGAGGAGGGGATCCGAGCACTTATGGACTGAATGGTTCTATGTGCAATGAGGATGATCTGTCGACTAACTAACTAACTAATTAACTAACTAACTTTAACTAACTGACTAATTAACTGAAACAAAACATGACATTCAAATTCACCTCAAACTGATTCCTGATTTCTTTAAGTATATTCAGGTTGGCGTTTGCAAAGAAGAAGAAGAAGAAGAAGAAGAAGAAGAAGAAGAAGAAGAAGAAGAAGAAGAAAGCGAGGCTGAAAAAAAAAAAAAGCAGCAGAAGAAGATGCCGTATAACTAGCTCCCTCTCTAACTCCCAAATAATAGATTCGATTGCACAACCTTACCAAAACTGTGTCACGACCGGCCTGGAGTCTCTGACGTCACCAGAGTGGACCAATGAAATAGCTGGATCCAACACTCCCCCCAGGTCACTCTACATACGGGTCCTCCAGACATCAGCTGTTAGCCATAGCACCACGATACCGGTAATCGAAGTTATATTCCACATTTACTACCAATACTTTATCAGATTTTAAAGTTTTACACTTCATATATTTAGTATTATTTAAAACATTGATAAAAATGGAATAGTATATTGAGGGTTAAGGCAATAAATTATTTGGAAATGATGCTATTTGATTTGAAGTTTTATTAATAAACGTATCGATATCTAACCGGTTATGGTAATCGCTTTGTTTGTGCGATTTACTTAAGAGAGGTGATTCGAGTTGTTTGTTGGATTTCAGTCGGATTTACTAGCTGCATTCGGATGTAGTGAACCATTAAACGCTGGATCGGTCATCAGTCTGATTCGGTGAGTTGACTTCTGTGTTAAGTATCTATGGTTGTGTTATAGTTATATATGTGAGCTGAAATTTAATGTCGTGTTCATTTTGAGGGCCCAGCCCCTGAAGTAGACCAAGAGTTGCTATATTTAGCTCAAGGTCTTAAGAGAAGCAAAGAGGGGAATCGTATCAGCTGGTGATAACGAACAAAGGTTATGTGGTTCGTAAAAATGTGATTTTGTTGTTTATTATTGTTGATTACGTGGTAGTAGTGACTAGTAGTCAGTCCAGAATGCGATACAATATGTTTACTTAACGTTTCAAGTGATGATAGGAAAATAGGCCGTTGATTGGTGATTTTTCATTAAAGGGGGGAACAACAACAGCGACCTGGACGCTTACCCACTTACTCACTTTTAATGGCAAGTAAATCAAGTACGCCGTTACAACATACTGAATGTACATTTCTAGAGATAAAGATGGACGTTTGTGAAATGCTTCTGACGTAAGCCCTAGGTATTAATTATGACTGGCAGGTATTTGAAGTTTACATATTTGGACTACAGGTTAAAATAATAAAACGTGACTTTTCGTCACCAGCTGGCGGTTCAGGTTTTAAACATCTTGTGGTTAATTTGTGTGGTTAACACCACCCCTCCCCTTTTCCACCACCACAATCTGCAATCATCGATAGATAGTCTAGTCTTATTATTTCGCTCTTCATTCTCCATTGAGGCATAAGGCTCATAAGCCCTCAGCCAACTCGCTTCAAACCCTTCTATCTTTAGCTGCCACACACGCTCTGTCCATCTCCTTCCCTTGTTATTCTTGTCTGCCACTACTTCTCTTCTCCATGTGTGTGTGTGTGTGTGTGTGTGTGTGTGTATGTGCGCGCGCGCGTTTGTGGTTTTCCTCTATTTGATTTGCCTTGTGGACTTTTTGGTGTGGTTTTCCTCTATTTCATTTGCCTTGTGAATTTTTATTTTGGGTGTAGTTTTCTCTATTTCATTTGCCTTGTGGATATTTTGGTGTGGTTTCCTCTATTTCATTTGCTTTGTGGATATTTTGGTGAGGTTTTCCTCTATTTCATTTGCCTTGTGGATGTTTATGTGTGGTTTCCTCTATTTCATTTGCTTTGTGGATTTTTTTGTGTGGCACTGGCTAGCTGTGAACTCAAGCGTAGTCCATACACGTTACTTCTAGTAGTGCTGGACTGAATTTACCCATTATCTGTGTCCCTCGCCATCAGGCGAACCCACTCTGACTTCAGAGGTACTTGTAATTTACATCCCCAAGTCGAGGATGAGAGTCCAATTGTCCGGTGTAGGGGTTGAACCCCTTACCTCGGCATCAGCACACTGGATGTTTAATAACACACGTTCTTATCTATTCAGCCATGCTGATCTCCACATTCTAGTTTTGGACAGCTAGTGAACAAGCAACACGTCTTCCGAAGCCACCAAAATGCGGTCAAACACAAGCATGCTGAAAATGCCATGAGAAGAAGAGTTCATTGTAGTTTCTAGTCAGCATTACTGACATTACTTGCTTGCCATTACTGTATCAATACTGACTCTCCAGTCTTATATCTTTAAATGTCTCAACAAGTTGGACATTTGGCAGCCGCCATTGTTAAATGTACTAACAAAAGTGGACATTTGTCACAAGTGTTGCTAAATGTCACAACACAGTTGGACATTTGTCACAACCAATGTTAAATGACCAAATAAAAGTGGACATTTGTCACAACCAATGTTAAATAACCAAATAAACGTGGACATTTGTCACAACCAATGTTAAATGACCAAATAAAAGTGGACATTTGTCACAACCAATGTTAAATGACCAAATAAAAGTGGACATTTGTCACAAGCAATGTTAAATGACCAAATAAAAGTGGACATTTGTCACAACCAATGTTAAATGACCAAACAAAAGTGGACATTTCTCACAACCAATATTAAATGACCAAACGCAGTTGCACATTTGTCACAAACAATGTTAAATGACCAAACAAAAGTGGACATTTGTCACAACAAATGTTAAATGGCCAAACAAAAGTGGACATTTGTCACAACCAATGTTAAATGTACTAACAAAAGTGGACATTTGTCACAACTGTTGCTAAATGTCTCAACACAGTTGGACATTTGTCACAACCAATGTTAAATGAGCAAACAAAAGTGGACATTTGTCACAACCAATGTTAAATTAGAAAACAAAAGTGGATACCGACCGCAATAAAGGTGGACGTGTTTGCCGTACCTAGCCCGTGACCGCCTTGGCTAGGTCACTTAAGAAACATGTGGTGCATGCCATTATCCCCAAATAATGATATACACCAAGTCACCATGTGAATAAATTCCCATGCAAGGAAAGACACACACTGGTCACGTGACGTGTTTGATTAGGTTACTTAAGAAGCCTGGCATTTATATACCGATGATGAAAACAAGAAAGCAAAAACGTAGAGTACGGGCGGCTGACCGGGGGTGGAAAGGGGGGGGGGGGCAACGGAGACTGCACTTGAATTCTCTGCCTTTGCCTACATAGAGTCCTTATGAGGACTGGACATGACCGGGACCAGCCCCTGTGAGAACAACACAAGAAACAACCAGCACGTAGAAGTGCTGATAGAGAAAGAAACCAACAAACGAAAGACTGCGGAACCTAGTAGGACCGACCAAGGACCGGTCTTTATCAGGACCAGCATAAGACAGAAAGGAAATTACCAGACAGCACAAAAACAACCTTATCCGACAAACAGAGCGGACCCAATAAAACCAGCATAAATTAGGACTAACAGTCCACACAACCACGGATCTCAAAATAACCAAAGCTGAGGAGGCAGGTTTATCGAGACCGAATTTGGAATTTGTGTGTGTGAAAAATTGGAATTGGAATGTCAGAATTTAGCCATTACCCTCTTTGGAAAACAATCACCTTCAACTGAATATCCTGTTTGTGGTTGATCCAGTCATAGGATTATTAATCTGAGTCAGGGATGGACCCTAATATAACTTCTCTGTTGAGGTTGAACGGGGTAGTGGTAATGGTATAATAAAAATAGAAATGTTTGAATACCTAAACCATGAAGTAAACAGGCCGTGTCGTTCAGGTCTGTTTCCTCACCTGTGATCCCTACCGGCTACATGCCAGGCTGCAAGTTTCTGCCTCCCACCCCTTCCCAACCCACACACTCATGACACAATAGGGTCACCCTCGGTGTTTTTGTGTGTATAGTAAGCTTTACTATAGGGTGTACTTTTAATGACTGTGCAGTGTTTGAAAATATTGCCGGTCCAAGTTTTGTATTCACCCTCAGTAAAGTTCATGCAATATAATATTAATAGGTAATAATAAACAAAACTTGGACCGGCAATATTTTCACATACTGATGATACTGCACCAGTCATTAAAAATACACCCCGTAGAAGAACACTTTCACAAGTGACACAATGGTCATTGCGGCTAAAGCCTACTTCAGCACCACAACGACACACATACACTGATATAACTCTATGAAACACTACATGATATAACGGTTACTCATGTTTCTGGACTTGATACGTGTGTAGCTCACTGAAAGAAACCAAGGAGATGGTGTTTGCAGGCATGTCTTTCATATTTGCCTTCCCTTGCCGCCCTTAGGCTATCTGCACGTATTTGTATGGGTCTCAAGACAAGGAAATGCGCGCCTTAATCCCCCAGACCATGACACCATCTTCAATCGAGTTACTTTAGAGTGTCTAGTTGGTCGTGCGTCGAAGTACACTTGTTCCTGCAGCGAGGCGCCGTCGTCATTTGGAGGCGACAGGTTCGATCCCGATTGGTAACTATTATAGCTTTCAAATTTTATGTTGTCTAGTGCGTCTTCTAATCTCTATTTCCTTCTTCTTCTTCTGTGAGTGCCAAATAATACTATGTGTGTCCATTTATGTAATCGAGTTACTTTGCATCGTGTCGTCAATTCAGCGAGTGACGTCAGATGTAAGCAGACGAGCCCCAGGTTTGTCTTTCCCGTTTGCCCGTGACCGCCCTGAAGTAAATTGTTGTCTCGCTTCGTTTGGTCGTTAGCCCGCCGACCTATTCGGAAACCGCTCCAATAGCCATGCTATTGTCAGCAAGGTTTTGGGTGTTATTGCATTGTTAGTCTAACCTCCCTCTGTTGGGAGGGGGGAAAACATTCTTTTACTGGCCTTCTTTAAAAAAAAAAAAAAAAAAGAGAAGAAAGAAAAAAAAAAAAAAAGTTATTGCATTGCGCCATACAAGGCCCTCTTATGTTGGGTGGCGGAGTTGGGGTACCCACTATCCAAAATGTAAGGTGCCTCCTTCCCTTGGGCAATGTGGAGTACTTGTTTATCCCCCCTCCCCTCCGCCAACCACCACTTCCAAACCAGGGAAGCGTGCAACCATAGAGCATGTAGTGGACTGCCCAGTTCTAAGGGCACAACTTTCTGAACTTAGCAGTCAGCATAAGGTCACCATACAGTGGATACCATCCCACTGTGGAGTACCCGGAAACGACAGAGCTGATCGATTGGCTAAGGAAGGAGCCAAAGAAGGACAACATGATGTGCCCATTACATTCCACCAAAAGAAAAGAATGATCAAATCAATCAGAAGGCCACCATACCCTACTCAAGACGACTACCACGTTATGGACAGACCAGAACAGGTCATTCTTCTGCGCCTCAGAACAGGACACAATAGATTACGCAACCACGTGTATACAAAATTCAAGATTGGTGACTCAGCCATGTGCACATGTGGTTTGCCGTCGCAGACAGCAGAGCACATACTCCAGGATTGCCCAAACTACAACATATCCAGGCGAACCTTCTGGCCTAGAGAGACAACAGTGGAAGATAAACTCTATGGACCGCTGAGTGAACTAAAAAAGACAAGAGGCAACATTGCAGTTATAAAAATATTTCAGACGAACGAAAGAAGAAGAAGAAGAAGACTGACCTTCATAACGGGCCCCTAAAATCTTGACGGTCTAGATCTAATTTCTCTAATCAGTTTACGGTTGTCATTTGTTTCTTGTAGGGCTTGCTCATCCGTTTGTCTGTCCGCCTGTTTTTGTCTCTTTTAACGTTCGCCCACTTTGAACTCAAGCGTTGTCCCTATATGTGCTGCTATTTCTAGTGTACTTGACTGATTGTTGCGCTGTGCATTAGCTTTATCTATTACCAGTGTCCCTCGCCATTCAGGTGAACTCCACTCCGACGTCTGAGGTACTTGTAATTTACGCCCCCCAAGTCAAGGACGAGAATGTCAACATTTTTAGTCCAAATGACAGATGTAGGGTTGAACTCGCTACCTTTGCATCAGCACACCGGAAGTTTAAGAGCGAGCACTCCTTACTCATTCGGCCACGCTGAACTCTCGTCCGCCCATTGTATTCTGGTCATTGTCCTCACAGGGGGTATGTCCAAGGCCACTAGATGTTTCTTAGCTTGTCTGCTCGTCCAGCGTTTCACACGCATCTAACAATATAGGTTCTTTTTTCTATGCTAGCACTTCAACACACTTTTTCTCACTGTTTCGTTGTTCGTCGTTAAAGTCCCTATTTATGACACTTTTCTCACTGTTTCGTTGTTCGCCGTTAAAGTCCCCATTGATGACACTTTTCTCACTGTTTCGTTGTTCGCCGTTAAAGTCCCTATTCATGACACTTTTCTCACTGTTTCGTTGTTCGCCGTTAAAGTCCCTATTCATGACACTTTTCTCACTGTTTCGTTGTTCGCCGTTAAAGTCCCCATTGATGACACTTTTCTCACTGTTTCGTTGTTCGCCGTTAAAGTCCCTATTCATGACACTTTTCTCACTGTTTCGTTGTTCGCCGTTAAAGTCCCTATTGATGACACTTTTTCTATTTGAGAGACTTAATGTTGATGGTGCTTGCAGTTAATCCCTAAACACGCATTTCCACCCCGTCATGACGTCACGGCCAACACTGCACCGCTTCACCCCCACGCGGCAAACAGCACGTGCATGTTGTATAATGAGCTGAATACCGCACGTGCAAACATTCTGTCCCAGCATGTCACTGCTGGCTTTGTGGGTAGAATGATTTGTTTCTGGTCCTGTCTTTTATTATTGATGGAGCAACACTTTCCTCCTCCTTCTTCTTCTTCTTCTTCTTCTTCTTCTTCTTCTTCTTCTTCTTCTTCTTCTTCTTCTTCTTCTTCTTCTTCTTCTTCTTCTTCTTCTTCTTCTTCTTCTTCTTCTTCTTCTTCTTCCTACTCTTTCTCCTTCTTCCTCATCCTCTTCCTTTCTTCCCCTTCCTCCTCTTTCTGTCACACTGCTGTTGTGAAGCTTCGCAGAGAGGAGGAAAATGTAAATTTGTGTGTGTTTCGTTTGTCTTGTTGCTTGTACTAACGTCACATTTGATTTCTTCAATGTCTCTTTTACTCTTTCTAGCTAACCCTTCCACGGTCTCGTCCTCTCGCCTTGTATCCCCATGTTCTCACATAGAAGGCTCTAGCCGCTGGTTGATTTTGTTCCGTTCTAAATACATGTCCGAACCATTTAATTTTGGCTGTTCTAGAGAGTCAGTAACCGGTGTGTTCTAGAGAGTCAGTAACCGGTGTGTTCTAGAGAGTCAGTAACCGGTGTGTTATAGAGAGTCAGTAACCGGTGTTATCCCTACACCCGTATTTAGTTTCTCATTGATCTCTCTACCTCTTCTGGTCTTTCTAGTTGCGTGTTGTATACATCTCATCTTAAGCGATGCCATTTTGCGATTGTTTGTTTTTAGCACTGTAGATAAATAAAAGAGATAAATAATGTAATGGCTGCCCACATGACATAATCTATACAAAAACACACACCTGATTCACGATTGGTGATCGTGTGAGATGGCGATCTATGACCGTGCTTGTCGGCATGGCACATAATAATGATGATCAACAGAACATGTAGTCTCCGCCTTAATTCCAGCTATCCGTGCCACATCCCGTTCTATTTTCTGCTGGACAGACAGACATACGTTCGTCCAGGATGCGCTGTACCGATGTTATTTGCGATCCGTATAGTTGGTCGTTTCCCTACGCCATGTTATCATCTACTTTCAATTGCAGGTCTTTCAGGCTTTCAGTTGACACCCCAGTTTTGCTTTGTCTGTCTGTGTCAATCGTGTAGTGGCCTCTTTGTATGGCAGAACGGAACTAGTCCTCTCATGTCATCTCACCTCATTTCATCTAATCGTTTCTCTTGTACCTTGCGGTGTCGAGGTGAAGTATGAACGCGGGCGAGTGCCCGTTTATAGGCTTTATGTATCGCGATTCCCATGGACTCTGTATCACTTCTCTCCATCGTTTACGTGGCCGAACTCTTCTTCTGCTTTCATTTGGTCTGTGATCTTTTCTTCTTGTGGTATACTGTTAGTCTTGTGTAATCAAATACTAGTTTGGTCGCCAGTTTCTGCTCCAGAGCTGCCACCTGAATGAAAATACTGAACCACTGTCTGCAGACGACCAGAGCATAAAGTTGTTTAAACGCGGGAGGAGCGATATCTTCTTACCAGGTGTTATCCCATATGGTTCGGTCTCTTTCGGCAGGTCAGCCTGCGGAAAGCAGCGCACAAAGCACGAACTCCGGAGCTCCAGCAACGACCCATAGGAATTGTGAGAAAACTGCACTCGTTAAATGAACGACGAAGTCGGGAATCGAACCCACAGCGTTCAGAGCGCGAGGTAGGCGACTTAAGCACTTGGCCACGGGAACCCCCCCCCTCCCCCCCTCTCCTCCATGTAGGCTGTGAGATGAATCGTCCATGAATTCGTGCTCTGAGTTCACAATGTAGTAAATCAAATGAACCTGGTCTGTAAATCATGAGAACCTGGTTTGTAAATCACGAGAACCTGGTCTGTAAATCACGAGAACCTGGTCTGCAAATCGTGAGAACATGTCTGTAAATCACAAGAACCTGGTCTCTAAATCACGAGAACCTGGTCTGTACATCATGAGAACGTGGTCTGTAAATCATGAGAACCTGGTCTGTAAATCATGAGAACCTGGTCTGTAAATCATGAGAACCCGGTCTGTAAACCACACAGAGTGCAGCGTGTAGGGCTGGTACCGCAGATTCCCCCTAGGTAACGCGAGAAGGCGGGAAACGTGTACGCCCAAACAGCGTTGAAGTAGTGCGGGTGTTACTTTATCTATGCCCATTGACCGAGCGCTAGAGCGATAGTGATACTTGAGCTAGCTGAAGCGAGAGGCAGTCAACGGCAGAGATAACACAGTCGACCATCTTGTTGTCTGCACCGATGAAGTGAAGAACCACAAGTTATCGATCTACGCTGATTGGATATTTGTCTTTGTTTGTTGAGCGCGAGGGAATTTCAAACCTCGTTTTTAACCACCCGTGGTTGTTTCATGTTGTGCTGTTTCATGTTGCTGTTTCACCGTGTGCTGTTTAGTGTTGTGCTGTTTCTTCTTCTTCTTCTTCTTCTTCTTCTTCTTCTTCTTCTTCTTCTTCTTCTTCTTCTTCTTCTTCTTCTTCTTCTTCTTCTTCTTCTTCTTCTTCTTCTTCTTCTTGTTTCGTTTGAAATATGTCTATAACTGCAGTGTTGTCTCTAATATGAATTTAACTGTCTTTTTTTAGTTTACTCAGCGGTTCAGAGAGTTTTTCTTCCACTGTCGTCTCTCTAGGCCAGAAGGTTTGCCTATATATGTTGTAATTTGGGCAGTCTTGGAGTATGTGCCCTGCTGTCTGCGACGTCCATCCACATGTGCACATGGTTGATTCATCAATCTTGAATTTTGTATACATGTGGTTGCGTAATCTATTGTGTCCTGTTCCGAGAGTAATGACTTGTTCTGGTCTGTCCATAACGTGGTAGACGTCTTGAGCAGGTTTTGGTGGCTTTCTGACTGATTTGATCATTCTTTTCTTTTGGAGGTATGTAACGGGCACACCAGGCTGTCCTTCTTTTGCTCCTTAGCTTGCTTGTTTGCTTGCTTGTGTTCGTTGGCTTGAGCTCCAACACGAAGTCCTGTATGTCGGATGAAGGCATCCTGTTGTCCAACATCATACAGGACCTGAGGTTTGCGTGAGTATCCGTTGTCCCATGTCTGGCTTATTGGTGTGCAGACTGGTGGTTCCTCGCCGTACAGGCAGACACTCTCCGACTTCGGAGGAGCTCCTTAGCTAATCGATCAGCTCTCTCGTTTCCGGGTACTCCACAGTGGGATGGTATCCACTGTATGGTGACCTTACAGCTGACTGCTAAGTTCAGAAAGTAGTGGTCCTTAGTTATCTGCTTCTATGTTTGGTTCTAAGAACTGTAATCTCATTATCATCATGTGCCATGCCGATAAACTTTTGCATTTTATTGGATCGCCAACTCACACGATCACCAGTCTTTGACAAGGTCTATGTTCTTGTTCCGATCATGACATTTGGCCAGACCGTCCAGATATTTATCTGTCTGCTTTCGCATTGCTCTTTTCTCACCAATCTTACTAGCTTACAGTTTTTTTTTTCTCTTAACCTGCCCAAAAAATCTTCACTGTCTTCGCCTTCAACATTCTTTTTCTCATTGCATTTGACAGCTTTTCTTTGTCAGTATTACTTCGAACTTGCAAAAGGCCGACTCTGGTAGTCTGTGGTGGTCTCTTGTCAACGTAACACCCTAATCGTAACACCCTAATCGTAACACCAACGCTTCACACTCCTACTGCAATTTCTTCTATGAAGGCAACGTGTTTGTGTTACATCTTTTAGGAGAAAACTCTTTGTCTCTTGATCCGAATCTTGTACACAGTGCTGCAGTAGGTTACAGACGACAAGCAGTGTTGCCATTTCAGTGCTTTTCGCACTAAATTTAGCGCTTTTTCAAGTCATTTAGTGCGAAAGTGTTGCTTTTAGCGCGGCCGCGCAAATTTAGTGCTTCACAAATTTTTTGGGGTTCTTTTTGGTACTTTTTTTTGGGGTGGGTAAAAATTACTTTAAAAATCATTTTGGGAACACTAAAAGGCCGAATTTGAACTGAAGCGAGGGAGTAAAACAGTCTTAGTATGTTACCGCGTAATATTCAACTAATCTAACTCCCTTTAATACGATTTAGCTGAAAGCGAACGCCATCTTGCAGACAAGTCCAAACGTCAATACATTAGCTTGTAATCGAGTTCATAATTTTGTGGTGTCTACATTATCCTTTCATTTAAGCTTATTTGTGTTTCACGATGAGCAAGAAATATTGTCAACATTTCAGAGAACAGTGGCTCAGTGACACGAGATTTCAAAAATGGTTGTTAAAAGTAGAAGGGGATAAAACTAAGTGTTTTTGCAAATATTGCAAATGTTCAATTGCAGCCAGGTTAAATGATATTGAGAGGCACAAGAATACAACGAAACATCAGAAAGCAGAACAACCATTCAGTACACAAAGGCAAACAACAATTGCATTTGACAAACTGAAAGATGATGTCAAAGAAACAGAAGGATGCGTGTCTTTGTTCATAGCTGGCCATTGTTCGCTTCACGTTGTTGACCATTTAAGTGAACTCTGCAAGGTACACTTTGGTGACAGCAAAGGTTGCAAGAACTTTAAGCTTAGGAGAACAAAGTGCAGAACAGTTATTTCAAATGTACTTGCACCATATTTCACAAAAGACTTGACAGCTGATATTGGCAAAAGTAAATACAGTTTATTGATTGATGAGAGCAATGACATTTCTGAAACTAAGCTACTTGGAGTAGCTATTAGGTACTATTCAGAGACAAGAAAGCAGTTTGTGGTTACTTACTTAGATTCAGTTTAACTGAGTGACTGCAACGCACAGGCAATATGCAACGCGTTAAAAGATTGTTTAAACAAGAATGGACTTGAGTTGCAAAGACTAGTTGCACTCAGCACTGACAATGCGTTTGTCATGACAGGCGTAAACAATCGAGTATATACAAAATTAAAATCCGAAGTTCCTCATCTGGTACCAATTAGGTGTGTATGTCATTCCCTTCAGCTGGCAGTGTCACAGGCTGCAGCTGCTTGTCTGCCCAGGAACATAGAGTTCATGATTAGAGAAACATATAACTGGTTTTCTCACTCAAGTCTTCGTCAAGCAAAGTACAGGGAGCTTTTTGCTTCAATAAATGATGGACAACATCCGCTGAAGATTGTTCAATTAAGCCAGACACGATGGATGTCCATTCAATCTTCCATTGTCAGAATATTGCAGCAGTGGGTCGGGCTCAGAACTAATTTTGATGTAGCAAGACTCAACGAGCGCTGTTATACAGCAGAAACATTCTATGTTTAGCGACATGAAAAACTATGTGTATCTGATATTTCTCAAGCATATTCTCGGAGAAGTTCAAAGTGTGAATAAGAAATTCGAAGCAGATATACAGGATCCAACAAAACTACTCAGCGATCTTGTCCAGCTCATTGATTCTATCAGTTCAAAGATTGCTATTCCTGGGGAAAAAAATAACAGAAAGTGATGCTATTCAAGATTATTTAGATCCTAATCCCAATCTAGGTTATGAGTTTTAGAACGAAATAGCAGATTACAAGTTTCCCGATGAGAAAGAAATTCGTGGAAGGTGCATCCAGTTTTTAATAGAGCTATTGACACAGCTGCGTTTACGTACACCCGATAATGTTCGAGTGTTGCAGTCCATGTCATGTCTTAGTGGAAGTGAATGTCTACAGCCAATGAAGCCCTGTATATTGGATCTTGCTAAAATGTTTGTAGAAGATGCAGCTACTCTCACCCGCATCGATTTCCAGTGGAGAAAACTTCATCATATGCAGTGGACACAGACCTCTGACACACTTGGACTGTGGGCAGAAATAGCCTCATACAGGGATGCCACCGATGAAAATCCTTTCCAAGATCTTACAGATTTAGCTTTAACTGTGCTCATTTTACCTCATTCTAATGCGGACGTGGAGCGTATTTTCAGTCAGATGGGAGTTATAAAATCAAAATTGCGGAACAGACTGAGCATCAAGAGTTTGACAGCTGTTTTGACTATTAGATATGGAATGAAAAGATATGGCAAATGCTGTCATGATTATAAACTACCTAAGGATATTCTGCGAAAAATTGGATCACATGAGGCATATACATGTTTCTTTCAATCATCCTCCTCATCCTCATCATCGCAGGAGCAAACACAGCAGGAAATAGCTACAGAAACTGAAGAGGAGTTGTTTGACTGGGATTTGGCAGATCTGGAATAAACTTCATTCTAATACTCAGTGCTAATAATAAATTATAATCTGCTACTTTATAACATTTTGAATGAATACCACCAGTGCTTGTTTTAGTGATTTCCCCAAAAATAGTATTGCAATTTGGTGCTTTTTTGGCTCGAAAGTAGTTCTGATTGGGATTTGGCGGATCTGGAATAAACTTCATTGTAATATGAAGTGATAATAATAAATTATACTGTGCTACCTTGTTACATTTGTAATAAAAACAGTTGGTGCTTTTTGTTGGTGCTTCCTAAAACATTTTGGTGCTTTTTAGTGCTGTTTTTGGTCGATTTTGGTGCTTTTTCATCAAAGGGAGATGGCATCACTGACGACAAGGCGGGAAGACATGTTGAATTCCAGCATGGCGGGCAACAGCGTGACACAGTTTATTGGAGTCTTGGTGTACAACAGAGATAAGATAGGGAACAGGGCGAGCATTTCAGAAAATGAAAAGTATCTTATGAAATAAGTTATTATAATTGGATGTAAGAGAGTTGAAAAAGTTAGTTGCATATCCTGTACAAGGACGTCGCAGTCAACACCAGCATTTTTTTGCTGTTGTAATCTCTTGCAAGAGAAAGAGAGTACTCGTTTGTTAAATATAACCTGTTTTGCTGTTTGGCAGTGAATCTTAATAAATGAATGAACAAATTAGGAAGAACTTTGAAGCAGCAGAAATGTGGTTCCTTATACGAATCTTGCGAATTCTTAGGACTGCCAGAGTAACTAACAACGATTGCCTGGAAGAGGCTAATGAAGCTAGAAGATTATATACAAGAATAAGACAGAAACAAACAGCTTTCTTTGGTCATTAGATAAGAAGAAAAACATTGGAGAATATCGCGACAACGAGAAAGTGGGAAAAGAGGCAGAGGCAGACCAAGTTAAATTATTCTTGATAAACTCAGACGGTGGCATGGAGGAATATCATCAACATAGTTGACCCAGAACACCAAAGACCGAGATCTGTGGAGAGACATGAACACCTACGCCATCTGGCAGGGCACATGAAGATTATGATGATGCACTTTTCTAGTAGAACGTTAGTTGATTAAAATTACATTTTCAAGCAGTGGCGTCACTGGGGTTGGTGTCACCCAGTGCGGTAAACTCTTGGTGTCACCCCTCTAGACTTTCACCATGGTCTTCTTCCGAGTGTTCCTGTACCATATATAATCGCATATAGTAATGTTTGTAAAATAAGTCAAAAAGTTAATAAGGACATAAGAAAGAAAACAAATTGAACAATATAACTTCAATATTTCAGGTAAAACATAAATAAAGAACTTCGACAAACTCGGACAAAGTTAAATTTTTGTTATTTAACATTAAAATTTCTAAAATTAACAATGAACGGTTATGAAACCCGACTAGACAGATGTCTGCTTTGTCAAATTTGCAATTTTTTTATTTTGGTGTCACCCCTTGATGGTGTCACCCGGTGCGGCCCGCACCCCCCTAGTGACGCCCCTGTTTTCAAGCATTGTTACTTTATATTCCCGACAAATTTGTGGACTCTTATTTTTGTACGCGGAGAGAGATTCGGGGCCCAGAGTCGATGTAGAATGTGCTATTCTTGCTGATGTCATCTATTTGCAAACAGCGAGATAATGTTATGCATTTGTCATCATCACCACTGGCGTAGACGATCGTGCTTTCCACAACTCCTGGGCGTCTTGGTCCTTCCCTTTACACAATGAGTTGTAGAGGTATCTTAGGGTACGGTCATCTTTCCTCTTCTACACCAGCTGGTGCAGCAATCTTTACAGCGTTGCCTGTCTGTCTATATGGCAGTCCGTCTATACGTCTGTATCTTTGTTTGTCACTTCGCATTCAACTATCCATCACTCCCGTTTTCTGGCTTCTTACTGTTTGCTAATACATTTGTCTGATCGCGCTTGATAAGCCATGCCACACACACATTCGCACGCGCGTGTGCACGCAAGCACTCCCCCTCCCTCTTCCCCCCTCCACTAACTAGAGATCATCTTGGGCGTTATCGTCCATGGGAGCAAGGTGACGACTAGACGCATATTAAACGACGCCTGGTTGACTAATTGGTCGGTTGATGTTTATGTTTTGTTGAATGGCTCTGTGATTAATTAGTCGCTTAGTTTGTAGGATGGTCGGTTGGTTAGTTGGTTGCGTAGTTGGATGGTCCGTCGGTTAGTTGGTCGGTCGCGTTGTTGGATGGTCGGTTGGGTAGTTGGTTTGTTAGTTGGTCACTTAGTTGGTTGCATGGTCGGTGGTTAGTTGGTTGGATGATTGATTGAAAGGCTTTTGGAGGGCCCCGGTTTGAACCCTATCATCGGCCCTAGGCTGATGTATAGACTTGCGATCCGATCCTGTGCCAAAGTATCACGTACGGGAACTGTGTTACAGATCTCTTCTTTCCCTCTCCGGGCACAAGGAACAGCGGAGCGTGCAACCCTGGTACTTGAGCTTACTGAGAAGTATGGCGATCCTAGGGACTTTATTCTTGTCAAAAACCAAATCCCTACACTACTGCTTTCAGTTTCTTCACTGTTGCTTGCTTGCTTGCGTTCACTGGCTGTGAACTCCAGCGTGTAGTCCTGTATGTCGGTCGAAGACATCCTGTTGTCCAACATCAGTGTGATGTATACAGGACCTGAGGTTTGCGTGAGTATCCGTTGTCCCGTGTCTGGCTTATTGGTGTGCAGACTGGTGGTTCCTCGCTTTGCAGGAAGATACTCTCCGACTTCGGAAGAATCAGCGATCCTACAACGTTAGCCAGGACCCTGAAGGGACCTGTTGCCCAGGACGCACGACTAGGACGTGTTAGTCTCGGCCCTGATGCTTTGAACACACCTCTGCGTTCCAGTTTCTTCACTATTTCATTACTCATTGTCCATCATTCGCATCCACTACAAATAAACAGGTCTTACACATCTATCCGGTAAGCACAGTATGATAGTTGTTATATTTCTATTTATTCCCACTCTCCCCACGACGTTGCTAATTCATGCAAACTAATATTTAGGGGCTTACATTAAATGACACATTTACAGTATTTTGGCGTAGGTCAGCATGGCCGAATGGATAAGAGCGCATACTCTTAGGCTTCTGGTGCGCTGATGCTGAGGTGGCGAGTTCAGCACCTACACCAGTCAGTTGGTCTAAAATGTTGACTTCTCGTATTTGACTTGACTTAAATTACAAGTGCCCCAGAAGTCGTGGTGGGTTCTTGTCTGGCGGCGAGGGACACTGGTAATAGGGAGAGGGAATTTTGGCCGACACCCGTTCCATTCAAGAACATGTCTCTTTGGAGATGTCAACACGCTTTGAATTTACTTACACTGACATTTGAAGGTGGAAGAAGAAGAAAATAAGAAGACGAAGATTGATGAAGACAAGAAGAAGATGATGAAGACAAGAAGAAGATGATGATGATGAAAAAAAAGAAGATAAAGAAGTAGAAGAAGACAATGAAGAAGTAGAAGACTAGATTGAAGAAGTATATAATACCAACAACAATAACAATAATAATAAGACAATGACGAAGAAGTCGATGGCAATAAAGATGAAGAAGCAGAAAAATACGACGAAAGTGATGATAAAGATTAAGAAGAAAAAACAGAAGAAGAAGAAGAAGAAGAAGAAGAAGAAGAAGAGGAAGAAGAAGAAGAAACAACAACAGCGGCAGCAGACGAAATGACTAATTTCGTAAACAAAAAGGCTTGTCCAAAATTGACTTCCCCAAAACCCATCACACAAAAGGGATTTCCCCAGCAGTAAGTAGTATTCAGAAACAAACGATATCCTTGTTAATCTCAGTTTACCCGGACATTCCTTAGCTTCTGACACCTTCTGACAAACTAAAACTCTCCCTCACAAACTGTTCACTACAGCTGATTTGATATCTTCGCGGATCTGACCTTTACCTAGAAATGTCGCGCGGTATTGTCAATCTAAACCGTGATTATAATAATTTACTGTTAAGGTTGTTCGTGGTTGTGAAAACATAATTGCTTCGTTGACACTATGAAAGAGGGAGGGAGGCGGGTTCATTTATCTTGGTGTGGTTTTTAATGAGATGTAGATTTTATTACTATTCTGCCTTTATGTAAATTTGATTCCGTGGGTTTAAATTTGATTCCGTGGATGTACATTACACTTTGGAGATTTGTGCTAAGGTATTTTGATGTTAATAGCTTCTGGTTGTTTTAAATTGAGCAGTACTTTAGTTATTTCCATGCCTTCTTCTTTCTCTTTTCTTTTTTGTTGTTTTCGTTCTCTCGCTTTGAATTCAAGCGTAGATCACACATGTGCTTGTACTTCAAGTGTACCAGGCTGATTGTTGCGTGTGGAATACCTTTCCCTATTACTAGTGTCCCTCGCCATCAGGCGAACCCATTCGTCAGAGCTGAGACCGTCACCTAAACCTTTCAGCCACGTAGCTCATTCTAAATATACTATACGGAACGATCACAGGTATTTCGTATCAAGCAACTACTCATCGAAGTTACCATTAGTTTTACCACCATCACCAGCATCATCATCATCATCATCATCATCATCATCATCATCATCATCATCATTATGTAGCAGGGTCGTCGCAGAACGTCGCTCTCATCGCGGCCTGCTGGGGGGTCACCATGGCCAAATGGATAAAAGCTCTTGCTTTCAAACACCCGGTAGGCTGATGCCGAGTTAGCGGATTCAGCCCCTACATCTTGTCACCTGAACTAAAATGGTGACTTGGGGGACGTAAATTACAAGTACCTCTGAAGTCGCAGTGGGTTGACCAGATAGCGAGGGACACTGGCAATGGGGACAGCTAATCCACATGCAACAATCAGTCCAGTGAACTAGGAGCCGTAGCACGGTTATGGACTGCGCTGGAGTTTAAAGCCAGCGAGTACCAAATAAAATTATAAATATCTCCTTCTGCCGGAGACTCGAACCGCCTATTCATGCATGCTATGCTCAGGGTGAGTTTAAGGTCCCGTGTGCACGTGTTTATAGACCCCTGCTTCTTGTTCCATATTTCCTATTCATATAGTTTCTGTTGCTGTCGTCGTTGTCAAAGAGTAGCTTCATAAGTGATGTATAGATGAAGTAATGTATGAGAACAGAGAGATTAGAAGGGCGGAAAGTCAGATGGGCCTGCGTGCTATATTCATCATCATCATCATCATCATCATCATCATCATCATCATCATCATCATCATCATCATCATCATCATCATCATCATCGTCACCTAAAGCCTTGCCGGCTGGCGTGGGCAATCATATTTCTCCACAAATTGCGATCTCCGACGTTATGGATCACTTCGTATGTTGACTCCCTTCCGTGCCATGACACAAGACTGTTAAAAATGTTCTCATGCTGTCTTACTCTTCCTCTATCTTTCGTTTCACAAATCTTTCCGGTTGTCACAACATGTTCCAGTTTTTGTCTTCTCATAATGTGGCCCCCAAAAATGATGACTGCTTCTTTCTGATGTTTGTGAGAAGATGTCTTTTAAGACTTAGCTTCCCTCAAAAAATGTCCAGATTGCTAATTTTGGCTGTCCAATTAAACATTCATACCCAATTTCCATATACCCAATACCCATTCACAACCAATACCAAAATCATACCCTTTAGAAATAGTTTGTTCGTTACAGGAATCACGCCTTCCATGACCCCCCCCCCCCCCCCCCCCCCCCCTTTTGTAAACCACTGTGGCATTTAAGCATGGCCGAATTAGCTTTGACGATGATACTATAAGAAAAAGACAAACATCTTTCTTTGGTCATGTGATGAGAAGAGATTCATCTGAGAACATCATGACAACTGGAAAGATCAATAGGAAAAGAGGCAGAGGCAGACCAAGAGAAATTATACTGGATGGACTGAGACGGTGGCATGTAGTGTGTGTGTGTGTGTGTGTGTGTGTTTGTGTGCGTGCGCGCGCGCATGTGTGCGTGTGTGTGTTGCCTTCGCTGGGTTTGAACTGAAGCGTAGTCCATACACATGCTACTAATTACTTCTCGTGCCCCGGACTGAATTGTGCTTGTGGTTTAGCTTTCCCTATTATCACTGTCCCTCGCCATCAGGCGAACCCACTGCAACTTCTAAGGTGCATGGAGGAATATCATCATCCAGAGCACTAAGGACCGAGATCTGTGGATAGAAATGAACGCCCCCCTCTGCTGTGTGTCCACCGTGACGAGGAAGAGGGGCTTGTGCGTCCCAATGACCCCAAGAGCTATGCCGACGGTAGCACAGCTACTGGTAGGGCCACCCATGTCGGACAGGTCAAGGGAGAGGGACCAGACGAAGAGACACACAAACCTGCTGCCTTGTAGGTAGACTGGGGACAGTCAAAGGCTAGGGAAAGCACCCCAAATACATGCTTGTCGAAATCGGATGTACTGAGCCACAGGCTTGACAAAGCAGTGCAACGTGAAACCTGCTGCCTTGTAGGTAGACTGGGGACAGTCAAAGGCTAGGGAAAGCATCCCGAATAAATGCTTGTCGAAATCGGATGTACTGAGCCACAGGCTTGACAAAGCAGTGCAACGTAACTTAATTCATGATGTCACAAATCAAAATTAATCGATATGGTGCTAATCCCGTGAAGTCCCATCAGGCGGTGATAGTGCCGGGCCCCCTGCCTCGAGGGGGTCCACCCATGACTACTGGTGGTCACCTTCCCCTGTGCTGTGGAGTCAAGGCACAGAGGAGTAGGTTAAGAGCTATTGACCAAATACCCCGGACACTCAACATACTACAGTGGAATGCCGAAGGAGTTTACAAGAAGAAAGACTCCCTAACACAGCGTCTTCATAAAGATAGAATAGATGTGGCATGCATTCAAGAGACACACCTCAACGCCAATCACAAATTCTCAGTCAGAGGATATCAGGCCACACGTTTCGACCGCGAAGGACACAAAGGAGGAGTTCTAATACTTACACGAAATACAATACCTTGCAGCGAAGTATCTGTGATCTCTAACAACCAAACGGAAATTATAGGTGTTGATATAATGATAAAGGACGTGAAAATAAGAATCTACAATCTGTATAGCCCAACAGATAAGGACCTTACACTCTCAAACATGAAAATAACTGACACAAACTGCATTATTGTCGGAGACTTTAATAGCCGTTCAGAAAGATGGGGATACCCAGATACTGACAAAAGAGGAGATGAATTGGAGGACTGGGAAATAGACTCAAATCTCCATCTACTCAACAAAGCGGATGACACACCGAGCTTCTACTCCAGAAGATGGCTTACCACTTCTACTCCAGACTTAGCTTTCTGCACAGGAGACATCCTCCACAAAATCGATCGCCATGTGCTGGACCAATTAGCAGGTAGTGACCACAGACCAATCAAGCTTGAAATGAATATGGAGTATGTTCCACAGGAGCAAAAGCCCTTGCCCCGCTGGAATTACAAACGAGCAGATTGGGACAGATTTGCCATACTAACAGACAAATATTGTGAAAACATAAATACACGATATGGCAACATAAAGCAAATGGTGGAAAGTCTAAACAGAGCGATAATACAGGCAGCCACTGAGTCCATTCCAAGAGGAGCGAGGAAAAATTACAAACCATACTGGACTGAAGAACTACAAAGTTTGGAGGACAAAGTTGAAGATGCCAGGAAGACAGCAGAGAGAGAACAAACAATTGAAGCAAACATCTCTCTCAAAGCCATCTCAGCAAAATATAAAAGAACAGTAAATCAAACAACAAGAGATTGTTGGAGGGAAAAAACAGAAAACCTGAATTTTGACAGGGATGGAAACAAACTATGGAAACTAGTGAAAGCCATGAACAATGAAGGACCTAGAAACAAACAAATAACAATTAAACAAGGAAATGCCTTGCTTACAGGCAAAAAGGCTGCAAATGCACTAATGGAACACTATGCAAATGCAAACCACATTGATATTACAACCGAACAGAAGAAAGCAATCAAAGACAAACAGATACATCATAGAAATACAGAGACAGCAGCAGAATATATGATGGCAAATCTAACAATGGAAGAAATGGAACAGGCAATGAATACCCTAAAAAAGAAGAAATCACCAGGAAAGGATGGAATCACAAATGAAATGCTAATAGGACTAGGCACCAAGGCAAAGAAGAAACTACTAGCAGCCCTAAATAACAGCTGGAAGAGAGGAATAGTCCCACAGGCATGGAAGGAAGCTATACTAATACCAGTCCCAAAGAAAGGAAAAGACCTGGAAGAACCAAATGGCTATCGACCTATCAGTCTACTTAGCTGTGTAGGAAAATTAATGGAACGCATTATCAATGGCAGGCTAACATGGCATCTGGAAGAAAACAAACTCTTAACACCACACCAAGCAGGATTCAGAAAATACAGATCCACTGAAGATCAAATAACCTATATAGCTCAGGAAATAGAGGATGCCTTCCAAGAGAAAAAGCACACACTAGCAGTCTGGATAGATTTAGAAAAAGCATTTGATAAAGTATGGAAGGAAGGACTGAAAGTAAAACTGCAAAACATGCATGTTTGTGGAAAAATGTATAAATGGATCAGCCACTACCTTGAGAACAGAACTGCCAGGACAAAAGTACAAGGACAAACAAGCAAAATGATGCTGCTGGAGCAAGGTGTCCCCCAAGGAGGAGTTCTTTCACCAACATTATTCCTAGCATATATAAATGACATCACAGAAAATTTTCCAGCCAGAGTACACACATCCTCCTTTGCAGATGACCTAGCCATATGGACATCTGAAGAATATATTAGTACAGCTAACAGCAGAATACAGCAAGCCTTATTAGCGCTAGAGGACTGGTCAAAATCATGGCTAGTGAAGATAAGTGAGGAGAAAACAACATGCACAGTGTTCTCCCTCTCAAATAAAACTCAGCAACCTAAGCTGGTATTGAATGGAAAAATATTGCGCCATGAAGAAAATCCAAACTATCTAGGAGTCACCTTTGATCGTCGCCTGACATGGAAGACACAGGTTGAGAAAAATCGAACAAGAGCAAGGCAGAGAATGGCAATCATGAAAAAGCTTGCTGGTACAACGTGGGGAGCAGATGAGAAAGTTCTCAAGAAGTTATATACTGGACGGGTGAGGCCAGTACTGGAATATGGCATTGCAGCTTGGGCAACAGCAGCTAAGTCAAACTTTAACAAAATAAGTAGAGTCCAAAACCAAGGAATGCGAATCATAACTGGAAGCCTGAAGACAACGCCTATTAATGAACTAGAAAAGATCACTTGTTTACAACCAATGCAGGATAGAAGAGATAGCAGAGCCCAGCAACAAGCAGAAAAATTTAGAAGATTGACAGACCACCCTATGTACAACAGATTTAATGGTTTTGGAAAGGGAAGACTGAAGCGTAGCAACTTTGTAGAAACTGCAAAACGAAGGATTAGGGCAGATCCTATACTTAACATATCAACAGTCAAGCCCATACACAATGCACACAAGTTCCCAGCTTGGAGACAGCAGCAACTGCCTGAGATGATAGAAAACATTCCTGGTATTGAGAAAAAGAACACTCAGCATGAAACCGAAAGAAGAGAAATAACCCTAAACTACATAAAAGAACATTACCCAAGCAGGAATTGGACCCATGCATATACAGATGGATCAGCCAAAAATTCAATAGAGAATGGAGGAGGAGGAATTCTCCTAAATTTAAAAAATGGAGTGAAAAAAACACATTCAATGGCAACTGGAAAATTTTCAAGTAACTTCAAAGCGGAGGTAGAGGCTTTGAAAACTGCAGCAGAAATGCTCCTGATGGAGGAAAATAAAGAGAAGCAAATAGCTATCTTCACAGATGCAAAGTCAGCTGTCTCAATACTCAAGAGCAATAACAGCACAGAACTAACTGACCTAAGAGCAGCACTCCATGGTCTATGCCAGAAATCCAAAAAAGTTGTAATACAGTGGATCCCATCACATTGCAGTATACCTGGAAACGAAGAGGCTGACAGACTGGCAAAAGAGGGCGGACGACTACCACAGCCTGACATAGACATAACCTATAATGAGGCAAAGAGGTTGATAAAAAGCACTTATAGAACCAAATGGGAATCTGAGCATCCAGGCCATCAGAAGGATGATGCATATTACAAACTCGACCGAAGAGAACAAGTAGCAATCTTCAGACTCCGCACAGGACATAACAGGCTGAAATACCACTTGTTCAATAAACTAAAGATAGGAGATACCGATGAATGTAATTGTAGAACTGGAAAAATGACAGCAAAACATTTGCTGCAGGATTGCCCAACGTATGCAGAACAGAGAAAGATATTTTGGCCCACACCTGCTTCATTTGAGGACAAGCTCTATGGAGATATCAACAAGCTCAAGTTGACCGCAGCTTACTTTAACTACATACAGGTTGACATTTAAAGGTGCATGAAGACCCAGAGGCATGAAATGGAATATTGCTTGGATAGCAAATCCATTATGTGGAAAGTCCAAATCGAAAGCTCGCTGTGTGGGCTTCATAAAAGGTGGAAAAGTGTCCTAGTGGCACGAAATGGAATATTGCTTGGATAGCAAATCCATTACGTGGAAAGTCCGAATCAAAAGCCCATTGTGTGGGCTTCATAAAAGGTGGAAAAGTGTCCTAGTGGCATGAAATGGAATATTGCTTGGATAGCAAATCCATTACGTGGAAAGTCCGTATCTAAAGCCCACTGTGTGGACTTCATAAAAGGTGGAAAAGTGTCCTAGTGGCACGAAATGGAATATTGCTTGGATAGCAAATCCATTACATGGAAAGTCCGAATCGAAAGCTCACTGTGTGGATGTCATCTGCAGACTGCATACTTCTGGTTTCCGGAAGAACAGCCTATGGTGAACGGAAGGCCCAATATACGGAAGTGAGGCTAAGCAGCCATGTGCAGGACGTGACGATTCCTTGGGTGAGCCCAGTACCAGAGCGCTATGTATCGGCTCTGCAATTATGGAAGCCTCCTTGGATGGCGGGGAATGCCCATGGTCTGCCCCTGCCTTCCCTTGAGGGCTGACCAGGATCTTTGGCTGTTCTATATGGACCAGCTGGGATGGGGGATAACACCACAACAGTGAGAGTCAAACGTCCTAAGAAACCCCCGGGAAGGTTAACCCGGTCAACAAATGCCCGCAGAAGTCGGATGTGTCGGCCTAACGGCGCAAGAACGCAGCTCTGCTGTAAACAGGCACAACGCAATCACATCCGAAAAAAAACTCCGGATGAACGAAGAAGAAGAAGAAGAAGAAGAAATGAACGCCTACGCCAGCTGGCAGGGCAAATAATAATAATGAAGACACAATTAGCTTTATTTACAGTTTGAATTGTTTTAAATGACAGGTCGACTGTTCGCTGTGCTAGACCAGACTGCCATCGTTTTAAGTCAAGCGGGATTCCGTACAGCTTATTGAATTCGCTGATGTTGCTATTAATGCGTTAACAACCGTAACAACATCGTTGGGGCGATGAAGCATAGGCGTGTCCAACACCGATTGTAGGGTGGCATTAGGGTGCAGAGATATTTTACCGACGTGTGTGCTTTGTCTAGTTGGTCGTACGTCGAAGTACACTTGTTCCTGCAGCGAGGCGCCGTCGTCATTTGGAGGCGACAGGTTCGATTCAGGACGGTAACTATAGCTTTCAAATTTTATGTTGTCGAGCGCGTCTTTAACTCTTTCGCTACCAAACAATAATTGGGTCCTGACCAAACAGAAATTCATGGCAGAAAATTGGAAGTAGGGGTGTGTTACAATAATGCTTTTAACATGGGTAAAATGGTAGCAGATATATTATATTATATATGAAATTAAAGAGGATTGCACAAGGAACATGACAGTGTTAATAATTAATTGATAGATTACAAATATTATGACAATAATGAGAGGTTTAATCATAACGACTGAAATTAAAGAGGCAAAATTAATTTAAAAATTGTACTTATAAGGTGTTTTCTATACTCCTCTACTGCTAATCATGTTTAATTTACTGAATAATCAAACAAATACCAATTGTCTTCAAGAATATAAACAGTAGCTCATTAAAATGACCCAAAAGGAAGTTTTGCTGCATATTCTGAACCATGTCTTTCTCACAAAAAATGGAAAAAAAATAATGGCAGAAAACTGGAAGTAGGGGTGTGTCACAATGATGTTATGAAATGCAAATGTTTTACTGCACAATGATGATAAAGATATGTTCTGGTCGTGTACATTTTCAGTTTACTGTAACTTAAAGTTCCGGAATGGAGCAGAAATGTATCAAATACACCACTGATAAATCTGTGTCGATAGAATAACCAATTGCCACCATTGTCGGTCAATTGTGGCGATGTATAGGCCCTTGGTAGCGAAAGAGTTAAGTTTCTATTTCCTTCTTCTCCTTCTGTGAGCGCCAAATAATACTATGTGTGTTTATTTATGTAATTGACTTAGTGGCCTCTTGTACTACCGGGAGGGAAGGACTGGTCATTTATCTACTCATTCGGTGTTCAGGACTACAAAATATGACTGGCCTAACTCTTCCCTTACCCACAGAAAAGCCTTGTTTGGGCCTTTGTTTCCTATTCAGGTGTAGAGGTGAATAATTCAGTAATCTTCGTTTAGTCTGTCCTCTTCTACATTTGTTAGGAGTAGATGCAGTATTATTTTGTCTGTCCTTTTCTACCCTTGAGTTTAAATAAGTCAAGTAAATTTCACGCCTACAGTCTCATCGGGCATATAATTCTAAACCCATATTTGTATAGACCATTCGGCCTCGGGTGTAGAGTATAGTATCATTTAATATTTTCTCTTCTACCCTGGAGTGCACAGTACAGTATTATTTAGTGTGTCCACTTCTACCCTGTAGTGCATAGTTCAATATTATTTAGTGTGTCCACTTCTATGCTTTGGTGCAGAGTACAGTTTTATTCAGTAATCCCACTTCTACCATGAGCTGTAGAGTACAGTATTATTAAGTAATCCCACTTCTACCATGAGCTGTAGAGTACAGTATTATTAAGTAATCCCACTTCTACCATGAGCTGTAGAGTACAGTATTATTAAGTAATCCCACTTCTACCATGAGCTGTAGAGTACAGTATTATTTAGTATTTCAACTTCTACCCTGCGGTGTAGAGTACAGCATTATTCATTATTTCCACTTCTACGCTTTGGTGCCGAGTACAGTATTATTAAGTATTTCCACTTCTACGCTTTGGTGCAGAGTACAGTATTATTCAGTATTTCCACTGCTACCATGAGCTGTAGAGTACAGTATTATTAAGTATTTCCACTTCTACCATGAGCCGTAGAGTACATTATTATTTAGTATTTCCACTTCTGTTCTGGGGTGTATTTTTTTTTTTTTTAGCATATCCTTTACAGGACTTAGCTGTCAACACCAGCATCTTTCAGCTGTATGTTGATCTCTTGGCAAGATTACGCTCAGTAGTTTGCCATTGCTTTCTGAGCGGCCGGCTCAGTATCCCGCAAGTCACGAGCGGGGGTTGAACCGCCTCAGCTCTCGCTCCGCTACAAGACTCTGCGTGATAAACGGGATTACAGAGAGAAAGTGTTGTAACCCCACAGCCAGAGAGACCGGCCTGGGGTGTATAGCGCAGTATTATTTAGTATTTCCACTTCTACCCTGAGCTGTATAGTGCAGTATTATTTAGTATTTCCACTTCTACCCTGAGCTGTATAGTGCAGTATTATTTAGTATTTCCACTTCTACCCTGAGCTGTATAATGCAGTATTATTTAGTATTTCCACTTCTACCCTGAGCTGTATAGTGCAGTATTATTTAGTATTTCCACTTCTACCCTGAGCTGTATAGTGCAGTATTATTTAGTATTTCCACTTCTACCCTGAGCTGTATAATGCAGTATTATTTAGTATTTCCACTTCTACCCTGAGCTGTATAGTGCAGTATTATTTAGTATTTCCACTTCTACCCTGAGCTGTACAGTTCAGTATTATTTAGTATTTCCACTTCTGTTCTGGGGTGTAGAGTTCACTATCATAAATGTTGGTTTGTTCGCTGACCTTGAACTCGAGTGTAGTCCATACAGGTTTTACTACTTCTAATGCACTGGACTGATTTCTGTTGTGGATTAGCTTTCCCTATTACTAGTCTCCCCCGCTTTCAGGTGAACTCACTCCGACTTCTGAGGTGCTTGTAATTTACGTCCCCTAATCAAGGACGAGAAGTCAACATTTTAGTCCAACTGACCGGTATAAGGGTTGAACCCGCTTGAGTTCATAGCGAGCGACCGCCAAATAAAAATTGTTTTTCGCAATCTTCCTACCAACTCTATGCTACCAATAACAACGCTGGACAATGACAGAAAAAGAGGACAGAAAAATTGCAACATCGAGATTCCTGAAAAGAATACTCAGCGTATCAAGAAGCGATGAAATCAGGACTACAGTCGGGGTAATAGCAGCGCTGTATTTCATCAGAAAACAGCAAATGAAATGGTTCAGCAACATAACTATAATAGGCTACCAACTGACTTGGCAGTACACCACAACAAGCAATGATATTCAGACCAGATGGAAGCAGAAGAAAAGGAGGCCGACCATATAATCGATGGACAGAGGGAATAATAGAGTCCATGGGAATCTCGATATATGAAATAAACGGGCACTCTGCTGCTGTTTATGCTTTACCTCGACACCGCAAGGTACAAGAGGAACAAGATGAGATGATGATGATGATGAATTTGTTAATTCATCCGCCCAGCTGCCCAGTTATATTTTATTTCTTTCGCATTCAGTGTAAGCTCGACAGCATTAACCCCCTTTTATCAATACTACTTTACCAACGGTGTACCCATGCACACCCTTTATGGGACACGCCTCGACGCGACAACACATTATAATAATCGAACATGCAGAAATAACTATGATTTCAGCGGAGCGACTCTGTACAGGTGGCGTCCCAGATGTCGATCTTTATCGGCACACGATGTCGGCTCAAGGTCGCCTCATAATAAAACTTGTTTCAGCTTCGTTTGTTTAACTTCGTGCTCTCTCTCCTTTCTTCCCTCCCGGATCTTTCACAGTGCTGACATATCGCTGCATGCAAGTCTGCTGTGTTGTTATCAGCTACGATTTCAGTTTAAAGAAATGTAGGTTGTGTGTGTGTGTGTGTGTGTGTGTTTCTGCGTGCGTGCGTGTGTGTGTGCGCGCGCGTGTGTGTGTGTCCGCGCGCGTGTGTGTGTGTCCCCCCCTTTGTGATGTGTGTGTGTGTATGTTCCCCCTCCCCCTTTGTGATGTTTGTGTGTGTGTGTGTTCCCCCCTCCTCCCTTTTGTACTACTTTTTGAAAGTAGTACACAGAAATATCAGCTACCGGGTAAATATGATGCCATTAAATAGCTTCTTCCTCCTCCACCTCCTCCTCCTCCTCCCCCTTCTCCTTCTTCTTCTTCTTCTTCTTCTTCTTCTTCTTCTTCTTCTTCTTCTTCTTCTTCTTCTTCTTCTTCGTCGTCGGCAATACGGTTTCGTCAAAATGACCAAATCAAAATTTTGATATACGCTTGTTTGAAGACTTGTAGAGAAACTAATATAAATTAGACTGGCGGACTTATGTTGGCACTCTGAGTGACTTTGCAACATTACTTCGGGATCATACTACAAAAGGTTGCCGGCGCCTGCACTAGACACTTCTTCCTCTTCTTCAGCGTTCCGAGCCATTGAGGTTCTTTGCTGCAGATACAATCCGTCTCCATTCGTCTCTCTGGTTTGCCTTCTCTTGCCAGTCGTTGATTCCAAGTGCTTGTAGGTCTCTCTCTGTGTGTGTGTGTGTGTGTGTGTGTGTGTGTGTGTGTGTGTGTGTGTGTGTGTGTGTGTGTATATATATATATAATATATATATATAATATATATATATATTATCTCTCCACCGTCTTCTTAGTCTACCTCGGGGTCTACGGTCATTTATTTCCTGAGTGTAAGCGAGTTTTGTTTCCCTATTATCTTCCATTCTTTCTATATGCCCCAGCCATTGTAGTCTATTAGCTTTCATGATACCAGTGATTAGCGGGGACTTAAACAGATAATAAATGTCTTTGTTACTTCTTCTTTTCCACTCTTCACTTTGTGTATCCCTAATGGGTCCAAAGATGCGTCTTAAAACTTTGTTCTAAAAGGTTTGTAACAAGGCTTCGTCTCCTTTCGTTGTACTCCAGGTTTCAGAGCCATGCAGTACAACTGGTCTGATCAGTGTTTTGTATATCGTGATTTTGGTGTTACGAGATAGCGCATTTGATTTTAGTAGATGTTGTAGTGCATAGTATATCTTATTTCCAGAATTGATTCTAGTTTGTATTTCTTCCCTTAAGATGTTGGAGCAGCTGAAGATTGTACCCAGGTATTTGTATGTTTCCGTTCTTTTAATGGTCATATTATCTATTTGTATGTGGCCAGAGTTTTTAGCCGTTCCTTCTCTTGAAAAAAAAAAAATGGAAGCAGGGTAAAAACACATTTTCCTATTATGAGCATTCTCCTGTAGATTGTGTCCTCCGTGGCTCACCACCTTACCGTACAATTATGTCCACCGCTGCCACGTTCGCCCTGATTTCGTTTGTAGAGGATGCTGTTCGTTACATACCCGGGACGCAGAGGTGTTTCCAAGGCTCCAGGCCAGGTTCTATACTGGTAAAGACCTACTAACACGTCCTAGCCTTCGGGGTCCTGGCTATCGTAACTAGAATCGTCGATTCCTCCGAAGTCGGAGAGTATCTGCCTGCACGGCGAGGAACCACCAGTCTGCACACCAATAAGCCAGACATGGGACAACGGATACTCACGCAAACCTCAGGTCCTGTATGACATCACACTGATGTTGGACAACAGGATGTCTTCATCCGACATACAGGACTTTGCGCTGGAGTTCACAGCCAGCGAACACAAGTAAGAAAAGTTACACACCCGATATACCTCAATGTGTTCTTCAGTCTCCTTCCATAGAACACAGAAGGAGAGTCTCAGCATAGTATACTAAACTCCCTAACACTGGCGAGGATATAAATGTGTTATCGGTTGATAAAGAAACGAGACTAAGCACTGCGAGGGAACCCCGTAGAGTTATGAGGGATAATTAGCCGTATGATAAAGATAACAGGCAACAGAGGCAGAGAATGACAGAGACAGTTGTATGCGGGGAACATCTAGGCATTCGAGAGGCGGACTGTTGTGTTGGCATTCTAACAGCGGCCTTCTGCATGCTTGCATGTGCGTGCTGTTGGTTTGTCGGGACTGCTGTCGGTTCTACTTTTCACATGGGGCAGTGAGGAGTATTTTGCGTGATATTCACTGGCACAGGAACGGAGTATTATGGGGTGACCCTTTGCCGTGAAGTTGGAACCGCGACTAACGACTAATTCTGGGCAAGAGAAGCAGACAGACATATGTTTGCTTGGAAATTCGTTCACTGTTATGAGGATCTTCTAGTGCGATCTGTGAGAGAATATTGGAACGCTTATACTTATAGCGCTATCCGTGAGTAATAACAGTGAACCTGTACCAAAACCAAGAAATTCAAAGCCGTAATGGATTTAAAATCGCCATTTTGAACCGTCAGCGCGGCCTTTCAAAAAACTATTAACGTACTTCACACGTAATTTCATGTTTGATATACAAGCCATGATAAGCCGTCACAAAGGGACGCCGGTGATGTTGTGAAAAGGTTAAATTATCTCCCTCCGCGGGGTTTATGCACCAGTCATTGTATTATCTTGATGTCTGTCAGACAGTTCTGGCATGTTCGTTAATTATTAGACTTAGAATTGGGCCAGTGTTGCTACACGAAATATGCATTGAGGTCACCTGACTTGTATCAGGGATTCTCAAACAGTTTGGCGGGGGAGGACAGCGGTCATACATTATGTGGGGTTAAGGGTTAGTACATGTAGTTTCACAGTTCCCAGACGTACAGAAGGTGAGGGTTTAAAACCAGCCTTAGGCAGTTTGGAAGCTGATCGCCTGGCTTTGGTTTTGATTGTATGAAAGTCTGCAATGGCAAACTACTGAACGTAAGAACTACCTAGTAGATTACCAACAGCCAATACAATCCAACACTTGTTTGCAACATACTGTAAAATACGTGCAACTAATTTTTTAACTGGTAAAACCGAAAATGTATGAACAATAAGGCGAACATTTGTCAAAATCACCATTACCAGCTCTGTGGTGATTACAATTCATAATCCCGCACAACCTGTTCAAAACACACCTGCAGACGATTTGGCAGCAGACTGCCTTGTGTTGGTTTCCATGCAATAATACAAGTGCCAGTTGTTCAGAAAGCAATGGCAAACTACTGTACGTAAACTTGCCCAGGAATCACAAACAGGCAAAACATTCTGGAGTTGACTGGCATGTCTTGTAAAGGATATGTAACTAACTAACCATTATCTCAGAAGCTTGAATAAGTTTGTCTGATGGCGAGGGACACTGGTAATAGGGAAGGAAAGCTAATCCACGCACACAAATCAATTCAGTATACTAGAAGTTGTAGCATATGTGTGGACTACGCTTGAGTTCAAGTTGAGCAGACGCAACAACAAACACCACCACCTTGACAAATAATCGCAGACATTGAGGCCACTAGCATAGAGAACAGATACAGATAAATCAAGCAAGTGATAACCCAATCTCTCTTGGTGAAACACCTCACTTTAAAAAGTGGAATCACAGACCTCTTGGTGAAACACCTTACTTTAAGAAGTGGAATCACAGACCTCTTCAAGTAACCATGTAAACAAAGATGGTGGAACAGATACAGATATCGGGGGGGGGGGGGGGGAAACAACACACAAAAGGTGAAACAAATCTCCAAAGCAGCAGGACATTTGTGAAAGTAAGACAAGAAAAGTTATAACCAAACTTAGAATATTTAGCTCTAACATTAAATCCTCTGTATCCCGGGAAGGTTAACCCGGTCAACAAATGCCCGCAGAAGTCGGATGTGTCGGCCTAACGGCGCAAGAACGCAGCTCTGCTGTAAACAGGCACAACGCAATCACATCCGAAAAAAAACTCTGGATGAACAAAGAAGAAGAAGAAGAAATCCTCTGTATGGATCAGAAACATGAGAGAGAGATTAAAACAAGGACAAATAAACTATAAATATTCATGAACTGGTCATAGTGAAGAAAAGGAGTAAAATTATGTGAGAGAATCACTAATTAGGAGCTTTGCTGTCATAGAGGTGTGAAGTGTAATCATATAGTAGTGTGAAGTGTAATCGTATAGTAGTGTAGAATGTAATCATATAGTAGTGTTGAGTGTAATCTTTATACTATAATATAGTGTGTGTTTTGTAATCCATATAGGGGGTATGAAGTGTAATCTATATAGTGTTTTGTAATCCATATAGGGGGTGTGAAGTGTAATCTATATAGTGTGTGTTTTGTAATCCATATAGGGGGTGTGAAGTGTAATCTATATAGTGTGTGTTTTGTACTCCATATAGGGGGTGTGAAGTGTAATCTATATAGTGTGTGTTTTGTAATCCATATAGGGGGTGTGAAGTGTAATCTATATAGTGTGTGTTTTGTAATCCATATAGGGGGTGTGAAGTGTAATCTATATAGTGTGTGTTTTTGTAATTTACATAGTTTGCATCCATGAAGTGTAATCTGCTGTAGGAGGTGTGAAGTTTAATTCCATATAGGGGTGTGATTTGTAATCCATATAGGGGTGTGAATTGTAATACATATAGGGGTGTGAATTGTAATTCATATAAGGGTGTGAAGTGTAATCCATATAGGCATGTGAATTGTAATCCATATAGGCATGTGAATTGTAATTCATATAAGGGTGTGAAGTGTAATCCATATAGGCATGTGAATTGTAATCCATATAGGCATGTGAATTGTAATTAATATAAGGGTGTGAAGTGTAATCCATATAGGCATGTCAATTGTAATCCATATAGGGGTGTGAATTGTAATCTGATATATATTTATTGTTCTCTTTTTCAGGAAAGCATGTTGTGTGATTAGGTTTCATGGGAACTGGATTGAGAAGAATGCCATCAGAAAACACAGGAGAGCACAGAGAGGGAAAGCGAGGCGCTGAAGATGACGACGAAGGGGAGGATGTTCCTGGATTCAAAGCCCCGACTCCCCCAGATGGAGGTTGGGGCTGGATGGTTGTTCTGGCTTCCTTTCTGTGCAATGTGATTGTGGATGGAGTTTGTTTTTCTTTTGGGGTTGTTTCAGAGAAGTACGAGGAAGAGTTTCACGCTTCTCATTCAATGGTTGGTTGGGTTGGGTCATCACTGGCCGGTTGCTACTTGCTTGTGGGTAGGTATATATATTTTCTGCTTCACTGTTTCTTAGTTATTGTTTCTGGAAAAAAAAAACACTGGATTGTTACATTTGCTAGTGAGTGCTGGGATAATTTTATCTGGACTGAGAAATGAATGTCACTTGCCAGAGCAGTTTCTGCATTGTGTACAAGCTAGGATTATTTAAAAAAAACCTAAACTTTGCTGAAGATTGGAAAAATGTCCCATGATGTGTTAGGCAGACTTTCAAACCCCTCGGCCATTAGTCATTAGTCGTTAGTCGTGGTTCCAACTTCACGGCAACGGGTCGTCCCCATTATGCTCTGTTCCTGTGCCAGTGAATATCACACAAAGTGCTCCTCACTGTCCTATGTGAAAAGTGGAATAGACAGGAGTCTTAGCAAGCCAACAGCCCGCACATAATGCTGCCATCAGAATGCCAACACAAAAGTCCTCCATGGAAAGTATAGTTCATCGTCGATGGAAGCGGCAGTCACAAGAAAACTGCATCCATCATTTCTGCATTATAGGTCGAGAGGATCAACTTCATTACCTGGGTTTTATCCCATATGGCTCGGTCCCTTTCTGCTGAGCAGTTCGCTGAAAGCATGGCACAAAGCACAAACACCGAAGCTCCAACAACGACCCCCAGGAGTCTCAGAGTAAAATGCACTCATGAACAGAAAAGGCAATCCAGTCAATTCAGCGACAGGCCACTGCCATCATTCTGAACAGGCTGTTCATGCTACAACAACCGCGGACAGATGTAAAAAACATTCCAAATGAAATTCACAGCTCACAGTGTCGTGCCACGCACTCAACTCAGTAGCGGGCGACGGAACCATTCATTCCTCTATCACTTTAGCACAATGTTTTTTCTGAATTATTACTTTTAGTAGAGGTCAGCATGGCTGAATGGATAAGACCGCTCATTCTTAAACATCTGGTCTGCTGATGCCGACATAGAAGGTTCAACTCCTACACCAGACAGTTGGACTAAAATGCTGACTTCTCATCCTTGACTTGGGGGCGTACATTACAATTATCTTACAAGTCGGAATGGGTTCGCCTGATGTTGAGGGACAATGATAATCATCATCATCATCATTGACCAGTGCCTTGCTGGCTGACATGTGAAATCATGCCTCTTAACAAATTGCGATCTCCAACGGCATGGATCAATTCGTGTGTTGACTCCCTTCCGTTCCATGACACAAGACTGTCAAGAATCTTCTCAGGATGTCTTTCTCTATCTCTCATTCCACAAATATTTCTGGTTGTCACAACATGTTCCAGTTTTTGTCTTCTTGTTTTGTCATATTTTTGTTTTCTTCTTATAATGTGGCCAAAAATAATGACTGCTTCTTTCTGTTTGTGATAAGTTGTCTTTGCGACTCAGCTTCCATCAAAACGTCCAGATTGCTCATTTTGACTGTCAACTAATTTTCAGAATTCTTCTATAAAACCACATCTCCAAGGCTTCCAGGGATTTTTTGGCCTATTTACTAATTGCCCAGAATTCGTAGACCTATGTTAAAATAGGTTCTATGTAATATGCAAGAACTCCTTTTCTGACTTCCAAGGACAAGGACTTATTTCAGAAAATGTTCTTGCTTGCTTGTGTTCGCTGGCTGTGAACTCCAGCTTGAAGTCCTGTATGTCGGATGAAGGCATCCTGGTGTCCAACATCAGTGTGATGTCATACAGGACCTGAGGTTTGCGTGAGTATCCGTTGTCCCATGTCTGGCTTATTGGTGTGCAGACTGGTGGTTCCTCGCCGTACAGGCAGACACTCTCCGACTTCGGAGGAATCAACGATCCTACTGACTTTAGCCAGGACCCCGAAGGGACCTGTTGCCCAGGACGCTCGACGAGGACGCGTCAATAGGTCTTGGCCAGTATATAACCCGGCCCTGGTGCCTTGGAAACACCTCTGCGTCCCAAATGTTCTTAATTTGATAGAATGCAGTTTTTGCTTGTCATATTATCTCTGTGGTGCATCTTCCATCTGATGTTATCCACGTGCCTAGGCATCTGAATTTCTGCACTTGCCCCAAAATAACGTCCTTTACTTTTAACTGCACATTTAAGCACAGTCTGTTTCTATGATATCACCACACAGCTCGGAATTCTGAGGTAAGTAGGAACATTTTTTCCTACTTTCATTTTCTCTTCATTGCTTTCATTTTCTCATCTTTTTATCCTTCTTGTCCAGTCGTCACGTTTTAATGTAGTCACAGGAGATCTCCATGACTATATGTTGTGTTTTGTGAATGTGTTTGTTTGCTGATGAAGGCTAATCGCCGCAACGTCCTATATGTGTTGTAATTCTGTTATGTAAAGCTGCACTACTTTGTGTCATTTTATATTGTTTATGATATCACCATAACTTCTGTCTTTCTATTATTCAAGATAAGACCCATTTTTTTCACTTTCTACAACCACTATATCCATCATTTCCTTTAGTTCCTTCTGACTTGTTGCTATCAAAATGGTGTCATCAGCATAACGTAAGTTATTTATATCATGTCCACCAACCAGGATCTCTGGTATATTTTCTGTAGATCTCATTTTATGTTTACTGTACGATGAGAACAAATCAGGATACTTCTTCTGCGTTCATCCGGAGTTTTTTTTTCGGATGTGATTGCGTTGTGCCTGTTTACAGCAGAGCTGCGTTCTTGCGCCATTAGGCCGATACATCTGACTTCTGCGGGCATTTGTTGACCAGGTTAACCTTCCCGGGGAAATCAGGATACAATACACATCCTTATTTGGCGCCCTTCTTTATACGCTGAAATGTTTCTACCAAGTTGTTTCTACTTAGGTTAGCATTTCCTGTTGAGTTTGCATTTAAGTGTGTTTCCAGCAAAGAGGAATGTCTGATGGTACAGATCTGACATGTTTATGCCAGTCTGTTATTAGAACAGTCTACAACATTTGTTACTAGAACAATCTACATTTGTTACTAGAATAATCTACAACATTTGTTACTAGAACAGTCTACAACAGTTGTTACTAGAACAGTCTACATTTGTTACTAGAACAGTCTTCAACACTTGTTACTAGAACAGTCTACAACATTTCTTACTAGAACAGTCTTCAACACTTGTTACTAGAACAGTCTACAACATTTTTACTAGAACAATCTACTACAACATTTGTTACTAGAACAGTCTATGATATTTATTACTAGAACAGTCTATGATATTTATTACTAGAACAGTCTACAACATTTGTTACTAGAAAAGTCTACAACATTTGTTACTAGAACAGTCTACAGCATATGTTACTAGAACAGTCTGCAACATTTGTTACTAGATCAGTCTACATTTGTTACTAGAACAGTCTCTCCATCATTTGTTACTAAAACAGTCTACAACATTTCTTATTAGAACATTCAACAACATTTGTTACTAGAACAGTCTACAACATTTGTTACTAGAACAGCCTGCAGCATTTGTTACTATAATAGTCCACAACATTTATTACTAGAACAGTCCAGCATTTGTTGCTAGAACAGTATAGAACATTTGTTTCTAGACCAGTCTACAACAGTTGTTACTAGAAGTCTTCAACATTTGTTACCAGAACAGTCTACAACATTTTATACCAGAAAAGTCTACAATATTTGTTACTACAACAGTCTACCACATTTGTTACTAGAACAGTCTACCACATTTGTTACTTCAACAGTCTACAACATTTGTTACTAGAACAGTCTATGACATTTATTACTAGAACAGTCTATAACATTTGTTACAAGAACAGTCTACAACATTTGTTACTAGAACAGTCTTTAACATTTGTTACTAGAACAGTCTACAACATTTGTTACTAGAACAGTCTATAACATTTGTCACTAGAACAGACTATAACATTTGTCACTAGAACAGTCTACAACATTTGTTACTAGAACAGTCTATAACATTTGTCACTAGAACAGTCTACAACATTTGTTACTAGAACAGTCTACAATATTTGTTACTAGAACAGTCTACAACATTTACAAGTGGAGACAGGACACCTATGGGTGTACCTGGAATGTAAACATGTTGATTCCTCATTGACCATACTGCTACAATTGCTGCCTACAGTACCTCGCAGTGTATGACAGGATGGATCTTGAGCCTGAGGAATTAAGACTGCCAGGTTTGTGCCGTTGCCATGAATCATGCCGGTTAGGAATTGCTTTTTACCCTAACAGAAAAAATTGATGACCTTACGGGTGAATCAAATCCGAGTCTCATGAATGGGAGCCTTGTATTCTAGCCACTCGGCTAGATGCTCCTCATAAACCATAATTGCGGATATTTCTAATTATACTGATTTATTTCTCCCCCAGGTCCTTTCGTGAGTTTTCTGTGTGTGCGCTATGGATGTCGAAGAGTGACTATGATCGGCAGCATTGTGACAATGGTCGGGTTCATTGGGAGCACCCAAGCCAGTAGCGTGGAGATGCTGATATTTACATACGGTGTGATTGGAGGTAGGAGTGTGAATTTGTGTTTCCTCACTTTATCGCCATGGCAACTAGTGGATGCTGCTTGTTCTGTTGTCATGCCTGGTTGTCTATATAGAAGGCTGGTATGAAGTTAAACATGTCACTTCAGTATAAATCTGGTTCTACCTCAAATCTGGCTCTACCATAAATCTCGCTTCACTACATATGTGGTTCCACCGTGAATATGGCTCTGCCATAATTTTGACTCTATTACTGGTAATATGGAAAGCTAATCGCCACGCAGGATTGAGCCCAGTGCTATTATAAGTAACGTATATAAGTAGAGTTCTAAGCCAGCAAGCAACAACAAAAAAACATAACTTTCTTGCAACTCCAGTTTTGTCACTATTATTCAGTAACTCCAGTTTTGTCACCATCCTTAATAACTCCAGTTTTGTCACCATCCTTAGTAACTCCAGTTTTGTCACCATCCATCCATCCATCATGTGCCATGCCGGTAAGCGTGGGCGGTTATGTTCTGCCATCTCACTCAATCACCAGAGTCGTGGATCAGCTCCGTGTTTCTGTCTCGACCATACCACAAGGCCAAGCCATCCAGGTACTTGCTTCTAGGTCTTCCCCTTGGTCTGTTCCCCTCGATCTTACCAATTGTCACCAAGTTCTCCAAATCAGTAACTCCAGTTTTGTCACCATCCTTCAGTAACTCCAGCTTTGTCACCATCCTTCAGTAACTCTAGTTTTGTCACTATCCTTGGGTAACTCTAGTTTTGTCACTATCCTTGGGTAACTCCAGCTTTGTCACCATCCTTGGGTGACTCCAGTTTTGTCACTATCCTTGGGTGATTCCAGTTTTTTCACTATCCTTCAGTAATTGAAGTTAACCAGAACATTTATGGGGTCTGCATGGCAAAGTGGATAAGCCTTGCTCTATGAGGGTGATGGGTTCGATGCCAAATTTTGTCATTTAGTTCTCTGATGCAGTTTTTTCCCTGACAACTAAGTATTGTGCCTGGAGCCACGGAATTCATCCCCCATGTCCGTTTTCAGCAGGTCACTCCATGGAAAGAGTCTGCACTATATAGAATAAACATCTGGTGCAAAGAAGTTAATCCTTTCGTATTTAAACCCATACTTCAACAAGAAAATGGACATTTCTGCATATAATTGACCTACAGATGTAATGAGGCACTGTTTGTTTTCATTTTGTAAGCTACATCCGGTAGATTATTTTTATAATTCTGTGAAAGACTACAAAACTTTCATTACAATACCTCATTTCTAGCATTGATTTAATGAGGCACTGTTTGTTTTCATTTTAAGCTGTATCCGGTATATTATTTTCATAATTCTGTGAACAACTATAAAACTTTCATTACAATACCTCATTTCCAGCATTGATTTTGGTAAGAGCTATGCCAATGATAGCTTAGCTACTGATAGATTCTCCATATCGACCATGTCAAAAGATGGGAACAGACAAGTTGAGACACACACCTCCTACCTTGAAGGTAGACTGGGCACTGTCAAAGTGAGACACAAACCTGCTGCCATGTAGGTAGACTGGGGACTTTCAAAGTGAGACTCAAACCTGCTGCCTTGTAGGTAGACTGGGGACTTTCAAAGTGAGACTCAAACCTGCTGCCTAGTAGGTAGACTGGGGACTTTCAAAGTGAGACTCAAACCTGCTGCCTAGTAGGTAGACTGGGGACTTTCAAAGTGACACACACCTGCTGCCTTGTGGATAGACTGGGCACTGTCACAGTGAGACACACCTGCTGCCTTGTAGGTAGACTGGGCATTGTCAAATTCCATGGAAAACAAACCTGAAAAAATGCTGGTCTAAATCCCATAAGCTGAGCCACACACTTGATGAAACAGTGCAATGTAACTTGCTTTATGATGGCGTCATGACATGTCAGCTAGCTCAGGTTGACAGCTGCTCTCTTTAAGTATGTTCAGATTGACATCTGAAGGTGTAGAAAGAATAACGCATTTGTGTGGAATCTGGTATTAATTCACCAGTCTCCTAGCCAAGGGGTTAACGACATTGTTTGCAACCCCGTATATCCACGTGGGGAAAACAGCAGCTGCGAGAATCAGCAGCGGTTCGCGCCGCGCTCGTAACTTACAGGGGTATGTGAGCCGGTCGTTCAGAAAGCAATGGCAAACTACTGAATGTAAAACTTGCCAAGTACATCAACAGCAACTGAAAAATGCTGGCGTTGACTGCAACATCCTGTAAGGGATATGCAACATTGAAAAAAAGAAACAATTAATTCACTCCTAAATACAATTAGTTAACAATTTTATTTGAAGTTCAAAGATAATTTTTAATGTTAATGTAGATAACTTGTATTTGTCTTTCTTTTTTCAGGTATTGGTTTTGGCATGGTCTATTTGCCATCAATCGTCTGTGTTGGATATTGGTTTGAGAAAAAACGGGCTTTCACTACAGGTATCGCCGTCTGCGGCACCGGAATGGGCCAATTTGCCTTTCCCCCATTGGCCCATTACCTTTTGACGGAGTATGGTTGGGAAGGCAAAAATTTAATCATGGCAGGAATTGTACTGCACTGTGCAGTATGTGGCATGACATTTCTTCCATTTGACCGCCAGTTCAACAAGCGGCCACCACCTGTCAAACGCAAAGTTGAAATAGAAAGAGGTGCCATCATGAAAGCACTCATTGAACACAAAAATAGACAAAGGACTATTTCCAATGGTTCGTTGGATAATTGCATTATAACAATTGACAACCGCCTTATTAAACTAGATCAAAAACTTCTTGAATGCAAGAGAAACAATTCTTTTATTGCCAAGTTTAAGCGCCAGCTTGGCTTTAGTTCACAAAGTCTCGCATGTTCAAAAAGTAGTATTCAGGGAATTCCCAGTATTGTTATTGATGCTGTTCAGAAAGACTTGAACAAAACAGCAGCAGCAGCAACAACCACCATTTATAGACCAAATGGCATCAAAATACCAGAAGATCTTTCACAGTCACAAGTTGTGACGAAACGGGGTTCTCTCTCCGATGGTAGTGTCTTAACATCGTTGCCTCCCTTACCTAGTGGGACAGTTCCAATTGCAAATGGTGGCGTGCAAGCAAATGGTGTAGCAAAAACACAAAGTAGTGAGGCGATTTCAAGTGAGGAGAACTTGTGTATAGATCAGTCATATGATGAGGGTTTAACCTTCAAGGTTAAAAATGTTGGTGGCCTTCCTGTAAGTCACTCAGCAAGTGACCTTGAGCCCCTGTCTTTTCAACCCCAGTCAGCTGAAGGAAGCATAATTAGCATCCAAGTTATTGAGAGTGCTGCCCCTGATACTGCAAATAGTACAGCAAGTGTGAGGTAAGCAATAAGTTGTAATTGCATACTTTACATTCATTTTGTCATATATAGTGGCTTGCTATTTTCACAACTTACTTTTACTTGTGTAATTGTTAGATATCTTGTCACTTTTTCCTGTTTCAATTTTCATAAATGGCCAAGGATGAGTTATTAATTAAACATGTTTTCAAGATTAAGGATATTCATGCAGATCTTTAGGGAATTAATCTGAGCCTGGAAAACTTAAACTACTGTTCAGTTCTCAATATTCTTGACAGCCAAAGAAGAGAGTGATGCATTGGAAGAATGGCCTGTCTCCCTGGCGAAGAGGTTAACGACTTTCTCTGTAATCCCGTATATCCACGTGAGGAACACAGCTGCGTGAGATTCAGCAGCAGATCGCATCGCGTTGGTTACTTACAGGTTATGTGAGCCGGTTGCTCAAAGAGCAATGGCAAACAACTGAGCGTAATCTTGCCAAGAACATCAACAGCAGCTGAAAAATACTGGTGTTGACTGCAACGTCCTGTAAGGGATATGCAAGTTTTAAAAAAAACTGGAAGAATGGAAATAGAAGTAGGGCATTGGGACAAGAATGTGAAAGAATGGAAAACTACAGACTAGAGAACGGCAGCATAAATGAGTTGGGCAGAATTATACAGACCAAAATTACACAGACCAAAATTACACAGACCAAAATTACACAGACCAAAATCAGCAAACTCAGAACAAAGCATTATGGACTTCGAGCACATACCTCCACAGACTTAGTCTCGTAGACTCTTCCACTGGCAATTATGGAGCACCTAATCAACCTGTGGGACAAGTCCTTCAAAATGTCCTGACTTGACTAGAGAGAGAGAGAGAAATCTTAACCACAGAAGCAACCCTTTGAGATAAACTCTGGAGGACTGGTGAAGATTTAATGCAAACCATCTTGTTTATGGACCATTCTGGAATAGATGCATAGCAAAAGTTGATTGCTGAAGTGGTGGAAGAAGAAGAAGACAAAGAAGACATTGCAGATGAAGAGAAAGAAGAAGACGTAGAAAATGAAGTAGAAAATGAAACAGAAGAAGAAGAAGAAGAGAAGACAAGAATGTCATCATATATGCTGATGGCTCTACCCTACAGTAGGTCCATCAGACTAGAGAGACAAGAGTCCAAATCTATACTTCAGTAGGTCCATCAGACTAGAGTCCAACAATCTATACTTCAGTAGGTCCATCAGACTAGAGTCCAACAATCTATACCTCAGTAGGTCCATCAGACTAGAGAGACAAGAGTCCAACAATCTATACTTCAGTAGGTCCATCAGACTAGAGTCCAACAATCTATACTTCAGTAGGTCCATCAGACTAGAGTCCAACAATCTATACTTCAGTAGGTCCATCAGACTAGAGTCCAACAATCTATACTTCAGTAGGTCCATCAGACTAGAGACCAACAGTCTATGCTTCAATAGGTCCATCAGACTAGAGACCAACAGTCTATGCTTCAATAGGTCCATCAGAATAGAGAGGCCAACAATCTATCCTTCAGTATGTCAATCATAGTTTTCTATGGTATGAATGGTTAGGTTTATTAACATATCATCTCATCATGACCTTATGTGTTGAGAGGGCTGATATGTTGACCTCAAGGACACTAATTATCGGGGAACTGAGAATGAACAAAGGACAAATTAATACCGCAGAAAAACTATTACTGCTGCATTTGTTCCCTTGCTCATGTCTGCAGAGAGGTTTTTCATGGCTGAGAGTAATAAAGGTTGTTGCCAAACAAACCTCCAGAAAGACTCCAAAAAGCCTGTGTCACATGCTGAGAGCATCGCACAAAGTGGGAACTCCGTAGCTCCAAAGGTCTCCGTTAAAAATTGTTGCAGTCCAAAAATGACCTATGATCTTCAGGGCATGAGGCAGATTGCTTGCTTGACCACGTTGCCATGAAGATCCCCCTTCCTCCAAATCTATCCCTACAAGGATTTGATAATTGTACAACTACATGAGTAAACTTCTATACTAACAACTATGCCACACACCAGAGTGGATATTGCAGTATTGTTGCTTACACAACTTGCAGTAATAATCAAACATAACATTGCAAAACATTTTCCTCCAAGTGGTAGGTACTGTCTTTTGAACAAATGCAAAGCACAGACCGAGCTAATCTCCATTGGGATTTGTGAAAATGGCTGTGTGTAAATGTGTGTCAGAGGTCACATCCTGGCTGACTAATTTGCAATGAATGTTCATGAAGTTCACAGATGGTAAGGTTTCTGAATGGCGTGTATGTTTGTCACACAGAAGTCTGGCATGAAGCCAGTAAGCAATATTACTGATTTCTTCATCTCATCTCTTGCCTTCTGGTGAAGGTGATCATGTCTCAACACATCCTTCCTAAACAAGACATGCAAGAGCGTCAGTTTCATTGCACCTGGTTTTCTGCATTCTCTCTTCACTAAGCAGCTAACTGCCTGTGAAAATGTCACACATTGCTCGTACTCCATCGCTCCATGTCTTCATGTCCCTAAACCTAGGATAGACTTATACAAAACAAGTTTAGCGGACTCTGCCGCTTACTTGTGGAACAATCTTCTACAAGAAATCAAAGACACCACCAATCACTATACATACAGTCGTAACCTGTTTGAACACTATCTCAAGTACAGACTACATGCCCCCCCCCCCCCCCCCCTAAAGCAAAACAACAAAAATAAAAATTACCTCAAATGACAACTAGTATAATAAACATTCCCATATGTATGGTACGTTAAACCTTCCTTAGGTATTTAAAATGGCCATGTTAAAAATTGCCTAGTGAGTCATGTATTACTGATTTTATGTGTGCGTTTTAATGCATATTGTTCTGTTGTTGTCTAAGATTGGCTTAATAAGTGGTGTATGAATGAAATAACGTATGAAAGGAAAGAGAGAATAAGGGCAGAATGTCAGACATGTCTGCATGCCCAATTCTTAATCCTTTGAAATAAAGTTTGTTTGATTGTTCATTCGTTCACTCCATGTTTGACCCTCCCCCAGAAGTTTCTAAAACTAACTTTTCCTGAGAACCAACAGAAGCCTTCAGAGCATGGGGTAGTAGGCATAACAACTTTGCCAGAGGCTGCTCGTCCTTTCTTGTTTGGAGTTGAATCAGTTCCATGGCAAGATATCAGACTGGTGTATTGTCTCTGCCATCAACTTATTTCATTTGCCACCTTCTGTTTGGTGTTATTTAAGTTCCATGGCAAGATGTGAGACAGATGTATTGCCTCTATCATCATCTTATTTCTTTTGTCACCTTCTGTTTGGTGTTATTTCAGTTCCATGGCAAGATATCAGACTGATGTATTGCCTCTACCATCATCTTATTTCTTTTGTTACCTTCTGTTTATCGTCACCTTCTGCTTATCATCACCTTCTGTCTTCTGTGACCTTCTAGCTCTCTTAAATTCGTCCTACCAGTTCCAGTCATATTATGATGTCAAGCATGAAATGCAAAACTGAAATCCGAGTGAACACAAAATATAATTAGAAAGCTTGTCAAAAGGAAACACAACACAGATTCAATTGAACATTGTTATATTTTATGTTGATGTGTTTATGTTGATGAACCAAATATATGTCGTACACGAATACTATTCCCCTGGCTTTCATCTACTTTACACCTATTTCGGTCCATGACAATATGTAGGTGACTATTAATTAGTTGCATGTCCTTGACAGGACAGTCATTGCAGTAAGCCCTGGTATTAATTGGCTGTTTATAATTTACTAGGCATTTGTTAGTTCAGTAATGTGCCATTGCATTCTAAAGCTGTCACCTCATACCTTTGAAATCAACACAAAGCAGTCTGCTTCCAAATTGCCCGTGGCTGCTGATTTCAAAATCTTGATTTGTTTTGTCGGGGAATTATGAAGTTTAGCATCTCAATATCTCCAAAGCCACAGCGCCAGTTTATTAATATATAATTGTAGCAGTTTGTTAATATATGACTGTAGCAGTTTGTTAATATATGACTGTAGCAGTTTATTAATATATGACTGTAGCAGTTTGTTAATTAATGTATGACTGTAGCAGTTTGTTAATATATGACTGTAGCAGTTTGTTAATTAATATATGACTGTAGCAGTTTGTTAATTAATATATGACTGTAGCAGTTTGTTAATATATGACTGTAGCAGTTTGTTAATTAATATATGACTGTAGCAGTTTGTTAATATATGACTGTAGCAGTTTATTAATTAATATATGACTGTAGCAGTTTGTTAATATATGACTGTAGCAGTTTGTTAATATATGACTGTAGCAGTTTGTTAATACATGACTGTAGCAGTTTGTTAATATATGACTGTAGCAGTTTGTTAATATATGACTGTAGCAGTTTGTTAATTAATATATGACTAGCAGTTTGTTAATTAATATATGACTGTAGCAGTTTGTCATTATTTGATTGTAGCAGCAAACATTTGGAGTCTGTTGTAAGCCTGTAAATAATGTTCTGTCCACAGATACAGATCCAGTCACTCACTGGCCAGCAGCTACTCCAGCCGGATGACCTCGTCAAAGACATCTTATGTCACAGGCAGTGTCTTAAGTGTCCCCCAGTCAAACGCCGAGGAGGACCTGGAGTATGACCTGGACCGTGACAAGTCGCTGATGACGAAGTGCTGGGAGATCCTATGTGACATGTTTGACGTACGGCTGATGCTGAATCCAGTGTTTGCTTTGTTGGTGTTCTCTTCATTTGTCACCTTGCTGGGTATGTTGTCTGTTGTTATTGTCACCTTGCCGGGTATGTTGTCTGTTGTTATTGTCACCCTGCTGGTTATGTTGTGTGTTTTCTTTCTCACCTTGCCGGGTATGTTGTGTGTTGTCACCTTGCTGAGAATGTTGTGTGTTGTTATTGTCTCCTTGCTGGGTATGTTGTCTGTGGTTATTGTCACCTCGCTGTGTATGTTGTGTGTTGTTGTCACCTTGCTGAGAATGTTGTGTTGTTATTGTCTCCTTGCAGTGTATGTTGTCTGTTGTTATTGTTACCTTGCTGGGTATGTTGTGTATTCTCTTTGCCACCTTGCTGGGTATGTTCTACATTGTTATTGAAATAGCAGCAGAGAAAGAACAAGCAGAAGAAGTAGAATGAAGGGAAGGAAAAAGAGGATAAAGAAGGCATTTTACAGTTGGTGCTATTTCATGAACACAAGCCATCATGGTTTCCACCTCAGTACATCCTGTAGGCCTTTAGGCCAACACATGCCACTTGGGAACTTCCTGCAGACCGACACATATCACTTGAGCAGGCTATTTTATGGCCATGTTTATCTTCCTTCATCATTGCCCCTCTCTTAGCCAGGCTGGAGTTCTGCAGCGTGATCTTCAGGATTACAACTTGGAGTTGTAGCTGGGTTTTTGTCAGATCTGATTTTTGCCCCTCAGCTAGTAATCACACTATGAGTTGCTGAATGCACCCACCTCTTTTGTTGCATGTTAAGTCCTGTCTTTTTTGGTTTTTTTTGTTGTTGCATATCCCTTACAGAAGGTTGCAGTCAACATCAGCAACACATCAGCACCCGTGTGTTGCCGGGCCCATACAGGGAAGCAAAGAATAGTAACACTGTTGCCTACCATGCATGTCGTAAGAGGCGACTAAGGAGGATATGGTTCCATCGCCCTGCTACTGAGTGAGAGCGCGGCGCGACACTGTGAGCTGTGAATTTCACGTGGAATGCTTTTGCATTGGTCCGCGGTTGTTTTTAGCGTGAACTGCGTGTTCGGAACGATGGCGGCCGGCTGTTGCTGGATTGACTGGTTTGCCTTTTCGGTTTACGAGTACTTTTTTCAGGGTCGGCGCTGTAGCTACGGAGTTCGTGCTTTGTGCGGCGCTTTCGGTGGGTCACCCTGCGGAAAGAGACCAAGCCATATGGGATAAAACCCGGGTCAATGAAGTCTTTCTGGTGACTGCCGTTTCCATCGACGATGAACTGTATTTTTCGTGGAGGACTTTTGTGTTGGCATTCTGGCGGCAGTATTATGCACAGTATACCTGTGCAGACTGTTGGCTTGCCGACACTCCTGTCTATTCCATTGTTCACATAGGGCAGTGAGGAGCATTTTGTGTGATATTCACTGGCACAGGAATGGAGCAATATGGGGACGACCCGTTGCCGTGAAGTTGGAACCGCGACTAACTAACTTACTAACTATCAGCATTTTGTCAGCTGCCGTTGATGTACTAGGCAAGATTACGCTCAGTAGTTTGCCATTGCTTTCTGAGGGGCCTTCTCACATACCCCGTAAGTTACCAACACGGTGAGAACCGCTACTGATTCTCATGCAGGTTACGTTACTCATGAGAATATTCAGGATTACGGAGAAAGACTATAACTCCAAGGCCAGGGAGACCGGTCATGGCACAATAAAACAAGATGACCAGTCTATACATCCTGGCTGCTGTTCTTCTGTATGAGAGAAATCTCTGGTGCTAGTTTATGTTTTGTTCGAGAGCCTGAAAACAAGAATAGGAAAACTAACCATTAAGCTGAAACTTGTGTCTTGACTAGGGCTGGCAACAGTCCTCATTTTCTGAGGCTTGCCCTAATTACCCCCGACATGTCCTCATTTTTTATTTTTACACACCATGAACTGTTCAGAAGAAATTTATACAATTTTGAAAATTTCCAGAAATTTGGCTCTTAAATTTTGAAACAAACGATATTGAAGTTTCTGTTCCTTGTTATGTAAAGGGGGCTAATTGTTATAGCCAGTGTAAGAATGAAGAGTTATCCTAAGAGCTGTTAGTTTTTTTTATTCAATTTCTGTTAGTTTTTTATTCAATTTTTCTTTTTTATGCTTTCACATTGTGTACTTGTTAAAAGGCTTTTTTCGATGATGGAGGTGCAACGGTCTCTGAACAGAAAATTTTCTTATGATTGATTCAGTTAACTGGCAGATGTTCACACAAATTCAATTTCTGTGTAAAGATTTCCATTCAGATTTATCAAAGCAGTTCAGCATGGCTGAATGGATGAGAAAGTGTGTTCTTAAGCATCCAGTGTGGTGATGCCAAGGTAAGAGGTTCAACCCCTACCCGGACAGTTGGACTAAAATGTTGACCTGTCTTCCTTGACTTGGGGATGTAAATTACAAGTACCTCTGAAGTCAGAGTGGGTTCGCCTGATGATGAGGGACACTGTTGATAAAGAAAGCTAATCCACATGCAAAATTCAGTCCCGCACTACTTGAAGTAGTGATTATGGACAGCGCTTGGGTTCAAAGCGAGCGAGCACAACAAAAAAAAAGATTCATCGAAACATCCAGATTTACTGAGACAAAATTGTGTGAGTACACTGAAAAAAAAAGAATTGAAAGTATTTTGTAAAAATGCATACCACATGTACATTTTTGACAGGTTTAAGACTGTTAAGCAATGGAAATAAAAAGGGTAAAAGCAGATTCTGTTAATTTAAAAAGCCGAAAACCCCAGGAAGGTTAACCCGGTCAACAAATGCCCACAGAAGTTGGTTGTGTCAGCCTAACGGCACAAGAACACAGCTCTGCTGTAAACAGGCACAACGCAATCACGTCCAGAAAAAAACTCCGGATGTACGCAGAAGAAAGAAAAGCCGAAAATATCCAGTTAAAATATTTAACAATTATTAGCCGGCCAGTGACTGAGCTATTGTCATAAGCCATAAGCTGTTACCAAAGTTAAATCACCTTAAGATAATGAAACGTGTTTTTAGTAACATAGGGTACAGTTTCCTCAAAAGTCCTCATTTTTCAACCCGAATGTCCAATTTTTTTAGGTTAGAGAGGTGACAGCCCTAGTCTTGACAATTTAGCGAACTAACCAATAAGCTGATACTCTTGTCTTGACAAGTTTATGAACTAACCATTAATTTGAATCATTTCTTGACAAGCTAGTGAACTAACCATTAATTTTATGCCATGTCTTGACAAACTAGTGAACTAGTGAACTAACCATTAAGCTAGTCTTCCAGGGCAGGACTAGTAATAATTTGAATAATTGCCGCTGTTTTTGAGAGTGATGTATTCTTTGATCACATCAAGGGAGGTAATGCCATCATGAGATGTGAGGATTTTGAAGATTGTCTTTGATGTACATCATTTCATATGGGCTGAGGGTGCATAGGTGAGGCAGAATTACTGGAGTAGGTGAAGGAGAAGAAGATAATTAGGATAGTGGTGACGGAGGTGCAGTAGCTGTAAGAGAGGGAGAAGCATAGGTGGAGGAAGATAGAGGATAAGAACAAGAGGAGGAGACAAGAGAAAAAGAAACAGTGATAATGATAACATTGAAGGAGAAGACGATACAGGAAGGAGAAGAATCGGCTTCAACAGAAGGAGGCAGTGAGTCAGCAGCAGCAGTAGAAGAAGCCGAGGATGAAGGAGGAGGATTAAGAACATATTTGTTGTGTGTGTGTGGGTGTGTCAAAAGTGCGCACGCACACGCACACACACACACACATAAGTTAGTTGCATATCCTTTACAGGACATCGCAGTCAACCCCAGCATATTTTGGCTGTTTGTGATCTCTTGGCAAGTTTACATTCAGTAGTGTTCCATTGCTTTCCGAATGACCGACACCCATACCATTTCGTAAAACACCAACTCAAGGTGGTCTGCTGCCATATCGCCCGCAGCTGTGTTTCGATTGTGGTATGCGGGATTACAAACTGCGTCCGTAACCCCTTCTCCGCGGAGCAAAGGATCCCTTTATTTCCCTTGAGATGTGTTTGGTATATGATGCTATCTCCATAATTTTAGACCAAATGGTACTTGAAGAAATCACGCTTGTCTTTCAATTTCCTCCATTATTCTTGAGCAGTAGTACTTTAACAAACTCTCTAGCACAGTGGTTCTCAACTGGTGGGGAATTCTCCCCCCTGAGAGAGAGAGGGGGAGAGGGGGGGGGGGGGGTTGTTAGCCTGTTAATATTGTTGTTAAGGATGGCAAGAATGACATCACGGAGCATACAAACACAGTTACATCATAAGGACAATTTAAAGATGGCTGCCCCATTTTTGACATACGCCAGAGAGGAGCAGCATTCTGTTGCCCGTTTGATTTGATCAGTGAAGGGGTGAAACCTGTAGAAATTCATCCGCAAATGAAGGTCCAGTATGGTAATGCATGGCTGTCAGTCCAGCAAGTGTATGAATGGAGTAGGAAGTTTCAAAATGACGTGACTTCTGTAACAGACTGTTCACAACTGGGTCAGGCACACCAAGTAGTGACCTCGAGTGGTTACACATGCAACTAAGAGAATTTTTTTCTACAAGAATCCAAGAACTTTATCAGTGCTCGAGGACTTTCATTGAATGCAGTGGTGACTACATAAAATGATACATTTGTTCTATACTTTTTCAGAATGTATTCACCAAAACATTTAAGGTTTTCATTTGAAGCCCCTCGTATATGCAAATTAAATCATTTTGACTGGAAAAATCTGCAGTAGAAGACACAATGGCATAACAAGAGAAATGATCCTGGATGGACGGGGTAGTGGCATGGAGGAATATTATCAATAGAATTGATCTAGAACACGCGGGACAGAAATCTCTGGAGATGATTGAATGTCATTGCAGCTAAACAGCCTTCATCATCACACAAAGAACATAAGTGTGCAGTGTACAATAAAATGAGCAGGCTTGCAGGTAAGGCTACTGTGGAGGACAGAGTCATGGACCAGGCTGATATACTGAATGCTCTACGAGAAGTAAGTCGTTTGTGAGAACCAAGTGATGACTGTGAAACTACAACCATGGTCAGACTGCAAGAACAGCAAGTTAAAAGAGGTGTGACCAAACAAGAACACTATGCAGGAAGCTAAAGGAGATTAATAATCCATCACAGAACTTGTGTCGTTAGCCGCTACATGCTGCAGGATTGACTGAGGATGGGATCTGAGCTCTTCTGGACTGAATGGTTTGATGTGCAATGAGGATGATCTGTCGTCTAACAAACTAACTAACAAAGAACATAAGTAACACTGTATTTTTAAAATATCAAAAAAGCCACTTAGCTGATGTCCTGGAGTTGTATGCTTCCAAGAGGACACAAACAGAACTGAATCTTCTAGCAGGAAAAGTTAAAACTGGTTGCTGCTAGCTCTGTAGGTCAGCCGACAGGAACTGAGAAGGTCAATCACTGTAGGAAAGATACCGGTGGGATAGGCACATATCAAAGAAAGGGGAGAGTACATGAGAATAATGAGGAAATATCATTCTGTATTTATTATCTTCCCCAGCCTTCTATATTCCATTCTTCTACCTTCCTGCTAAGGGGGAGTTAGTTGGAATGTCGAAAGGTTCAGCAACGTTTCTTCTTTCTGTCGTCGGCATCACGAACACAATCGGCAGGTTGCTGTGTGGCTGGTTGGCGGACAGGCCATGGGTGAACACACTCCACTTAAACAACTGTGCCCTCATCCTGGCTGGGGCCGCACTCTTGTTGTGTCCTCTGTGTAATAGTGAGAAACCTTTGGCTGCGTTGGCTGCCGTTTTTGGTATTTGTGTGGGTAAGTTAATTTTAATATTTGTGTGAGTATGTTAATTTTAATATTTGTATGAGTAAGCTCATTTTAACATTTGTGTGGGTAAGTTAACTTTTAATTCTTTGTGAGTAAGGGAATTTTAGTCTTGGCTTTTGTATGGGTAAGTTAATTTTAATATTTGTGTTGGTAAGTGAATTTTAATATTTGTGTGAGTATGTTAATTGTAATATTTATGTGGATGAGTTAATTTTAATATTTGTGTGGGTAATTTAATTAATTATGAGCAGGCATTTTAACTTTAGTCTTTGTGTGGCTAGAGTTTAGTCTTTGTGTGGCTATAGTTTAGTCTTTGTGTGGCTAAAGTTTAGTCTTTGTGTGGCTATAGTTTAGTCTTTGTGTGGCTATAGTTTAGTCTTTGTGGGTAAGTAAGTAAAAGACCTTTTACAAACCTTAAAGCACAGTCACAATTGACAGAATGGTCATTGCAGCTAAAAGCCTTCATCAACACACAGAGAAAATTATTTTAAAAACCACAGAACCACTTTGTTATAACTATATTTTTTTAATATTAAAAAAAAGCCATTTAGCTGAAAGCCCTGGAGTTGTATGTTTCTAAGAGGACACAAATAGAACTGGATACTCAAGCGGGAAAATTTAAACTGATTGCCAGGAGCTCTGTTGGCTAGCTGACAGGAAATGATGTATGAGGTAAAAGTGCAAGTCAAGGAGAAGTTCAGTCACTAGGAAAGACACGAGTGGGATGGGCAGAGAACAAAGAAATGGGAGAGTGCACAGATAGAGAGATGGGAATGACAGGTGAATAGGGTTTGGGCATGGGTGGGGGATGAAGGAGAATGGGGGAGGGGTGGAGAGAAAAGTGGATTAAATTAAGCTGTATTAGACAATGATGCATAATGCAAAAGTGACTCCAGCTGAAAAATGAAGTGGTTTTCCAGTATTACAATATCTTTTATGAGATATGCAGTTGACTTGGATATCAAATACACCACCATGATCCTCACTGTTGATTTGTGTTGATGCTGGTTTATGGACTCCACTATTAACATGTTAACATTCGTAAGATGATGCCTAAATCCAATTCTGTCTTAGTTATTACTTTAACCCACTCTTTCTCAGTTGTTACCATAACCTTCTTTTTCCATGTTGCTACTTTAACCCACTCTGTTCCAGTTGTTACTTTAATCCATTTTGTCCATGTTGCTACTTTAGCCCACTCTGTTCCAGTTGCTAATTTAACCCACTCTGTTCCAGTTGCTACTTTAATCCACTTGTCCATGTTGCTACTTTAACCCACTTGTCCATGTTGCTACTTTAATCCACTTGTCCATGTTGCTACTTTAACCCACTTGTCCATGTTGCTACTTTAACCCACTCTCTTCCAGTTGTTACTTTAACCCACTTTATAGTTGTAAATTTTAACCCACTCAGTTATTATTGTAAATCCTTCTGCTCTGTATACTAAACCCCATTAAAGTAACAAATACTCCCATCAGAAACAGGTCAGTTTTTTTGCAGATCCATCTACATGTTGAACTTTGTCTGTCCTCAGCTGTGTACGTGTCCTTGAGGTCCATCCTGCTGGTGGATCTCCTGGGGCTCAAGATGTTGACCAAGTCTTTTGGTTTGCTCATCCTGTTCCAAGGAGTGGCAGCTTTCATTGGTGCTCCAATTGCTGGTAAGTACATTTGTCATAAACTGTGAATATCTTGGCTACATAATCAACAGCTTTGGTAACTGTTGACAAGACATCAAACATAGTTTGGCCACCATCATGTGGGAGTTAAATGGTAATAACAACCCGTGGGGCAACACCAGCACATAAGTTAAGTGGGGGTCAGAGTTGGGATGAGCTAAGAACTGACATCACTGCACTCAGGACATTCCTATACATGCTCTGTCCCCTCGTTCAACAGCCAGCAAAGAGTCATACTACTAATCATTCCCATCGCTATCTTAATGAAAGCTCTCCTGGTCTTCCCTCTCAGTTTTGAGATTCTAGTACCCCTGCCAGTCCCCCTGCAATCTCAATCTTTCCACATATGGGTTCTCAGTCTGTTCCCCCGCCTCATCAACCTGGTCCCACAGGTGCATGACTACCTCCCCCATGCCCATAGGTAATCTACCACCTATCATAAAGAGGCGCATTCCCTGCCAACCTATCAGCCTGTTCATTCCCCCGCACTCCTGCAAGGCTAGGGCAAAATATCTATACAATTCTCACAATCTGTGACCTCTGAAGTGAGGATAGCAGTGGGGGTCAGAGTGGCTGAGAGCTTAAAGTGTCACTTCTGACCTTGACGTAGTAGATCAGTTCATTGAAAACTCTGGTCAGTTCATTGAAAACTCTGGTCAGTTCATTGAAAACCCTGGTCAATTTGTTGAAAACATGCGTCAGTTCATTGAAAATACTGGTCACTTCATTGAAAACTCTGGTCAGTTTCTTGAAAACACTGGTTAGTTCATTGACAATACTGGTAAGTTCATTGAAAACTCTGGTCAGTTTGTTGAAAACACTGGTTAGTTCATTGACAATACTGGTAAGTTCATTGAAAACTCTGGTCAGTTTGTTGAAAACACTGGTTAGTTCATTGACAATACTGGTAAGTTCATTGAAAACTCTGGTCAGTTTGTTAAAAACACTGGTCAGTTCATTGACAATACTGGTAAATTCATTGAAAACTCTGGTCAGTTTGTTGAAAACACTGGTCAGTTCATTGACAATACTGGTAAGTTCATTGAAAACTCTGGTCAGTTTGTTAAAAACACTGGTCAGTTCATTGAAAACACTGGTCAGTTCATTGAAAACACTGGTCAGTTCATTGAAAACACTGGTCAGTTCATTGAAAACACTGGTCAGTTCGTTGAAAACACTGGTCAGTTCATTGAAAACAAGTGTGCTGGTGCTGAGGTAGTTAAACTAGCTCGTTCAACCCCTACACCGGTTAGTTGGACTAAAATGTTGACTTCTCATCCTTGACTTGAGAACGTAAATTACAAGTACTTCAGAAGTTGGACCGGGTTCACCTGATGGCGAGGGACACTGGTAATAGGGAAAGCTAATCCACATTAAAAAATCAGTCCAGTGCACTTACTAGTAGTAGCAACTAGTGATAGTAACAGCATGTGGGCGGACTACACTCAAGCTCAAAGCAATCTCCCTATAGTTTATTGTGATGTACACATCTCTTTATAATTCATCATGTACACATCTATTTATAGTTAATCATGTACACAACTTTTTATAGTTAATTGTGTACACAACTCTTTATAGTTAATTGTGTACACATCTCTTTATAGTTCATACACATGTACACATCCCCCTATAGCTCATGCACATGTACACATCTCCCTATAGGTCATCATGTACACATCTCCCTATAGTTCATGCACATGTACACATCTCCCTATAGTTCATGCACATGTACACATCTCCCTATAGTTCATGCACATGTACACATCTCCCTATAGTTCATGCACATGTACACATCTCCCTATAGTTCATGCACATGTACACATCTCCCTATAGTTCATGCACATGTACACATCTCCCTATAGGTCATCATGTACACATCTCCCTATAGTTCATGCACATGTACACATCTCCCTATAGTTCATGCACATGTACACATCTCCCTATAGTTCATGCACATGTACACATCCCCCTATAGTTCATGCACATGTACACATCTCCCTATAGCTCATGCACATGTACACATCTCCCTATAGGTCATCATGTACACATCTCCCTATAGTTCATGCACATGTACACATCTCCCTATAGTTCATGCACATGTACACATCTCCCTATAGTTCATGCACATGTACACATCTCCCTATAGTTCATGCACATGTACACATCTCCCTATAGTTCATGCATATGTACACATCCCCCTATAGTTCATGCACATGTACACATCTCCCTATAGCTCATGCACATGTACACATCTCCCTATAGGTCATCATGTACACATCTCCCTATAGTTCATGCACATGTATACATTTCCCTATAGTTCATGCACATGTGCACATCTCTTTATAGTTCATGTCAATGTACACATCTCCCTATAGTTCATTGCCATGCACACATCTCTTTATAGTTCATTGTGATGTACACATCTCTTTATAGTTTGTTATTATATACACATCTCCCTATAATTCATTGTCATGTACACATCTCTTTATAGTTCATCATGTACACATCTCCTTATAGTTCATTGTCATGTATACATCTCCCTATAGTTCATTGCCATGTACACATCTCTTTATAGTTCATTGCCATGTACACATCTCTTTATAGTTGATTGTGATGTACAGATCTCTTTATAGTTCATCATATACACATCTCCCTAGAGTTGATTGTTTTTCATTATATTATGAGATGGGTGACTAACTCCCCATCAGTTCATTGTGTCCTCCCGGCAAATGTCTTGTATTCATCTGATCAGGCTTGTTTGCCTCCAGGAGTCTGCTGATTAAGAACTGAAACTGAAGACATAGTCAAAGAGAGGAATGCAGTTAGCAACTAAAAGCTTGACTGCTGAACAAAACAGAGCTGACAAATGCCCTGCTCCATTTCCAGTGGTAGTCCTGGAAACAGGGGACATCACTGTGTATCACTCAAAAGTGCAAATATTTCAGTTTCTCAGTAATCATACTCAGCACAGCCATCATCATTTTCAATGCAACCAAAGAAGATGAAGAAGAAGTTTATTGAAAAAGTAAAATATCACATCTGGGGATTGAACCCTAGGCTTTAGTATTGTTGTATTATGAACTATCCACTTTTCTGTTAATCTAGGAATAAAACGAGTGTTGTTCTGGTGAACTCACTATTTTCTGTTCATGTAGTAGACTAACGCATGTGCTGCTAATCTTTTGAACTAATCCCTGTTCTATTAATCTAGTGAACTAATCACTGTGCTTTTAATCACTGTGATGTTAATATAGTGAACTAACCACTGTAATGTTAATCTAGTGAATTAATCCCTGTGCTATTAATCTAGTGAACTAATCTCTGTAGTGAACTAATCCCTGTGCTATTAATCTAGTGATCTAACCACTGTAATGATAACCTAGTGAACTAATCCCTGTGCTGTTAATCTAGTGAACTAACCACTGTAATGTTAGTCTAGTGAACTAACCACTGTAATGTTAATCTAGTGAAACTGTCACTGTACCATCACCGCTCCTGTAATTATGTATACATTTCAATTTGCAGGTCGTCTCAGAGATTCAACTGGCGACCTTAATAATTGTTTCTACCTGGCTGGTGGCTTGACAATTTTCTCTGGCCTCCTTATGTTGCCGATCTCCCGTCTTCAGAATAGGCAGCAAGACAGAAAGTTATCTTCAGCTGCGAGCAACGACAACCCAGTCATCGAAACGCTAAAATTGGACACCACCGAGACCCAAATTTAAAAAGTTGTACAGTATTGAACAGTATTGAATAGCATTGTACATTTGTGTACAGTATTGAGTCACTTACCATTTGTCATCGCAAATTTCATCATTTGATACATTACTCATCCAGTTTATGAATTCATCCAGTAAATAAATGGAAACAATGTGTTTTCAGAGATGTATGTAATTTGTTACTGCCCATAACTGGTTAATTTTTTAATGCATGCTCATAACAGTGTTATAGCAACATAATTTTCGGGAGTGTCACATGGAATTATTTCATGTTTTGTGAAAATGATTCCAAATTTTGCAAAAAGTATAAACAAATTTTGATTTAGGTGCTCCCTTAATTACACACATCATCATTATCATCATCATCTACCACTTTTGTCTTCAAGCATCATGGGGAGGGATAGTTTACATTCCAGCGCTGGATTACAATTACACACATGCCACGCAGAAATAAGCAGCAATTTCTAGGCATTAAGTCTACTACAGGCCCAAAATTCACACCATCCAGCCACCCCACCCCCTTTTTTGGAATCTCCCACAGTTCCTAAGTGGAGATTACTGCCCACATTGAGAAACACTGATTTTAATTAACAAATGTAAAAATTTTGTTTTAATTAGTTAACTATCAGGTAAAAAAAAACACGCTGCACAATATTTATTTATCGTTTACCTAGAGGTGTGTATAATTTCAACTGTCATCACCAGGAAGCAGGCGTTTTGCAGAATGTTGTTTTTATCATGACCCGTTGGTAAAGTTCTTGATCTATTGCTAGTTCTTCATCTATTGCTAGTTCTCCATCTATTGCTAGTTCTCCATCTTGATCTATTGCTAGTTCTTCATCTATTGCTAGTTCTCCATCTATTGCTAGTTCTCCATCTATTGCAAGTTCTCCATCTATTGTTAGTTCTCCATCTATTGTTAGTTCTCCATTTATTGTTAGTTCTCCATCTATTGTTAGCTCTCCATCTGTTGTTAGTTCTCCATCTATTGCAAGCTTTCCATCTATTGCTAGTTCTCCATCTATTGCTAGTTCTCCATCTATTGCAAGTTCACCATCTATTGTTAGTTCTCCATCTGTTGTTAGTTCTCCATCTATTGCAAGCTTTCCATCTATTGCAAGCTCTCCATCTATTGCAAGCGCTCCATCTATTGCTAGTTCTCCATCTATTGTTAGTTCTCCATCTATTGCAAGCTCTCCATCTATTGCAAGCGCTCCATCTGTTGCTAATTCTCCATCTGTTGCAAGTTCTCCATCTATTGCTAGTTCTCCACCTGTTGCTAGTTCTCCATCTGTTGCTAGTTCTCCTTCTGTTGAAAGTTCTCCATCTATTGCTAGTTATCCATCTGATGCTAGTTCTCCATCTGTTGAAAGTTCTCCATCTGTTGCTAGTTCTCCATCTATTGCAAGTTCTCCATCTATTGCAAGTTCTCCATCTATTGCTAGTTCTCCATCTATTGCAAGTTCTCCATCTATTGCTAGTTCTCCATCTATTGCTAGTTCTCCATCTGTTGAAAGTTCTCCATCTATTGCTAGTTCTCCATCTATTGCTAGTTCTCCATCTGTTGAAAGTTCTCCATCTATTGCTAGTTCTCCATCTATTGCTAGTTCTCCATCTATTGCCAGTTCTACATCTATTGCTAGTTCTCCATCTATTGATAGCTCTATGTCTATTGTTAGTTCTCCATCTATTGCTAGTTCTCCATCTATTGCTAGTTCTACATCTATTGCTAGTTCTCCATCTGTTACTAGTTCTCCATCTGTTGATAGTTCTCCATCTGTTGCTAGTTCTCTGTCTGTTGCTAGTTCTCCATCTATTGCTAGTTCTCCATCTGTTGCTAGTTCTCCATCTGTTGCTAGTTCTCTGTCTGTTGCTAGTTCTCCATCTGTTGCTAGTTCTCCATCTGTTGCTAGTTCTCCATCTGTTGCTAGTTCTCCATCTGTTGCTAGTTCTCTGTCTGTTCTAGTTCTCCATTTATTGCTAGTTCTTCGTCTGTTGCTAGTTCTCCATCTATTGGTAGTTCTCCATCTATTGGTAGTTCTCCATCTATTGCAAGCTCTCCTTCTCTTGAATTGTCATGTTCTGTGTCCACCATGCTGGTAAATCCCTGCCACTTTTCTCCCAGGAACCATGCCTTCTATTACTGGTCTTTGCCAATAACTGTCATGTTTAATGTGGCCGAACTATTTCAGTTTCTGAGACATGACACTGCTGTTGAACCCTTTTTCTTCGATGTTTAGATCTTGTAGAATGTCTATATTTTCTTCTTCTTAGTCCACAGTATTCAGCTGCAATTTCAGCTGTAGTGTGTCAAATTTTTAGGTCGTTGTTTCTTAACTTTTTAAGAATGTCATGATTTGGTCCAGAAGTTATCTCTCTAAGTTTGAATTATAAGCTACTGTCACAGGTGTAGGGTTAATTATTTCCAGAGCTTTCTTGATTAATCCTATAGGTTGTAATGGAAGGAATATTTAAAATATGTAACCAAGGGTGAATAAAGGAAACAAAAAAGTTCAGTAGAAGTTATCCCAATATGAATGCTTGGAAATATCTGCCACAAATACTATCTCCTGGCCATTGGAAGTTAATATATATTTGGAAAATATGGATAGGTTGCAGCTAATTGTTAATTATTATTCCAATTAAAATTTTGTTATATAAATAAAATTGGTTTGGGGCTGTCACTAAATAAACATAAAATATAATTGTCAAGCTTGATGGAAGAAAAGCTCAGTTGTAAAAACATCGATGGGGGTTCGAGGCAGGCGAGTGTGCCAGGTGCTGCATTGCTCTGACTTCCAAATTTTAATTAATTTAATTTGTCCCAAAGCAGTTTCTTGCTATGGGTCTTGATGAGATAGGGGCATAACGTTTTCTAAGCCTGAATACATGGAGGTATAGGGGTCCAGTCTTTTCCTCACTTAGCAGGTGATGAGGCCAGGTGTCGAACTCTCGTCCGACCATGCTCATGATGTTATCTGTGCAGCTCCCTATCAACTTTGCTAACATGACTGCTAAACTGTAATAGAGGTGTATATACTTCCTTTTTACTGTCCACTAATAATAGTTAGCCAGGCTCCCTGGCGTAGGGGTTGAGGACATTGTTCGTAATCCCATATACTCTCGTACGAAACACAGATACGTGAGATTCTGCAACGAATCGCGTCACTTTGGTTACTTACGGGGGTATGTGAGCCGGTCGTTCAGAAAACAATGGCAAACTACTGAACATAAAACTTCCACGACATCAACAGAAGCAGAAAATTGCTGGTGTTGACTGCAACGTCCTGTAAAGGATATGCAAAAAAAAAAATAAAAAATAAATAATAGATGAAAGACTGGTTTGTATCAGTTTGTTGCTCAATGGTAAAGAATAAATAGCTACATTCATCTTTGTTTACTGCCAAAACTATCATTTTACTGCCTATAGTATCTTGCAGTGTAAGGCAGGGGAAAGGGGGAGGGAGGGAGGTCTTGAGCCTGAAGAATTAAGGCCTCCTGGCTAGTGCAGTTCCCTCAGACTGTGCAGGTTAGGATTTTCTTTTTGCCCCCGACAGAAAAAAAACTACACCTTATTGATCTTTGTTTACTACCCGGTGATAAACAATTAATAAATTATGAAAGAGGAATAAATGATAAGTATGTATTTTATTGTTTCATGATTGTAGTGGCCAGCAGCTGTGCAAGAGGAAAACTGGTTTCAATGAAAGGATATGGTTTTAAAAAAAACACACACAGGAAAAAATATGCCAGATGGCACTATTATTACAATAGACAGAAAACTTATTGCAGCCAGTCGTTATTGCACTGTTGGCCGCTGATTTGATCTCATAATGAGGGACAGATGATGATAGCGGAGGGATTTATTAATATTGTCATCATCATCATCTAGTGGTTGTCTTGTGAAGAACTTCTCCCCCATAAGTCTTTTGAAATTCCTCACAATCATAAGCCAGGCAGGTGTCCATGTTGCTGTCACGTGCTTGCTTCATACTACCTTGTTTCCCCAAAAATAAGACCATGTCTTATATTAATTTTAGCTTTAAAAATGCACTTGGGCTTACTTTCGAGGGATGTCTTATATTTCTTTTTTCAGATACAAAGATCTACATTTATTCATGTACAAAATTCTACGTTTATTCAAATACAGTCATGTCATCATCTTTTGGAGCATCGTCACAACTCTCCAAATCAAGTGCGCACCAGTGGCTTCTGTACTCTGACTGGCCATTTGGCAATAAGTCTCTCACCCTAGCTGACAATCTTAACTAGGGCTTATTTTAGGGGTAGGTCTTATATTAAAAGCATCCTGAAAAATCGTGCTAGGTTTTATTATAGGGGTAGGTCTTATTTTCGGGGAAACATGGTACAACCAAGTGGAGATCAAGAGATCAGCTTCAGTGAATGATTTCACCCCTTGAAATGAGGATTTACAAAAGGAGATTAGGTTATTATTTGCTTGGTTTATTCAAATTATCTTTATATTTCCTTTATTTTTTTCCTTGACAACTCCAGGCAATCTGGCAAAATATCATCAAGTTCAAATAACCCTTGGTAGAAAACGTAGGAAGGAGTGCAATGGGAGCTGAGTTGGAAATGAGGCAGCTGATGAGAGGATGGGGACAATGATTTAATAGAATATACTGATGGATCAGTGCATTGAGGTGAGATATCGGGGTGGAGGTTCACAGCGGGATGGAGGGACAAGGTCATCGCAGGGTAGAGTGGAGCATATTCAAATATGACTTCCTGCATGAGAATGGAAGTGGAGGCAGTTGCTGTGGTACTGTGCTGGCTTTCTGAGACTGAGTTAAATTGAGGTGAGTCAAGAACTGATATCACAGAACTCAGGACATTCCCATAGATGCTCTTTCCTCATCTTCAACGGCCAGTGAAGAGTCCCAATGCTAGTGGAGCTAGTAGCAGTCTGATTATGTATCTGTCTGGCCTTTTCTCTGAGTCCTAAGTGTTGGCCAGGCCTGAGATTTCATTCACTAAGGTATTCTTTCTGAGACTCCATTCAATAAGACAGTCTTGATAACTGATTGTCAATCAATATTTCAGATGGTTTAGTCTGGATAGTTGTGACTTGAATGATTAACACTCACAAAGTCATCATCCCTGTAAGAGCAGAGAAGTGGCCCTGCTGTCCAGTCCATGCCGAGATACATGGAACTGAAAGGGTTGACTGGTTGGCCTCCGGGGGAAGCATTGAGGCTGAGCTAGGCAGACATGAACTTCCACCCTTTATCCCCTATTAGGGCATACACCCTCAGGCAATCCATGCCAAGCGATCCTATATTTTACTGTCTCCTGCAGTTCCCTCCATTCCTCCCACCATTATTCATCTGTATTCACTTCTTTGTGTGTTTTTAGGTCTCCTGTTATTGTGTTCATCTTGAGATTTCCACACAAGAGAGTGTCTAGTTATATTGTCCCAGTGTGTGTCCTATCCAGTGCCAGCATGTTTTCCTCACCTCTTGGTTCTCTGGTGTTTGTCTAGTTCACTGCATGCGCTCCACATCAGTGATTCTGTCATACCATTGTATTCCCACTATTCTGCACAGGCAACACTTAGTGAATGTTTGTAGTTTATTAGTCATTCTTTCAGTTGTCCATGTTTCTAACCCATACAATAGTACCGATTGAACTTTGGAGTTAAACATTCAAAGTGCTGTGCTAAGTTTAACCTCTTTTGCCTTCCATAAATCCCTGGTGCTATGAAAGCTCCTTTTGCCTTGTGTATTCTTATTTTAATATCTCTATCTGATCCCTTATTTTTGTCTACATTGCTTCCCAAATGGGTGTCTGACTCCGCCTCTAGGAGTAAGGTTTCACCAAGGGAGATTGGGTTGTTATTTGCTTGGTTTAATCAAATTATCTTTGTGTTCTGCTATGAATTTGTAATATCTCATCAAGGAATGTGCGATACTTTTATAAATGATCACCTGTTGTGTGAGGAAATAGACATCAATGACTGCTTGCGTTTACAACTGATGGAATCAAGAATCCAGTTTGCCACTGGCAGGGAGGATTAAACAGAGGCAAGCATAATAAACTGGCCATTGGAACTATAATATCCATACTCTTCTGATCAAGATGGACGACATATGTCCTGACTGCTGTGATATTGGTTTTGAATGATAATTTCTGGAAAGGTTAACCCGGTCAACAAATGCCCGCAGAAGTCGGATGCGTCGGCCTAACGGCGCAAGAACACAGCTCTGCTGTAAACAGGCACAACGCGATCACGTCCGAAAAAAACTCAGGATGAACGCAGAAGAAGAAGAAGTATGATAATTTCTGTTAAATTCTGTTGACTTTGATAGAGGATCACCACTGCATCAAGGCCTTATTATTTGTTGTATGATATTGAAGATGTTTGGGCTGCTACTGGAGGCATTTTCATCTCAAAGAGCTTAACAGGACTGCCTTTCTCTGTAAAAGCTGGGTTGTTGATTTAGTGACTTTACAGAAAGATGATGCGTAATTACCAACTTCACAGACATGATCATGGAGTAACTCCCCAGATCAAGTAGTAATTTCAAACTCCACACAGAGCATAACAGAGTTACAGTCTGTTTAACAGCTAAAGAGAGGAACAACTGATTGATGACTGTAACTAATAAAATTATGGCTAAACATTTGCTAAAAGTCTGGCCAACAAATGAAGAATAGAAAAACCATGTTTTAGGATGCATCTACTCTGTGTTAACGACAAACTATTTTGGGTACATCAACTTCTATTGATTGCTTTTTGCTTTACTTATCTTGCCAGTGATATTTGAATATAGAGCGAGTTGACCTCATTATAATTATCACATTGCAGGTCCTTTGTGGAACTTTGCTCTCATTGCAGCCCACCTGGCAGACCATCTTTTGCCAGGTCCCCTGCCCACGCATTTCCATGCCTAGGGTGTCTTTAACGTCCTATGTCCACTTTCGTGTTGATTACACTCTGCCTCTCTTTCCAGGAACCATGCCTTCTACTGTCCTTTTGAAGCTGACATCACAATCCTTTTTTAGACTATGTGGTTTCTTTTGAGTAATCGACAGCACAATCCTTGTTAGACTTTGTGATTTCTTTTTATTAATCGATATCAAAATCTTTGTTAGATTTTGTGGTTTCTTTTGTTTTTTGTTGTTGTTTGCTCACTTTGAACGCGAGCGTACTCCACAAGGGGCTGATTTTTGCAATAGGGCTAGCTTTCCATATTACCAGTGTCCCTCACCATCAGGCAGACCTTCTCCCACTTCTGAGGTACTTGTAATGTATGTCCCTAAGTCAAGGTCAAGAAGTCAATATTTTAGTCCAACAGACTGATGTATAGCTTGAAGAGCTTATCTATTCAGCCGTGCTGACATCTGTCTCAATATTTTGAAGTCGACGGAAAGACAACTTATCACAAGCATCACAAAAAGATTGTCTTTATTGTTTTAGCCACATTATAAGAAGATAAAATCTAGAACATATTGTAACAACTAGAAAGATTTGTGGAAAGAGAGATAGAGGAAGACAGTGAGCGTAAATTCTTGATAATTTTGTGTAATGGCACAGAAGTGATGCATGTCGTTGGAGATTGCAAGATGTGGAGCAGCACTTGATGATGATGATAATAATATAATTTCTTTTGTTTCATATATATTGATGAAAATTGTAACAAACTTTATATCTCATGAAAAGTGTTGAAGCAGACTTTCGATGATGGTTTGTCATAGAGTGTCTGATATTTGTTACCAGACTCGAAGACATTGCACTTTGGGCAAACAGAGTCTTATATACTGTGTCAAGGCCATGCATAGTCTGCCAAAAGAATGATCTCAGTTTTGATCTGCATTTTTACAGTCTTTCATTGGAGAGTATGAAGTTGTATGGGATTGGTTGTTTTGTTTGTAAATGATAGGAGACTAATTGGTAAATGAAAACTGATGAATCAGTAATGGTAGACTAATGAGTGAGGATGGGCTAATGAATGAAAACAGGACAGACTAATGAATGAGGAAAGGCTAATGAATGAAGTCAGGACAGACTAATGAATGAGGAGAGGCTAATGAATGAAGACAGGACAGACTAATGAACAGAGACATAATAATTAATAAAAAAAATATGATGAATTAAAGTGAACATGCAATGAATGAGGTTAAGCTATGAACGAGAAGAGACCAACAAACTGACGAGGATAAACTGATGAATGACTGCAAACTACTGGTTTGCGTTGTTTGTTTGAAAATGCGGAAACCGTTGAGCAAAAGCGAACACAATCATTTTATGGTGCCATTTAGTGTGTAAAATAATTTACATTCATCACAAGTCATATGTAAAAAATTGATTGTTTTTTTCCAAATATTTCTGTTACCTGGCATATTTTGTTTGGGTATGCATTCATTGTGGCCATTGATCTGCCAAATTTAAATGGAACATAATATTTTGAATTCCATTTGCAGGTACCCCTCACATTTTGTTATTATGTTGAATATGTTTTTATTATCATGTTTGAGGAAATACAGGAAATGTTAGATATAGTGGTTATAGAAAGTGAAACAATGGTCCTTTTCTTGAACAATAGGAAGACCAAAGTTATGGTGATATCAAAGAAACAGATCGTGCCTAAATGTATACTTAATGTAAGTAAATGATGTTATAAAATCAACTTCTGTAGTTAAAGGTGAACGTTCATGGGATATAAGAATTCGGATGGTAACCAGGTCAAGAATACAGACCTCATCCAAGACTCTAGTGATCGTGTGAGATAGCGAACCATTATCGCTCACACTTGTCAGCATGGTACATGAACGATGTAGAGAGATCTTTTGGTACATGAACGATGTAGAGAGATCTGTTGGTACATGAACGATGTAGAGAGATCTATTGGTACATGAACGATGTAGAGAAATCTATTGGTAAATGGTTTTGTTGTAATTTTCTGTTAAACCTGGCAAATCATCTTCTGCTATTGTTGTTTAGGCAATGATAAATTGATAGTTTCATAGTGTCTAATTCATTATGCACCATGTCTTGACATACAGAGTATGCATTAGTGTGTTACTTGATTTAGATATTTTCTGTTTTATATTATAGATTATATAGTTCCTTGCTTTTCTAATAGCTCTACATATTACCTGTTATTTGGTAGATTTATATATTGTTCTCTTGTCTGATAGATTCATACATGTTTTTGATTTTTAACTGACCCATTTATATACTGTTTCGCTATCACATGGATTTATATGTTTATTTATCTCATCATCATCTTTCACTTTTGCCATCAAGTGTCATGGAGAGGAATAGTTAATGCTCCAATACCCGATGGGTGGCACTAGATAATGTTATTCCATGTGACTGTATATTGTCTTTGACACCGTGAACCCATTTTCTTCTCCAAATATCACATGGCTGTTTTGTACTGTAGCTGTTGTTGTTGTTCACTTGCTTGATGTGTTTCCGATAGGAGTGCTGACAGTCACGTTTTTTTTTTCTTGGACTTTCTCCATAATTCTTGAACAATAGTACTTGAACAAATAAATTCCTTGCCAGTTTATATTTCTCATAGATTGAAATGTGTCTTTGTGTATCTAATAGATTTATTTATAATGCTCTTTTGTATAATATGTACAGTTCCAAAGTATGGTTTTAAAACAAGAGTAATTGGCCTCTATAGGCACTTTAAGTTGTATAGAGACACAGTGCTGGCACCATATTTATTATAAGCCGTTCTGCATTGGGCGAGTGATGTGGTCAGTATTACGGAGGCCATTTTTATTTCCCAAGACATTCTTAGTACCAATTTTATACTGGGTCGAACTGGAAGCCAGGTTGGTTTTCAAAATCTGAATTTGCCCATGACCACGGGTCAGCAGGCAGATGTCTAGCCAGTACGCCACCGCGGCTCACTCCGAAGCATGAGCTCTAGCGAAAGAGGATGAATAGAAATTGTTGAGATGTACTGTTAAAGGAGAAGAGGCTGCACTTTATTGCACCCAGGTTTTATCCCATGTAGCTCAGTCTCTCTTTGTATAGCAGCTAACTGCTGGCTAAAAACCTCACCCAGCACACGAACTCTGTAGCTTCAGGGACACATCCCAGGGGTCTCTGCAAAAACTGAACTCACTAACTGAATGATGGAATCCAAAAATGAACTTATGAACTGCTGAACATGAAACAAATGGTGTAACCATTTCACCGGGGAGACTTCCAGAGATGTAGTCTTTGCACATGATGCACAGAATGGGCTGGAAAGAAAAGAGATCAAATGAACAAATTCTTAAAGATATTTTTTTAGAGGTTTGTTTATTTAGATTTACTTAGAGGTTTGTTGATTGATTGACAATTCTCTGGAAGACTGAGGCTTGGCTTTATGTCTGGTGTGTTGAACCTGACCCAGAGAAAGGAGTTGGGTGTATCAGAGTGAGGTTGCTGTAGAGACTTTCCTCCTGACCCAGAGAAAGGAGTTTGGTGTATCAGAGTGAGGTTGCTGTAGAGACTTTCCTCCTGACCCAGAGAAAGGAGTTGGGTGTATCAGAGTGAGGTTGCTGTAGAGACTTTCCTCCTGACCCAGAGAAAGGAGTTTGGTGTATCAGAGTGAGGTTGCTGTAGAGACTTTCCTCCTGACCCAGAGAAAGGAGTTTGGTGTATCAGAGTGAGGTTGCTGTAGAGACTTTCCTCCTGACTCATGAATTGGTGACTTTTGCATGGGTCGCAGTGTGGGTTAGCTGTCCCATGGGCCATTGAATGAGTTAGTAGTTGTCTGAAGGGTTCATAAAGTTAGTGTTGTTCTAGGAACTGTAGAGTGACATGTTGTTCTAGGGACTATAGAGTGAGTGAGTTGTGCTGGGGACTGTTGAGTGAGTTGTTGTTGTAGGGACTATAGAGTGAGTTAGTTGTGCTAGGGACTGTTGAGAGAGTTGTTGTTATAGGGACTATAGAGTGAGTTAGTTGTGCTAGGGACTGTTGAGTGAGTTGTTGTTATAGGGACTATAGAGTGAGTTAGTTGTGCTAGGGACTGTTGAGTGAGTTGTTGTTATAGGGACTATAGAGTGAGTTAGTTGTGCTAGGGACTGTTGAGTGAGTTGTTGTTATAGGGACTATAGAGTGAGTGAGTTGTGCTAGGGACTGTTGAGTGAGTTGTTGTTATAGGGCTATAGAGTGAGTTAGTTGTGCTAGGGACTGTTGAGTGAGTTGTTGTTATAGGGACTATAGAGTTAGTTAGTTGTGCTAGGGAATGTTGAGTGAGTTGTTGTTATAGGGACTATAGAGTGAGTTAGTAGTGGTTCTAGGGACTATAGAGTGAGTTAGTAGTGGTTCTAGGGACTATAAAGTGAGTTAGTTGTTCTAGGGACTGTAGAATGAGTTAGAAGTTGTTCTAGGGACTATAGAGTGAGTTAGTAGTGGTTCTAGGGACTATAAAGTGAGTTAGTTGTTTTAGGGACTGTAGAATGAGTTAGAAGTTGTTCTAGGGACTATAGAGTGAGTTAGTAGTGGTTCTAGGGACTATAAAGTAAGTGAGTTGTTCTAGGGACTGTAGAATGAGTTAGAAGTTGTTCTAGGGACTATAGAGTGAGTTAGTAGTGGTTCTAGGGACTATAAAGTGAGTTAGTTGTTCTAGGGACTGTAGAATGAGTTAGAAGTTGTTCTAGGCACTATAGAGTGAGTTAGTTGTGCTAGGGACTGTTGAGTGAGTTGTTGTAGGGACTATAGAGTGAGTTAGTTGTGCTAGGGACTGTTGAGTGAGTTGTTGTTGTAGGGACTATAGAGTGAGTTAGTTGTGCTAGGGACTGTTGAGTGAGTTGTTGTTGTAGGGACTATAGAGTGAGTTAGTTGTGCTAGGGACTGTTGAGTGATTTGTTGTTGTAGGGACTATAGAGTGAGTTAGTTGTGCTAGGGACTGTCGAGTGAGTTGTTGTTGTAGGGACTATAGAGTGAATTACTAGTGGTTCTAGGGACTAAAGAGTGAGTTAGTAGTTGTTCTAGGGACTATAGAATGAGTTAGTAGTTGTTCTAGGGACTATAGAGTGAGTTAGTAGTTGTTCTAGGGACTATAGAGTGAGTTAGTAGTTGTTCTAGGGACTATAGAATGAGTTAGTAGTTGTTCTAGGGACTATAGAGTGAGTTAGTCGTAATAGGGACTACAGAGCCACAGGTATATAGCGCCCATTACCTTGGAGAGAATCGGTCTAGAGGAAACAAACCTTGTACAAATGCACGCCGCAGTCTGACAGTCAGTCTTTGAGATGCTTAATTAAATCTGACATACTCTCCTCAAATGAGGAAAGAAGAAGATCATCACCATTTTCTTTGTTTTGTAAAAATCCACTCTATACATTCTGAATCAAAGTAGGTCTTCTCAAATTGGAGGCGGACATCGTACATCTGAATAATTTCTCTTTCCCCATCCATCCCCTCCAACCTCACCCCTTATGGCCAGTTATAAAAAAAATGTTTTTATTTCAGCCACTAGATGACACAAGAAAAGGCAATGAAATAACAAGGAACTAAATTTGAGCACTTAAAAAAAATGTAATTATCATTAACAGGTTGGCTGTATAATATAAGGATAATTTATAGGGTTGTAATTTGAGAGATTAAACTTGAATAATTTTACTTAATTTTAGTTCAAACATTGTTTTAATCTCTGAAAAATCTAAGTTTTGTTCCTCGAAAATACAGACATTATTTTTAAACACCTTGTATATTGGTAAGATGGTGGTAAATGTGGCATGATTTAGTTTGTGTTGTTCCTGGTAAATATGCATATTCCTTACGAAACAAACATTTATGTCATTTTTACACATTACTGGTGCTATATATGTCTAATAATAATGATGTGTCTTATGTGTTCACTTTATACATTATTCATGTTTCTGTTTTGTGAATGCTAATTTTTAGCTTACCACACAGCACTTGATGTAGCATGCAGTTTCACTGGGAGCCATTTTATGTAATACTTTCAGGGTTGTTGGAAACATTAAAAAACATGGAATATTTTGTGAAAATGTATTTTTAACCACAGATACAAGTGCAGTGTACACACCATCAAGATTCAACGTCATTGCACATGGGATATTCTCAAACATGCTTTGTCCCCTTCTTGTGTAGCCAATGAGTTCCTATGCTGATGCTATCAGTGGCAGCCTGACTGAGCGTCGAACTGCATCATACAGACTCTCTGCTCACTACCCATTGTATAAGTCTTCCTAGATGTGGGCTCTTTGTTTCGTTGTACAAAGAGGCATCAAATGAAAACCTTGAAAGTGTGATAGAAATCACAATAAACATGCCATTGTCTTAAAATCTGTGAATATTGGTGTTAAGCACGTAACACCATGGTGCAGATGAACACAGTGACATCATAAGGACAGTTTAAAGATGGCCACCCCACTTTTGGCATGCACCAAAGAGGAGCAGCGTTCTGTTATCCATTTTTTTTATCAGTGAAGGGGTGAAACCTATAGAAATTCATCGGCGAATGAAGGTCCAGTGTGGTGATGCATGCCTGTCAGTACAGCTAGTGTATGAGTGGAGTAGGAAGTTTTGACCTGCAGTCAAATCCAAACTACATGGACTTCTGAGTAAAGGTGTCCTTTTGCAACATGATAATGCTCAACCACCATACTGCCTGTGCAATGGTTGAAACGATCGAATACCTCCACTTTCAGTGTGTACCACATCCCCCGTACTCGCTAGACCTAGCCCCAAGTGATTTCCACCTGTTTGGACAACTCAACTAGTCATTGGGAGGACACAGGTTTTCATTTGAAGCCCCCTTGTACTTTCCGCTCGATCCCAGTGAGCCTTCGCCACATCAACTATCTCATAAAGTAGCTCACCAAACAAAGGAATCAAGCAGCCAGCATATCAGTCTGTTCATGTCCTCCCACACTGGCATGGCCTGGGCAGAAAACCCTTGATATGCTTTTGGCCTTCATTGTTGAGCGATGCAAGCCACACCACGTGAAACATAGCAGATTCTGTTTTACGTAGCTTGCTCTGTGAGTCAGTTACAAACACAACACCCATTTATGCACCTGATGGCTCTGTGAGTCTGTTACAAACACAACATCCATTTTTGCACTTGTCTGCTCTGAGTCTATTAGAAACCCAACACCCATTTGTGCACCTGACTGCTCTATAAGTCTGTTACAAACACAACACCCATTTTTGCACCTGCCTGTTCTGTGAGTCTTGTTTCATACACAACACCCATTTTTGCACTTGTCTGCTCTGGTGCATTGTATCATTCTGTAACTACCAGTGGCATTTTGTAAAATACAATTTTGTTGTAAATTTGTAATGTATTTTTTATTCCATTTGTTGCTATCCTCCAAATGTTTGTTATATTTTTTGTACATTGTTCTGAGTGTATTATTATAGTTTCGTTACTTGTTATTGGTGATACCTTTCCTCTGGCGTAAAATAGGCAGGCCGAGAGAGGGATCATGCTGCATGGGCGACACATGGTCTCTGCAATTCAAATCAGGCTTTGTTTATGCTATGGAGAGATTATTATGTCTTTCTTTTTTAAAGCACAATGTAACAAACTGTTGTCTGTCAAGATGGCAAGGTGCCTGTGAATTATGTGTGAATTTAGTAGACTTGTAGACCATTATCATCATCTTGACATGGTATGACACTCCAATCTGGCAAACAAAAACAATCAAATACGGAGGTTCTAGAAAAACTGGGAATGAAAAGAGAATTGATGAAAGAAATAAAAAAAGAAGCAAGAGAAATATTTTGGCCACGTTAAAAGACATAACACTCGTATAAAAACAATACTGGAGGGTAAGGTTGAAGGCAATAGAGCAAGATGTATGCAATGATAAAGTGGGAAAATAACATCAAGAGATGGACTTACAGAATGTACAGTCAGGTCGAGAGACAGACAGTGTTGGAGATCCTTTGCAGCGAACCTTCGTGGTGGAGATGGCACCTGATTTGTTGATTTTATAACTAGACTCACTGTAAGGTGTCTGGAAATCTCAAACGTTGCTTTATTTGTAACACTTATCATTGCAAAATAATTTTTTAATGATTTGTGTGTATTTAATTAAATTGCATGTCATGAATTTGTCGTTTTAGTTGATTATAATCTCATTTTATTGCATTGAAATCTCATTTTTTTACTTAAATATTTATTTTGGGTTTCTTTAGTCAGTTGTCATTTGATATCATTGTCAGATCATTTCATGTCATGACAACCTGATGTACATCATCATCGTGTAGTTTCTATACAATATGTCATTTTTATTTCATTGTTATGTCGTATTTTTACATCACCATGTCATTTTGTGTCATGTCATTTTAATTAATCACTTTGTCGTTTTTAATTGTCATTTATTATAATTGCATCACTTGTCATTCTTTGTCACTATCATGTCATTTTAATCTGTTATTATTTGGTTTTATTCCATCAATACCGGGCAATCTGATTTCATTGCCATATTTTTATATAATCACCCAGTCTTTATTTCTCCTTTATGTCTTTATAACATCACAATGTCTTTATTTCACCGTTATGTCTTTATTTCACTATTGTTTCTGTATTTCACCACTGTCTATTTTTATCACTGTCTTTATTTCATTATTTTCTCTTTTTTTTAAAAATCATTGTGTCTTTATTTCATCACTTTGTCTTTATTTTTATCACTATTCTATATTTCATCATTGTGTCTTTATTTTATCACTGTGTCTTTATTTTTATCACTATGTCTTTAATTCATCATTATGTCTTTGTTTCACCATAATTTTTTTATTTCACCAATATGTCTTTATTCCATAACTTCATCTTTATTTCACCACTATGTCTTTTTTTTTTCCACGAACATGTCTTTACTTCATCATGTCTTTATTTCACCACTGTGGCTTTATATTTCACCACATCTTTATTTCATCAACATATCTTTGGTAATCATGTTGTCTGTATTTCACAACCACATCCCCATTTCAACACCACGTCTTTATTTCATTGCCATATCATTATTTCATCATCACTTTGTCACCAATTCTTCTTAAAGCATTCAGTTTATAAATGAACAATGTATACATTTGAAAGTAATGTATAAATTTGGAAGTAATGTATAAATTTGGAAGTAATGTATAAATTTGAAATTAATGTACAAAGCCTTGAAATTAATGTGCAACTTTCTTTTCTAATTGGACTTGTTAATAAGATATCTCCGCAATGTTACTGTGTAAATTAAATGAAGTTTTGCAATTAATCTTGACTTCAGTTTCTTGTAACTACTATTCTTACATACCACCTCTAGAAAAGAATGATCAAATCAATCCGAAAGCCGCCAACACCAGCTCAAGATGATTACCACTTTACAGACACACCAGAACAAACTATTATTCTGTGCCTCAGAACTGAACACAATAGATTACGCAACCACATGTCAACAAAATTCAAGATTGGTGAATCAGCCATTAGCACATTTGGACTGGCACCGCAGACAGCAGACCACTCCAAGACTGCCCAAAACACAACGTATCTAGGCAATTTTCTGGCCCGAGAAACAACAGTGGAAGATCTATGGACCACTGAGTGAACTACAAAAGACAGTTAATTTCATACAAGAGACAACAGTGTAGTTATAGACATATTTCAAGCAAACAAAAGAAGAAGATACTCCAAGAATGCCCAAAATACGACAAATCTAGGAAAACCTTGTAGCCTAGAGAATCAACAGTGGAAGATAAAACTCTATGGACCACTGGGTGAACTAAAAGACTGAAGTTCATACAAGAGATAACATTGCAGATATATTTCAAGTGAACGAAAGAAAAAGCACTACTATTCATAGTCCTTCTTCCTCTACCATATGTCCCCCTGGACAGTGTAATGGCCAGTGACGTACCTAGCATGACCGACCTGGCCCCAATCTCAGCCGATCCATATGTTAAAATATAAAGGTCCTTTATACGTGTCTTAAAGCATATTGAGCATTTGTTGCTGGACCCATATTTTTATAGACCAGTCGGCACTCGTGTTGCGGTGCATATCACTGGGTCGCCTTTACCTCACAATATATTTTCTGGTACCCGTTGTAGACTTTAAATGCGGACCATGAACAAACGAGTTGAAAAACAGACTTAACGTGGACCATGAACAAATGAGCTGAAAAACAGAATTTAAACGTGGACCATGAACAGACAAACTGAAAAACAATCTAATGGCTGTGGAAATGTAGTTTCTGAGGAAAATTCAAAGAATACCATGGACAGTCAGATAAATATATGAACAAGTCCTACAAGACACAAATGAAAACCATGAGTTGATTAGAGAACGAATGAACGAACGAAAGAACTTTCTTTTCTAAGGGTTAGAAAACTCTTAGAGAAACGCTAAGATGACCCTTAAAGGAAATTAGACGTTGACAGTTCAAATTATGTGAACACATATGAAGAAATAAATGAGAGAACTTGGTGACAAGGTGCAAGACTGAGGGGAAAAGAACAAGGGTAAATCAGAGAATTAAATAAATATGTGGATGGCTTGGTGGAGGCAAGAATACGGAGCTGATCCACGACTCTGGTGATCGTGTAAGATGTCGAAACATGACCGCCCTCGCTTATCGGCATGGCACATGATGATGATATTTAAAAGTAGCGTTCACATCATCATCATCAAGTGTCATGCCAGCTGGCGCAGGCGTTTATGGCTCTCCACATATTCCGGTCTTTGTGTTCTGGATCAACTCTAGTTATGATATTCCTCCATGCTATCGTTTCAGTCCATCCAGAATCATTTCTCTCGGTCTGCCCCTCTTCCCCTCGATCTTTCCAGTTGTCACGATATTCTCCAATGTTTCTCTTCTCATCACATGACCAAAGAAAGCTGTTTGTCTCTTTCTTATTGTTGTACATAATGTTCTCGTTTCATTAGCCTCTTTCAGGCAATCGTTGTTAGTTACTTTGACAGTCCCAGGAGTTCGCAACATTCGTCTCTGGAACCACACCTCTGTTGCTTCCAAGTTCTTTCTAATTTGTTCTATTGGAGAGAAACTCGTGGAAGTGAGAGTAAAGTAGTCTTCTGGAACCTTTGCGCAGTCGAAAGGCTTTAAATTAAAATACCGTCCTCGTCGATTTCTCAACACTCATAAAAATATTGGCAAAACGTGAACAAAGGAAAAACATTTCGTGTACTGTAATTCACGAACAATAAACGATTGCTTAAATATAGCGAGGCGTTAGCAATTGAACTGTCCCAGTTGGTTTTGTGCAATCAGAAAGAGTTCTTGTTAAATTTGAAATTATCGCGGGTATAATGGATGTGCCGGCTTCCTGTCCTAGAGGTTAGCGACTTTTCTCCGTAATCTTGTATACTCTCGTAAGAAACGTGACGACGGTGAGAATCAACAGTGGTTCGAATCGCGTCGGTAACTTACGGGGTATGTGAGCCGGCCGCTCAGAAAGCAATGGCAAATTACTGAGCGTAATCTTGCCAAGAAATCAACAATCAGCTGAAAGATGCTGATGTTGACAGCAATGTCCAATGAAAAGGATATGCAAACAATAATAGATGTTCCACATTCAAGCAATACATGTGATTATGTGTTTTCTTCTTCTTCTTCTTCGTTCATCCGGAGTTTCTTTTTTTCAGACGTGACTGCGTTGTGCCTGTTTACAGCAGAGCTGCGTTCTTGCACCGTTAGGCCGACACATCCGACTTCTGCGGGCATTTGTTGACCAGGTTAACCTTCCCGGATTATGTGTTTTAATTGTTTCAGCTTAAGTATTACTCTGCAGTAGACTACTTTACTCTCACTTCCACGAGTTTCTCTCCAATAAAACAAATTAGAAAGAACTTGGAAGCAACAGAGATGTGGTTCCAGAGACGAATGTTGCGAATTCTTTGGACCGCCAAAGTAACTAACAATGACTGCCTGAAAGAGGCTAATGAAACTAGAACAGTAGCCTATATGCAGTTCCTCCTTAGATGGATCGCTGCAGCCCTCTTCCAAAGGAAAGTAGTTTTTAGATGTGGCAGTTGGACTTCGGAACCAACAACAATATATCCTGGCCTACCACAGGGATCACAATTATCCCAGGTACTGTTCAACGCCTACACAATGAGAATCACCAGTGAGCAGATCACTGGACCTGGTAGGACATTGTCATATGCCGATTATGTTTTAGTGTATCGTCAGAGTAAGGATAGAGAGTAGGTTGCTGTGGAACTACAAACCTAACTCAATCGCATAAGTACTTGGTTTGTTGAGGCTGGGGCAATGGTCAACCCAACAAAGGCAACAGTGACTTGGTTCTCGTTGAATAATCATATTGTCAACACTTCAACACCAACTGTAATGCTGTGTTCAGAGACGGTAGAAATAACGCAGGCAATGAACTACCTGGGGATACATTTTGATCGAAGCCTGGCTTATAATGAGCACATAGACCAGGTTTGGCTGCGATGCGGGCGATAGCGGCAGCAAACTGTGAGCAGCGCCATCTATGTCTTCTGTACGAGGGGCTGGTCATGTCTGTTTTTGAGTATGCAATGGCAATCCTGACTCTCTGCCGTAAGCAGATAGAAAGGATGGAAAGGATACAGAATGAAGCTATGCGCATTATTCTTGGATGTACAAGAGATACAGCATGCAGGGCGATGCGCTACCTTCTTGATTTTCCAACCATTGAAGTGAGAATACAAGTTTGCAGAGCACGCGCCTACCTCAGAGTTAACGCAAACACACAACATCCACTGCATAGTGAAATTATGAAGGTGAAGGGCAGCAGGTTAAAAAGAGGACGGTCGTCGATGGGTCAAGCCGAAGACATTCTTCAACAGGTGTGTTCACTTGAAGAATTAGAACCTGGCGAGGAGTGGATACAAGTGCCAACAGATTTCTGCACATCGGATGTGACATCCTTTTCAGTTTGCATCCAACTAGATAGAAAATGCAGACAAGAAAATCCGGCTCGAGACACAGACATTCACTAGGGCATGTTTCCTTAGCGACTCAATGAACATGATCAAGAGGATAGAGGTGGGGTGGACCCGAAGAGAATGATCGCTGTCTTTGGAGCGGTCTCGGCTGGTAAAGATTAGTTTCATCTTCGTGCCAGGGCATGAGGGAGTACAAGGAAATGAGCGGGCTGACAAGCTCGCAGGTGAGGCTAATGTGGAAGGCGGACGCGCCATGGACCAGGCTGACATTCTGAATGCTCTACGAGAAGTAAGACTTTTGCATGAACCAAGTGATGACTGTGAATCTACAACCATGGCCAGACTGCGAGAACAGCAAATTAAAAGAGGGGTGGCCAAACAAGAACACTACGCAGGAAGCCAAAGAAGATTGATAAACCAAAACAGAACTGGTGTCGTTAGCCGCTACACGCTGCGGGATTTGTTGAGGAGGGGATCCGAGCACTTATGGACTGAATAGGTTCGATGTGCAATGAGGATGATCTGTCGACTAACTAACTAACTAATCTGCAGTATACACCTGACGAGGTACAGCGAAAAATACTGGCAATAAATCGTGCAACACATAGTTTGTGACTTCTGTGTGATATATAATTAAAGTTAAAAAAATAAAAAGAAGAGATTTGATCCAGTTTTAGTTTTTCCAAAGAAATTCAAGAGCCGCGGTAGCGCAGTAGGTAGCGCGTCAGTCTCATAATCTAAATGTCCGAGCAATCTGAAGGTCGTGAGTTCGATCCTCACCCGGGGCATATTTTTGTTTTTCGTTTTTGGAAGCATACACATGATCTTCTGTTTAATTATCTGCGAATCGTGTTATTTCTGTTTTTGCAGGTAAGTGTTTTAGTTTTGAGTTTTTGTTCGTTGAAAAACACTAGCAGAAAGCGATTGTTTATATATGTGTCTATTTTTTATTGTTTTATTTCAAGCTTTCTAGTCACATGTGATCGTTGCACAATTATAAGACACGTGAGGAATTATGTAGACGCTGCTGAGATGTGGTTTTATAGGAAATTGATGCGAACACCGGCTGGCCGAGTAGCTAAGAAAGTTGGGTTATTTTTCGGTTGACCCGGGTTCGAATCCTCGGTAATGGTGTGCATTTGTTTCTGTCAAGGGCAAAAAGAAAACTTAACCTACACAGCTCGCGGTGACCGCATTAGTCATACGACCTTAACTCCTCAGGCTCAAGACACACCCTCCCCCATCCTAGACGTCAAGGTAATAATCAGTCAGTAAATGACAGATAAGAACATCGTGGACGGATAGAAAGAGCAATGAAGACATCTGGAAACAAGATTGCTCACAAAGAGAACTGGTTCTCGCTTCAGACGAAGACAGTTCACATTCGTTGGGCATGTCATGAAAAGGGGAAAGCTGAAGTCTTTTTGTTGTTGTTGTTTTTTTTTCTTGCGCTCGCTCGCTTTGAACTCAAGCGTAGTCCATACACACTATTTATAGTAGTGATGGACTGAAGTTTGCGTGTGGATTAGCTTTCCCTATTAACAGTGTCCCTCGCCAATAGGCGAACCCACTCCGACTTCAGAGGTGAAAGCTGGAGTGAATAGTGACAACGGAAAAGTTAGACGGAAGAAGAAGCAAGGAGAGACCAAGAGAGAAAATGCTGGACAGTTTAATAGCATGGCAATGAGGAGCACCAGTATCAGAGTTGACTGACAATGCACGAGACAGTAGGCTGTGGACAGACGTGATCGCCAACGCCACACGACATGGACTGTAAGAAGATTGGCAGCACACGAGGCAGAAGGCTGTGGACATCCACACGGCATGGACTATAAGAAGAACTTATATTTTATGTTCATGTGTTTTCGGTATGTAACGGTCAGTCCTGGTCTCGATGTGGTGGACACCGAGAGGAGGCCAGTTGGTTGTCTTTGGCAGCTAACCCTACAAATATCTCAAAACTCTCGGGTACCACTATCGGCGGGAAATACACTATACTACTAAATGATTTCAACACCTATCCTTATGAGGACTATTCCAGTCCTTGTGAAGACTATACCACTCCGTGTGAGGACTACACCAGTCCTTATGAAGGATATTCCAGTCCTTGTGAGGACTGTACCACTCCGTGTGAGGACTACACCAGTCCTTATGAAGGATATTCCAGTCCTTGTGAGGACTATACCACTCCGTGTGAGGACTACACCAGTCCTTATGAAGGATATTCCAGTCCTTGTGAGGACTATACCAGTCCTTGTGAGGATTATACCAGTCCTTGTGAGGACTATACCAGTCCTTGTGAGGATTATACCAGTCCTTGTGAGGACTATACCAGTCCTTGTGAGGACTACATCAGTCCTTGTGAGGACTATACCAGTCCTTGTGAGGACTATACCAGTCCTTGTGAGGATTATACCTGTCCGATGAGGACTACACAGTCCTTATGAGGACTATACCAGTCCTTGTGAGGACTACATCAGTCCTTGTGAGGACTACACCCGGCATTGTGAGGATTTTACCAGTCCCTGTGAGGACTACACCAGTCCTTGTGAGGACAACACAAGTACTTGTGAGGATTACACTATCCTTGTGAGGGCTACACTGTCCTTGTGAAGATTTTACCAGTCCTTGTGATGACTATACCAGTCCTTGTGAGGACTTTACCAGTCTTTGTGAGGACTACACGAGTCCTTGTGAGGACTACACGAGTCCTTGTGAGGACTACATCAGCCCTCATGAGGACTAAGAGAGTTTAAGACAAGTCCGTTAGAGTAAACAGCGAACAACCGGGGGGCCACTGAACCTCTCAAGTTCTCATAAGGACCAGTCCCCATCTGGATCAGTTCAACGAAATAATGAACATATCAGTCAACGAACGCCTCGTAAGACCCAACCGAACGCGAAGAACAGAGAGGAGAAAATATAACCAGACCTATTTAGGACTAACTTGAAAGAGAGCAAAGAAAGGAAACAATATAAAAACATACAATAACAACAACAGCAAAACGGACCTCAGTTATAACCAACGCTATAGAAGCAGGTTGAACGAGGCCGAATTTTTATTTTCGTAATTATTAGATTGAATTTTACTCTCAGTATGTGTGTGTGAGGGTGGGGGGGGGGGGGAGAAAAGAGAGAGAGAGAGAAAGAGAAAGACAGAGAGAGAGAGAGAGAGAGAGAGAGAGAGAGAGAGAGAGAGAGAGAGAGAGAGAGAGAGAGAGAGAGAGAGAGAGAGAGAGAGAGAGCATAAGATGTTTATATGTAAATCTACGTATCTTTACCTATTTGAATGTATATATGTCTCCATGGCGTTGATGTTAACTTCTTTCTCCGTAATCCCGTATATTCTCGTGACTAACACAGCTGTGTGAGAATCGGCAGCGGTTCGCGCCGTGTTGGTAACTTGCGGGGGTATGTGAGCCGGTCGCTCAGAAAGCAATGGCAAAACTGCTGAGTCTTGTACTTGTCGACATGTGAGAAGCTCATGGGCCTTTACAGCTCAGGCCGGAGGGAGAATTGTGAAGGAGGACTCTGGTGCTTTTGTTGAGACCACAAGTAGTCTGACACTGGAAGTCATGGCAGTAAGTAAAGCAATAACATGGCTCGAGACACAGACATTCACTAGGGCATGTGACCTTAGCTACTCAATGAACATGATCAAGAGGATAGAGACGGGGTGGATCCGAAGAGAATGGTTGCTGTCTCTGGAGCGGTCTCGGCTGACAAAGATTAGTTTCATCTTCGTGTCCAGGGCATGCGGGAGTACAAGGAAATGAGCGGGCTGACAATCTCGCAGGTGAGGCTAATGTGGAGGGCGGACGCGCCATGGACCAGGCTGACATTCTGAATGCTCTATGAGAAATAAGACTTCTACGAGAACCAAGTGATGACTGTGAATCTACAACCATGGTCAGACTGCGAGAACAGCAAATTAAAAGAGGTGGGGGCAAACAAGAATACTACGCAGGAAGCCAAAGAAGATTGATAAACCACCACAGAACTGGTGTCGTTAGCCGTTACACGCTGCGGGATTTGCTGAGGAGGGGATCCGAGCACTTATGGACTGAATGGTTCGATTTGCAATGAGGATGATCTGTCCACTAACTAACTTGCCTAGTACATAAACAGCAGCTGGAAAATGCTGGTGTTGACTGCAACGTCCTGTAAGGGATATGCAACATAAAAAACATGTACTTGTATACAAATACATACATGTATCTATTCTTCATTCCTTTTTCGTGGTGTGGTTCTTCCTTTGTGTGTGTGTGTGTGTGTGTGTGTGTGTGTGCGTGCGTGCGTGCGTGCGTGCGTGTGTAGTATACATCCGACGAGATACAGCGAATATCATCACCATGTACCATGCCGATAAGCGTGGTCAGTCATGGTTAGCTATCTCACATGATCACCAGGTCTGTGCTCTTGTTACAAGGGACAACAAAATATCATCATCAAATGCCATGCCGACTGGCATAGGCGTTCATGACTCCCCACAGATCTCCGTCTTTGGTTTTCTGGATCAACACTACCGTTGATATTCCTCCATGCTACCGTCGCAATCCATCCAGCATCATTTCTCTTGGTCTGCCCCTGCCTCTCTTCCCCTCGATCTTTCCTGTTGTCACGACGTTATGTTCTCCAATGCCTCTCTTCTCATCACCCCAAAAAAAAAAAAGTTTGCCTCTTTCTTATTATTGCATATAATGTTCTAGTTTTATTAGCCTCTTTCAGGCATTCGTCATTAGTTACTTTGGTAGTCCAAGGCATTCGCAATATTCGCTCAGGAACCACATCTCTGTTGTTTCCAATCTCTTCCTAATTTGTTCATTTACATTCCAAGATTCACAGCCATACAGCAAAACAGGTTCTATATAGCACCTTAGCACTTTCTTACATTCAATGATATTGACTTATTGCATAAGATATTCTTAAATGCAGCCTTTGCTTGCCCTATTCTGCTCTTAATCTCTGTTGTGCATCTTCCATCTGATGTTATAAATGTCCCTAGATATTTAATTAAGTCGCATGTCCTTCACAGGACGTAGCAGTCAACCCCAGCATTTACGCTGTTCGTGATTCCTGGGCAAATTTTACGTTCAGTAGTTTGCCATTGCGATTGTGAACGAAGATATTTAAAACTATTCACTTGGTGAAGAATTTTTCCTTCCAACAAAATAACCGGCAATAAATTGTGAAAACTATTATTTGTGTTTGCAGTCATAAAACATAAATAAAAAGTAATCAAGTGAAATATTTAAAAAAAATTTGCCCCGGGTGAGGATCGAACTCACGACCTTCAGATCGCTCGACATGTGTTTGTGATTATGAGACTGACGCGCTACCTACTGCGCTACCGAGGCCTTGATTATTGAGGCATTATCAAATTAGATATAGAAAACTTCCGTGATTTGCCATATTTAACATACATTGATGAAGATCCTATAAGGAGTTTAATAATTTAAACATTTATGAAGTTTGATCACAGAAGATTGGACAAATCTCATTGGACAAATGGCACCAATACTAAAGAACAAACATGTATCAATAACTACTAAGAAAGCATTTTACAACACAATCTTCCTACCAACTCTGTGCTACCAATGCCAAACCTGGACAATGACAGAAAAAGAGAAAAGAAAAATCACAACAACAGAAATGAGGTTCCTGAGAAGAATACTCAACGTATCAAGAAGAGATAAGATCAGAAATGAAGAAATCAGGACTAAAGTAGGGGTTAAAGCTGCTCTAGATTTTATTAGAAAGCAGCAAGTCAAATGGTTTGGCCATGCAAGTAGGCTACCAGTCAACAGCATGCCACAACAAGCAATGATGTACAGACCAGATGGAAACAGAGGAAGAGGCCGACCACGTAAACGTTGGACTGAGGGAATAACAGAATCCATGGGAATGTCGATATACGAAGCCCATAACCGGGCACTCTCACGAAGTTTATACTTCACCTCGACACCGCAAGGTACAAGAGGAACATGATGAGATGAGATGAGATGATCACAGAAGATGGCAGAATAGACAGAAATCAAAATCAGATGTCAAAAAGCAAATACTGAAACATCCAAATATACCGATGTCCGCAAAACGACAGATAATAAATATCATATTCAATTCATCCCAATCTTCTGCTACCAAGACAAACTAGGATCATCATCATCAAGTGCCATGCCAGCTGGCGTAGGCGTTCATGTCTCTCCACAGATCTCGGTCTTTGGTGTTCCAGATCAACTCTGCTGATATTCCTCCACGCCATCGCCCATCCAGCACCATTTCTCTTGGTTGGCCTCTGCCTCTCTTCCCACTGATCTTTCCAGTCGTCACAAAACAATTAAATTACCTCCTGACTAATTGCCACCGTCACCTTTCTTTTGCTGAGGGCTGAGGTAGATTGTGGTCGTACTCGAGTTTAAATATCCAAATAATATGTACGTACATACACACCTAGAACAGTCTGGCTTTACGGCGCCAGAGACTCGCTGTCGCCCTTTCTCCTGTTAGTTAAAACAGTTCCACCACGTAAAGGCCAGGAATTGGACTTTTGCTGCCAGAGATTATGAATGCACAAGCCGTGGGGGTATTTCGCAAAGTTGGGCGCTCGCCCTCAACTCTGCGTCCCCAGATAGTTTGGGACGCCGTTATTATACCGCTTGCCTCGAGCTTGCGAAGCTATGGGTTCATTTTCAGACAGTTCGTGCCGTATGCGTCCCATCAGGCGGTGATAGTACCGGGCCCCCTGCCTTGAAGGGGTCCACTCATTACTACTGGTGGTCACCTTCCCCTTGTGCTGTGGAGTCAAGGCACAGAGGAGTAGATTCAGAGCTATTGACCAAACACCCCGGACACTCAACATACTAAGTGGAATGCCGAAGGAGTTTATAACAAGAAAGTCTCCCTAACAAAGGGCCTTCATAAAGATAGAATAAATGTGGCATGCACTCAAGAGACACACCCAATGCCAATCGCAGATTCTCAGTCAGAGGATATCAGGCCACACGTTTTGACCGCGAAGGACACAAAGGAGGAATTCTAATACTTACAGAAATACAATACCTCGCAGCAAAGCATCTGTGATCTCTGACAACCAAACGGAAATTATAGGTGTTGATATAATGATAAAGGACGTGAAAATAAGAATTTACAATCTGTATAGCCCAGCAGATAAGGACCTTACACCCTCAAGCATGAAAATAACTGACACAAACTGCTTTATTGTCGGAGACTTTAATAGCCGTTCAGAAAGATGGGGATACCCAGATTCTGACAAAAGAGATGAAGTGGAGGACTGGAAAATAGACTCAAATCTCCATCTACTCAACAAAGCGGATGACACACCGAGCTTCTACTCCAGAAGATGGTTTACCACTTCTACTCCAGACTTAGCTTTCTGCACAGGAGACATCCTCCACAAAATCGATCGCCATATGCTTGACCAATTAGCAGGTAGTGACCACAGACCAATCAAGCTTGTAATGAATATGGAGTATGTTCCACAGGAGCAAAAGCCTTTGCCCCGCTGGAATTACAAACGAGCAGATTGGGACAGATTTGCCATACTAACAGACAAATATTGTGAAAACATAAATACACGATATGGCAACATGAAGCAAATGGTGGAAAGTCTAAACAGAGCAATAATACAAGCGGCCACTGAGTCTATTCCAAGAGGAGCGAGGAAAATTACAAATCATACTGGACTGAAGAACTACACATTTTGGAGGACAAAGTTGAAGATGCCAGGAAGACAGCAGAGAAAGAACAAACAGCTGAAGAAAACATCTCTCTCAAAGCCATCTCAGCAAAATATAAAAGAACAGTAAATCAAACAACAAGAGATTGTTGGAGGGAAAAACAGAAAACCTGAACTTTGACGGGGATGGAAACAAATTGTGGAAACTAGTGAAAGCCATGAACAATGAAGGACCTAGAAACAAACAAATAATAATTAAACAAGGAAATGCGTTGTTTACAGGAAAAAAGGCTGCAAATGCGCTAATGGAACAATATGCCAGTGCAAACCTATTGATATTACAACCGAACAGAAGAAAGCAATCAAAGATAAACAGATACATCATAGTAATACAGAGACAGCAGCAGAATGTATGATGGAAAATCTAACAATGGAAGAAATGGAACAGGCAATGAATACCCTAAAAAAGAAGAAATCACCAGGAAAGGATGGAATCACAAATGAAATGCTAATAGGACTAGGCACTAAGGCAAAAAAGAAACTACTAGCAGTCCTAAATTACAGCTGGAAGAGAGGAATAGTCCCACAGGCATGGAAGGAAGCTATACTAATACCAGTCCCAAAGAAAGGAAAAGACCTGGAAGAACCAAATGGCTATCGACCTATCAGTCTACTTAGCTGTGTAGGAAAATTAATGGAACGCATTATCAATGGCAGGCTAACATGGCATCTGGAAGAAAACCAACTTCTTAACACCACACCAAGCAGGATTCAGAAAGTACAGATCCACTGAAGATCAAATAACCTATATAGCTCAGGAAATAGAGGATGCCTTCCAAGAGAAAAAGCACACACTAGCGGTCTGGATAGATTTAGAAAAAGCATTTGATAAAGTATGGAAGGAAGGACTGAAAGTAAAACTGCAAAAATGCATGTTTGTGGGAAAATGTACAAATGGATCAGCCACTACCTTGAGAACAGAACTGCCAGGACAAAAGTACAAGGACAAACCAGCAAAATGATGCTGTTGGAGCAAGGTGTCCCCCAAGGAGGAGTTCTTTCACCAACATTATTCCTAGCATATATAAATGACATCACGGAAAATTTTCCAGCCAGAGTACACACATCCTCCTTTGCAGATGACCTAGCCATATGGACATCTGAAGAATATATTAGTACAGCTAACAGCAGAATACAGCAAGCCTTATTAGCGCTAGAGGACTGGTCAAAATCATGGCTAGTGAAGATAAGTGAGGAGAAAACAACATGCACAGTGTTCTCCCTCTCAAATAAAACTCAGCAACCTAAGCTGGTATTGAATGGAAAAATATTGCGCCATGAAGAAAATCCAAACTATCTAGGAGTCACCTTTGATCATCGCCTGACATGGAAGGCACAGGTTGAGAAAAATCGAACAAGAGCAAGGCAAAGAATGGCAATCATGAAAAAGCTTGCTGGTACAACGTGGGGAGCAGATGAGAAAGTTCTCAAGAAGTTATATACTAGACGGGTGAGGCCAGTACTGGAATATGGCATCGCAGCTTGGGCAACAGCAGCTAAGTCAAACTTTCACTATGTGAATCATAACTGAAAGCCTGAAGACAACGCCTATTAATGAACTAGAAAAGATCACTTGTTTACAACCAATGCAGGATAGAAGAGATAGCAGAGCCCAGCAACAAGCAGAAAAATTTAGAAGATTGACAGACCACCCTATGTATAACAGGTTTAATGGTTTTCGAAAGGGAAGACTGAAGCGATAGCAACTTTGTAGAAATTGCAAAACGAAAGATTAGGGCAGACCCTATACTTAACATATCAACAGTCAAACCCATTTACAATGCACACAAGTTCCCAGCTTGGAGACAGCAGCAACTGCCTAAGATGATAGAAAACATTCCTGGTATTGAGAAAAAGAACACTCAGAATGAATCAGAAAGAAGAAAGATCGCTCTAAACTACATAAAAGAACATTATCCAAGTAGCAATTGGACCCATGCAAATACAGATGGATCAGCCAAAAATTCAATAGAAAATGGAGGAGGAGGAATTCTCCTAAATTAAAAAAAAAAAAAAACAGTCAGTGGCAACTGGAAAATTTTCAAGTAACTTCAAAGCAGAGGTAGAAGCTTTGAAAACTGCAGCAGAAATTCTCTTGATGGAGGAAAATAAAGAGAAGCAAATAGCTATCTTCACAAATGAAGTCAGCTGTCTCAATACTGAAGAGCAATAACAGCACAGAACTAGCAGACCTAAGAGCAGCACTCTATGGACTATGTCAGAAATGCAAAAAAGTTGTAATAAGTAGGTCCCATCACATTGCAGTATACCTGTAAATGAAGAGGCTGGACGACTACCTCAGCCTGACATAGACATTACCTATAATGAGGCAAAGAGATTTATATAAAGCACTTATAGAAATAAATGGGAATCAAGAGCATCCAGGCCACCAGAAAGATGATGCATATTATAAACTCGACCGATGAGAACAAGTAGAAATCTTCACACTCTGCACAGGACATAACAGACTGAAATACCACTTGTTCAATAAACTACGGATAGGAGATACCGATGAATTTAATTGTGGAACTGGTGAAATGACAGCTAAACATTTGCTGCAGGAGTGTCCAGTATATGCAGAACAGAGAAAGATATTTTGGCCCACACCTGCTTCATTTGAGGACAAGCTCTATGGAGATATCAACAAGCTCAAGTTGACCATAGCTTACTTTAACTACATACAGGTTGACATCTAAAGGTGCATGAAGAAGCACTTAAGACTGCCACACTTCATACCACAGGTATGTTGGTAACAAAAGCATCTCAGAGGCATGAAATGGAATATTGCTTGGCTAGCAAATCCATTACGTGGAAAGTCCAAATCGAAAGCTCACTGTGTGGATGCCATCTGCAGACTGCATTCTTCTTGTTTCCGGAGGAACAGCCCGTGGTGAACAAGGGACCCAATATACGGAAGTTAGGCTAAGCAGCCATGTGCAGGACATGATGATTCCTTGGGTGAGCCCAGTACTAGAGCGCTATGTGTCGGCTCTGCAATTATGGAAGCCTCCTTGGATGGCGGGGAATGCCCATGGTCTGCCCCTGAGGGCTGACCGTTGTCTTCGGCTGTTCTAAATAGGGTCCAGCTGGGATGGGGGAATATCACCACAACAGTGAGAGTCAAACTTCTTACGAAACCTCCGGGAAGGTTAAACCGGTCAATAAATGCCCGCAGAAGACAGATGTGTCAGCCTAACGACGCAAGAACACAGCTCTGCTGTAAACAGGCACAACACAATCACGCCGGAAAAAAACAAATAAAAACAGAATGGACGCCATCAGAGCGCCACCAGGTGGCGTAACCACTTCATCACGGATTAAAAAACAAAGACCCTAGGAGGTTAACCCGGTCAACGTATGCCTGAGAAAGTCGGATGTGTCGGCCGAAAGGCTGCAAATATTGCAGCTCTGCTGTAAACAGGCACAATGCAATTACGCCCAAAACCAACATTCCGGACGAAAGAAGAAACAAACACAGCAAACAAGAGTAACAAAACAGACAAGTAAGCAAGGTATGTAAAATATGACTAGAGAGTTTGACAAACAAAAGACACACACATATAGTTAGTCAGGGTTCCAACTTCACGGCAACGGGTCTTCCCCATTATGCTCCGTTCCTGTGCTAGTGAATATCACACAAAATGCTCCTCACTGCCCAATGTGAACAATGGAATAGACAGGAGTCTCGGCAAGCCAACAGCCCGCACAGGTACACTGTGCATAATGCCGCCGCCAGAATTCCAACACAAAAGTTGTCCACGAAAAAACAGTTCATCGTCGATGGAATCGGCAGTCACCAGAAAGACTTCATTGACCCGGGTTTATCCCATATGGCTCAGTCTCTTTCCGCAGGGCAACCCACCAAAAGCACTGCACTAAGCACAAACTCCGTAGCTCCAGCGACAACTCCCAGGAGTCTCCTGAAAAATGCACTCGTCAACCGAAAATGCAAACCAGTCAACTCAGCAACAGCCAGCTGCCATCGTTCCGAACATGCAGTTCACGCTACAAACAACCATGGACAGATGTAAAAGCAGTCCACGCAAAATTTACAGCTCACAGTGTCGCGCCACGCACTCACTCAGTAGCGGGGCGACGGAACCATGCACTACCAGTCCAACATGAGGAAAATGCGAATTGAAATGCAAACCGTAGCCACAAGCGTAAAACACTCCAGAAGCCTTAACTGGTTTAAATGCCTATCCACCTATGTTGGGGACCGGAAGTCCCTAATAGACTGTAGACTAAGTCTCAGTCCAATCCTCCTTAGTCACCTCTTATGACATGCATGGAAGGCAACAGTGTTACTATTCTTCGCTTCCCTTATGGGCCCCGGCAACACACACATATTTGAATGTACCATCCATTCTTTTTCAACAAAACAAACATACTTATCTGGCAACCAAAATACCACATCCAAACACAGCAACAGTAATCCAAAATCATTCTTGTCTGACTTTTGTTTGCCAAAATATCCCTCGCCATATGTAATGTTTATTTGTTTTTGTTTCCACAACCAACCAGCTGGTCAACCAATCAGAAAGCCAACCGACTTACAGATACACAAGATGGCAGTAATGTAGGATTGTAGGGATGCAACATGTTTCTCTAATTTCAGAAGTCCATTCCAGCATTTCTGATGGACAATCAGACAGAACTGCACTACGGCAGGTTATGACAATACAAAATGATGGAGTCAGAAAGATATGAACCACGGCAGGATATCATCTTCTTCTCCTCTTTCGAGAAGAGTGTGTTACAGGTGGTTGTGTAATCTATTGTGTCCTTTTCTAAAGAGCAGAATAATGATTTGTTCTGGTCTGTCTATAAAGAGTTGATTGTTTTGTGTTGGTGTTTGTGGCTCCCCATAAGCCTTTCAAAATGTCTCTCCTATCAAAAACTAGATGTCCCACACATCTTGCGTAAATCATCTATCATAGGCCAAATGTCCCAACGGTCTTGCTATCATGTGTAAATCATCTATCATAGGCCAGATGTCCCGTCTGTCTTCTGTCATGTGTAAATCATCTATCATAGGCCAAATGTCCCACCGGTCTTGCTGTCATGTGTAAATCATCTATCATAGGCCAGATGTTCCGCTGGTCTTGCTGTCATGTGTAAATCATCTATCATAGGCCAGATACCTCGGAGGAGCAAATGGATCACCATGGTCTGGCAAGAATGCGACAGCGAGAGGTGACGAGAGGATCTGGCTGACGATCGACGCTCAGAGGAAAGGCGAGACGGACATATAATCAGATTGCTACTGGTACCATTAGTGTTGGAACTCTTCGCTGGCTGCTGAGGATGGGGATGGAGCGCCTTATGGGAATTCCCGAATGCTGTGATGTCGGTTCATAAATCAATCAATGAATCATAGGCCAGACATCCCGTTGGTCTTGCTGTCTTGTATAAATCATCTATCATAGGCCAGATGTCCCGCTGGTCTTATGTCTTGTGAAAATCATCTATCATAGGCCAAATGTCCCACCGGTCTTGCTATCATGTGTAAATCATCTATCATAGGCCAGATGTCCCACCAGTCTTGCTGTCATGTGTAAATCATCTATCATAGGCCAAATGTCCCGTCGGTCTTGCTGTCATGTGTAAATCATCTATCATAGGCCTAATGTCCCGCCAGTCTTGCTGTCATGTGTAAATCATCTATCATAGGCCAAATGTACCACCGGTCTTGCTATCATGTGTAAATCATCTATCATAGGCCAGATGTCCCACCGGTCTTGCTGTCATGTGTAAATTATATATTATAGGCCAGATGTCCCGCCTGTCTTCTGTCATGTGTAAATCATCTATCATAGGCCAGATATCCCGTCGGTCTTGCTGTCATGTGTAAATCATCTATCATAGGCCAGATGTCCCGTCTGTCTTCTGTCATGTGTAAATCATCTATCATAGGCCAAATGTCCCACCGGTCTTGCTGTCATGTGTAAATCATCTATCATAGGCCAGATGTTCCGCTGGTCTTGCTGTCATGTGTAAATCATCTATCATAGGCCAGATACCTCGGAGGAGCAAATGGATCACCATGGTCTGGCAAGAATGCGACAGCGAGAGGTGACGAGAGGATCTGGCTGACGATCGACGCTCAGAGGAAAGGCGAGACGGACATATAATCAGATTGCTACTGGTACCATTAGTGTTGGAACTCTTCGCTGGCTGCTGAGGATGGGGATGGAGCGCTTATGGGAATTCCCCGAATGCTGTGATGTCGGTTCATAAATCAATCAATGAATCATAGGCCAGACATCCCGTTGGTCTTGCTGTCTTGTATAAATCATCTATCATAGGCCAGATGTCCCGCTGGTCTTATGTCTTGTGAAAATCATCTATCATAGGCCAAATGTCCCGCCGGTCTTGCTATCATGTGTAAATCATCTATCATAGGCCAGATGTCCCACCAGTCTTGCTGTCATGTGTAAATCATCTATCATAGGCCAAATGTCCCGTCGGTCTTGCTGTCATGTGTAAATCATCTATCATAGGCCTAATGTCCCGCCAGTCTTGCTGTCATGTGTAAATCATCTATCATAGGCCAAATGTACCACCGGTCTTGCTATCATGTGTAAATCATCTATCATAGGCCAGATGTCCCGCCAGTCTTGCTTGCTGTCATGTGTAAATTATATATTATAGGCCAGATGTCCCGCCTGTCTTCTGTCATGTGTAAATCATCTATCATAGGCCAGATATCCCGTCGGTCTTGCTGTCATGTGTAAATCATCTTCTTCTTCTTTCGTTCGCTTGAAATATGTCTATATCTGCAATGTCGTCTCTTGCATGAATTGAACTGTTTTTTTCAGTTCACACAGTGGTCCACAGAGTTTATCTTCCACTGTCGTCTCTCTAGGCCAGAAGGTTTGCCTAGATATGTTATATTTTGGGCAGTCTTGGAGTATGTGCTCTGCTGTCTGCGACGCCAATCCACATGTGCACATGGCTGTTTCACCAATCTTGAATTTTGTATACATGTGGTTGCGTAATCTATTGTGTCCTGTTCTGAGGGGCAGAATAATGACTTGTTCTGGTCTGTCCATAACGTGGTAGTCATCTTGAGCAGGTTTTGGTGGCTTTCTGACTGATTTGATCATTCTTTTCTTTTGGTGGTATGCAACGGGCACATCAGGCTGTTCTTCTTTGGCTCCTTCTTAGCCAATTGATCAGCTCTGTCATTTCCGGGTACTCCACAGTGGGATGGTATCCACTGTATGGTGACTTTATGCTGACTGCTAAGTTCAGAAAGTAGTGTCCTTAGTACTGGCAATTTCCCAGAGAGGAGCGCCTCGAGTACTGATTTAGCATCTGTTAGTAGCACCACAGGTTGTGTACCATTGCTGTTATTTAGTAATTTCTCTGTTGCTATCTTGATTGCCTTAATTTCGGCATCATAGTTGTGGCAGTACTTTCCTGTCGGTACTCTGGCTGTGTCCCTAGTATTATTTGGGTATTCTATGTACACTCCCGCTCCTCCATTTCGAACAGCATTTTGTGCTGACCCATCTGTGTAGACTCGGATCCAGAGATCCTGTGGGTATTCTTCATCAAGGAAGCTGAGAGTGGCTGTTCTGCGCTGCACACTGTTCTGTTCTTCCTTGTCAAATATTCCTCTCACTTTTGTCTGGATTTGTAACGATAGTCTATGCTCATCTTTCCATGGAGTTCGCTCTGGAATAGTTGTTAGGGGGATACCAACTGTGGGCAGATCAGTGGTTTCTCTGCAGAGTCGTTTGGCCTGGTGGATAAAACTACTTCTTTTCAACCGCCCCCAAGCTAGGTTTTCAAATCTGTTCTTCATAGGGTGGCCTGGCAAGCTGAGGAACTTTTCTGCTTGTATTAGCGTTTTCGTATCTCTGCGCTCACTCAGTGCCTGTGTCCTCCCCATCTTCTCCATTTCCACTATAGGGGTTGATCTCATCCCTCCTGTGGTGACTCTAAGTGCTTGATTTTGCACCTTGTCCAGCTCTTGTAGTGTGGTTTTTGATGCTGAACACCACGCAGTTGACCCATATTCCAGGTGTGGTCGTATGCTCTGTTGGTAAACTTTGCTAAGTATTTTCGTACTGGCTCCCCATGTGGTGTAAATCATCTATCATAGGCCAAATGCCCCGCCTGTCTTGCTGTCATGTGTAAATCATCTATCATAGGCCAAATGTCCCACCTGTCATGTGTAAATCATCTATTATAGGCCAGATGTCCCACCTGTCTTGCTGTCATGTGTAAATCATCTGTCATAGGCCAGATGTCCCACCTGTCTTGCTGTCATGTGTAAAACATCTATCATAGGCCAGATGTCCCGCCTGTCTTGCTGTCATGTGTAAATCATCTATCATAGGCCAAATATCCCGCCTGTCTTGCTGTCAAGTGTAAATCATCTATCATAAGCCAAATGTCCCGTCTGTCTTGCTGTCATGTGTAAATCATCTATCATAGGCCAGATGTCCCACCAGTCTTGCTTGTTGTCATGTGTAAATCATCTATCATAGGCCAGATGTCCCACCTGTCTTGCTGTCATGTGTAAATCATCTATCATAGGCCAGATGTCCCGCCGGTCTTGCTGTCATGTGTAAATCTATCATAGGTCAAATGTCCCGCCTGTCTTGCTGTCATGTGTAAATCATCTATCATAGAACGGATGTCCCGCCAGTCTTGCTGTCATGTGTAAATCATCTATCATAGGCCTAATGTCCCGCCAGTCTTGCTGTCATGTGTAAATCATCTATCATAGGCCAAATGTACCACCGGTCTTCTGTCATGTGTAAATCATCTATCATAGGCCAGATATCCCGTCGGTCTTGCTGTCATGTGTAAATCATCTATCATAGGCCAGATGTCCCACCTGTCTTGCTGTCATGTGTAAATTATATATTATAGGCCAGATGTCCCACCTGTCTTCTGTCATGTGTAAATCATCTATCATAGGCCAGATATCCCGTCGGTCTTGCTGTCATGTGTAAATCATCTATCATAGGCCAAATGCCCCGCCTGTCTTGCTGTCATGTGTAAATCATCTATCATAGGCCAAATGTCCTGCCTGTCTTGCTGTCATGTGTAAATCATCTATCATAGGCCAAATGTCCCGCCTGTCATGTGTAAATCATCTATCATAAGCCAAATGTCCCGTCTGTCTTGCTGTCATGTGTAAATCATCTATCATAGGCCAGATGTCCCACCAGTCTTGCTTGCTGTCATGTGTAAATCATCTATCATAGGCCAGATATCCCACCTGTCTTGCTGTCATGTGTAAATCATCTATCATAGGCCAGATGTCCCACCGGTCTTGCTGTCATGTGTAAATCTATCATAGGTCAAATGTCCCACCTGTCTTGCTGTAATGTGTAAATCATCTATCATAGAACGGATGTCCCGCCAGTCTTGCTGTCATGTGTAAATCATCTATCATAGGCCAAATGTCCCGCCTGTCTTGCTGTTATGTGTAAATCATCTATCATAGGCCAGATATCCCATCGGTCTTGCTGTCATGTGTAAATCATCTATCATAGGCCAAATGCCCCGCCTGTCTTGCTGTAATGTGTAAATCATCTATTATAGGCCAGATGTCCCGCCTGTCTTCTGTCATGTGTAAATCATCTATTATAGGCCAGTTGTCCCATCTGTCATGTGTAAATCATCTATTATAGGCCAGATGTCCCACCTGTCTTGCTGTCATGTGTAAATCATCTATCATAGGCCAGATGTCCCTACCTGTCTTGCTGTCATGTGTAAATCATCTATCATAGGACAGATGTCCCACCTGTCTTGCTGTCATGTGTAAATCATCTATTATAGGACAGATGTCCCGCCTGTCTTGCTGTCATGTGTAAATCATCTATTATAGGACAGATGTCCCGCCTGTCTTGCTGTCATGTGTAAATCATCTATTATAGGACAGATGCTCCGCCTGTCTTGCTGTCATGTGTAAATCATCTATTATAGGCCAGATGTGACCATTCTCCTTTCCGCCAATAAATGTTTCCCTTGTGGCCTTCACTCGCTTTGAATCCACGCATAGTCAATACATGTGCTAATACTTCTAGTTTAGGTCAGCATGGCCAAATGAATAAGAACATGTTTTTAAACATCCCGTGTCACTGGAAAGGTTAACCCAGTCAACAAATTCCCGCAGAAGTCAGATGTGTCAGCCTCACGGCGCAAGAACGCGGCTCTGCTGTAAACAGGCACAAGGCTATCATGTCAAAAAAAACCTCTTCTGATGAACGCAGAAAAAGAAGAAACATCCGGTGTGTTGATGCCGAGGTAAAGGGTTCAACCCCTACACTGGATCAGTTGGACTAAAGTGTCGATATATCGTCCTTGACCTGAGAACGTTAATTACAAGTACCTCTGAAGTCAGAGTGGTGGTGAGGGACACTGTTAATAGGGAAAGCTAATCTACACGCAAAATTCAGTCCAGCACTACTAGAAGTAGAGTGTGCATGGACTACGGTTGAGTTCAATAGCAAGCGAGCGCAAAAAAAAAACTTCTAGTGTACTGAACTGATTTTTGCGTGTGGATTAGCCTTCCCTTTTACCAGTGTCCCCAATCTGACTTGAGAGGTACTTGTAATTTACATCCCCAAGTCAAGGACGAGAAGTCAACATTTTAGTCCAACTGACAGGTGTAGGAGTTGAACCCGCTACTTCAGCATCAGCACACCGGATGTTTAAGAACGAATGCCCTTATCCATTCAGCCATGCTGACCTCCGCAATAAATGTTTAATACACTTCTGTAATACATTTATTCATACAAAACATATATTAATATGTCACACAAAAGACACACAAATGCCATTAATTCAAGCCACACAGACTTCAGTACATTTTTCAAAAATTTATCTTTGCTTCCTTTGAACTCAAGCGTATTGACATTTTTAACCAGAGTTAACAGAAAGAAGCTAAAGTTGACATCTCTATAATCAAAGTTAACATTATACCATTAACAAACTAAGACGTGACATCTCTAATCATAGTTAATAGTAACCAAGCCTGTGTCTTTAATACTTTTCTTTATGGCTGTGAAACCTGGTCAACTTACTCACACCAAGAGAAATGTTTAAACAGCTTTCATATGCGGTGTCTGCGAAGAATACTTGGTATTAAGTGGCAAGACAAAATCACAAGTACTGAAGTATTGGAAAGATCAGGTTGTGTGACGGTGCGTTCCATGCTCAGTCTTCGTAGATTAAGATGGATAGTACATGTAAGGAGGATGGATGCTGGTAGAATATAAAAGGACATCTTTTTTGGTAAATTACAGATGGGTAGGAGATCTCAGGGTCGGCCTCAACTGCGATATAAAGATGTGTGTAAGCGGGACATGATTGATACAGGCATTGATAATGCACATTGGGAGCAAGTCGCTGCTGAACGTGTTGCATGGAGGGCAACTATCAGAAATGGAATAAAGACAAAGGAGAAAATGATTGCAGATAAAGCACACACAGAGCGTGAGAGACTTAAGACGGTGCATGATGGTGGAAATGACCATGTGTTTACATGCATCCACTGTGGACGAACAATTACAGCGCGGATTTCCCTTATCAACCATATTCGCCACCGCCATGGGTTGTAGTTATTATGCCTTTTTGAAGCACAATGTACCAAACTATCGTCTGTCAAGACAGAAAGGTGCCAATGCAGTTAATAGTAAACAAAACACAAAAAAGGGGGGGGGGAGAGGTATTAGTTAATACTGAGCTGATACTGCAGTGTGGATAACAATTAAATAAATTTGTGTGTGTTTGTTGGCTTTAAACTCAAACATAGTTCATACACGTGTACTACTTCTAGTGTACTGGACTGATTGTTGCGTGTGGATTAGTTTTCTCTATTACCATCAGGCGAACCCATTGCAACTTCTGAGGTACTTGTAATTTATGTCCCCAAGTCAAGGACGAGAAGTCAGCATTTTAGTCCAACTGTATGGTGTAGGGGTTGAACCTGTACCTTGGCATCAGCACACCGGGAGTTAAATAGCAAGCGCTTTTATCCATTTGGCCATACCAAAAATCTTTGCCAGAAACAGCACAAATAAATGCATAGACAGCAGAAAAGAACAAATATCATAGAAAAAAAACATTATACACTATACACGCAGATAATAAAAACTCTAGAAAGTTGTACAGAGAGGATATGCAAATTCTGCTTGTTGTAAAAGTGTACAATAGTACAACATTTTTGGGGAAAATAGTTATAGGAACGCCAACGGAAAAACTGAAATCTGCAGGATATCCACATATTTTATTTGGGCCTTAATTCTGCATTACTGGGGAATATTCTCTTGTCAGAACTAATATCGGGTGTTTGTATAGTCTCACTACACTTTGCATGATAAACAACCTCCTCATTGCATTACGGTTAGAAACTATTTTAATAAGTTATAATGAATATTCATTGGTACTTTGTGGCTTCTCCAAAACAGCATTAGACCATGGCAGTAACTATTGTAACTAATTTAGCACGTTTATATGTGAATATTTAGCACGTTTTTGATGACGTCATGTACTACATTTTTCAATTGTGTTCTACATACAAAGTATTGTGAGACTTTACAAACACCATGTATGATATGTTCTCTTTGCAATGACACCATATGCCCTCTTTGATCAGCTGGGTAGTGATGCAGATGCCTAATAGTTTTGGATAAGGCACAAAATATGAGGTGCGTTAAGCGCACCGAATGGGTTAAATTCCGTCAACGTGTTGAAAAATAAAAAGAGTAGGTCATGAGGCAGTAGCACTGGCAAAATTTGTGAAAACTTTAACAACCCACCCATTACAGAGTTTGTTTTTCACCTGTGCTAAGAAGTTAATGCTCATAATAAGACTTTCCTTGTGTGACCTAAGAAAGGAAATCATAGCACACATGGATTTATCCATGAGCAATGAAGAACATAGTTGAAACTAACCCGAATCAATGCCTCACAAGATAATTAAAACACTCACTCACTTACTCACTCACACATACATCAGACATGGAGATCACTACAGATCTATCTATGTAAACTTTTTTCCGGAGACTGATTGTGTGCGATGTACAAGAACCCAATGCTGGACAAAGCGCTGACCAGGAAGATGACATCAAACCAGCGATGGTAGAAGTTGAACTGAAGGTCGCCCAGGACTTCGGTAATAATTAACCTGCAATGACAAAGAGGTAAAACATTATTAATCACTTAATGAATTCAGGAGACCAACCCTCCTTATGGCATGCATGGTAACTTACAGTGTTGCCAATCTTTGCTTTCCTTCTGGACCCTAACGACATATCAGTGTTTTCACATATCATCATCATCATGTGCCATGTCGATAAGCATGGGTGATAATGTTTTGCCGTCTCACACGATCACCAGAGTCGTGGATCAGCTCAGTGTTCTTGTCTCGACCATACCACGTGGCCAAGCCATCTAGGTAGTTACTTTTCCGCCCTTAGCTTTGTTCTCTTCCCCCTCAATCTTGCCAGTTGTCACCAAGTTCTTCAATTTATTTATTCTCATCAAGTTCTCCAATTTATTTCTTCTCATAATGTGTCCAAAAAATCATCTTTCGCCAATTAATTGAGAATCATATCACATATACATAATATAATTTAAAGCTGAGCAAACATTCAAGACTACCTGCCGAGACCCGTGGTTCTGGTTCAATTCCCAGCATTGGCAACAATTTAGGCTTGGTTTACCATGAGGAGCCAAAGCAATTCATAAAATCTGCCCTGATTCATATTCAAATCCATGACCACAGGGTAATATGGCTCTGGGGTTAAGCCAGCCTGGTATCACAGATCCCAGACAGTGTTTGGAAGAAACAGTGGTGAGGAAGGGAACTGGCCAGACAACCTCATTATTGTGCCATGGTCTAGTCCAGTGTTCCCCCCATGCCCCCCCCCCCCCCCCCCCCACATTATACAGTTTCTATGGGTGGGGGTGGGGGAATCAAGATTATTTCAAGATTGTGTTAATACAAGAACCGACTACTTGATATTGTTTTTCCCCTCCATATTTTACGGTTCTGTACTTCTCGCCATTCTGAAATTCGTTTCATAACTTAAGTAGACCCGCAAATCACGTTTTATGTAGACGCCTAGACTTGTTCTAGTATATGTTATTAAATTTAGCTTCTAATTTTACTTATAATGTGCATGGGCGGGGGAGGGGAGGATTTATAAGGAGGAAATATGAAAGTGAGGGGAATGATGTTATGAACATTTGGTGAAGGGGTGCATGGGCCAAACAAGATTGAGAACCACTGGTCTTGAATATGGTTAGGGCTTAGCACTTGACACACCAAGGTCAGTATATGCCATGTGACTACATCTAGCATACATCCATACAATGTTCACTCGAATAACAAAACACATGTACAGGACAAGTTACCCCTAGCATACATCCATACAATGATCACTCAACTAACAAAACACAAGTACAGGACAAGTTACCCCTAGCATACACTCATACAATGTACATTCGACTAAAAAAACACACGTACAGGACAAGTTACCCCTAGCATACATCCATATAATGATCACTCAACTAACAAAACACACGTACAGGACAAGTTACCCCTAGCATACATCCATACAATGATCACTCAACTAACAAAACAGACGTACAGGACAAGTTACCCATTAGCATTACATCCATATAATGATCACTCAACTAACAAAACACACATACAGGACAAGTTACCTCTAGCATACATCCATACAATGTACACTCAACGAACAAAACAGACGTACAGGACAAGTCACCACTAGCATACATCCATACAATGATCCCTCAACTAACAAAAGACATGTACAGGACAAGTTACCCCTAGCATACATCCATACAATGATCCCTCAACTAACAAAAGACATGTACAGGACAAGTTACCCCTAACATACATCCATACAATGATCACTCAACTAACAAAACACACGTACAGGACAAGTATAACTTACCGGTATTCTTGCGGCATGTTCATCCTCATCAGGAGGACACAGGACACAAAGTACATGCCCTAGGAGGACATGTCAAAATGTTTATGGTCAAGTACATATCATGGAAGAATATCTTTATATATTTTAGATCTGCGCTCCAGAACAGAACACACAAGATTATGCAACCACATCATCATCATCCAGTGCCTTGCCTGCTGGCATGGGTGATCATTCCTCTCTACAAATTACGATTTCTGACGTCATGGATCAGTTCGTGTGTTGACTCCCTTCCGTGCCATGACACAAGAATTTTCTCATGCTGTCTTCCTCTATCTCTCTTTCCACAAATCTTTCCGGTTGTCATAACATGGCCAAAAATCAATGACTGCCTCTTTCTGATGTTTGTGATAAGCTGTCTTTGCAACGCAGCTTCCCTTAAAACATCCTGATTGCTCATTTTGACTGTTCAATTAATTTTCAGAATTCTTCTATAAAACCACAACTCCAAGGCTTCCAGGGATTTTTTCGCCTGTTTACAAATTGTCCAGGATTCGCAGCCGTATGTTAAAACTGGTTCTATGTAATATGCAAAACTCTTTTTCTGACTTTCAGCAACAACAAATACAACAAATCCTAACATGTAAAGTCAGAAGCCTCTAGTATAGAGTCAGAAGCAACAAGTCTTAAAATAAAGTAAGTAAAAAACAGATCCTAAAATATAAAATCAAAACCCCCCAGTGTAATTTAAGAAGTAACAATTCCTTAAATAAAAAACATAAATGAAACACAGATCCATTAATGATGAATGAGGTCAGACATAGCAAACTCTTTATACAGTGTTCAGTGGCCTCGAGTGCTGGAGGTCCCAGGTTCAAGCCCCAGTGAGGGCCGGGATTATTTCACATAGACTTCTAGTAAGAAAATTTCCCGTGGTCTCTGGGTAGTGAGATTAGATGCCCGTATGTATTGTTGCGCACGTACAAAATCCTTTGGCAGTTGGAAATCAAAATAGAGTTGCCTAACGGCGCAGCGAGGGCAAAATTTCGAGTTAACAATCTACCCAAAATATTTCAAGGTCCTCACGGAGTTTGTGCACTGAGCTGAGTTTCTCCGGACTCAGGCTTGAGTTAGGAGTAGAACGGAGCAATTATGCTTTACACCCGTGTGCCGTGATGTTGATCCATTGTCTAAACTAAACTAACTGTAGCAAACTCTTACCATGATCTGGGCCAAACACAGAACGATGACGTTGGATGACTTGCTGCTGGCTATTGCATAGAAAAACTGCAAAAGGACAAACAGATATAACAAAACATAATTCCGCTGCACTAGAAGTAGAAGTAGTAGCAAGTGTAAGGAGTACAAAAGCTAGCCGATTAGCTCTCTAACCCCACAGTGAGCTGTTGACCACTTAATTTCAGAAGCAGAATAATATTGTCCACCATTTACTTGGAGTGTAGAAAATATGTAATACAAATAAAACCACATATAAAGTATCTGTTTCACCGCAGTCTGCCCCTGTCAGTAGAAACCCTGTTGCGGATAAATGCCTCCAAAGAAATGTGAGGACAAGTTGAACAATATATAACCTCCACCCTTGCCATATTGACAGACAATGGTTTATTATAGTATACTTAAAACAGGCTTGATAATTACAATCTTCAGTACTGAAGAGCTCAAACAAGAGCAAAACTGAGTCTGGTGCTTCCAATCTGACGTGGACAAGGCCCAAGGTTGATACCGGAATATGAACAGCGTTGCTAGTAGTGGGTTGTGCTTAATTTTCAAACTTTAAATCCCGAAACAACCAAATAAATCAATTTGATCATTGCTCGCTGGACTTTGGGCACCTGGTGTGCCTTGCCACATCGAGAAGACCTGATCATTCAGAGCCACATCGATTGACAGATGTCAGTCGCGTTGATCGGGCAAACTTTGAGCTATAGCCTACAATGGGTGACGTAATATTCTAGTGTGATAATTTGGTCCAATCTAGTGTGAGCCATGTGGTCAAGTGGTTACACACCCCCCTCACATGCCAGTGATCTGGAGTTCAATCCCAAGCCCAGTCACTACTGACAAGCTCAAAGGAGAGCGAAACTCGAGTCTAGTGCTTCCAATCTGATGTGGACAAGGCCTAAGGTTCATACCGGAATACGAACAGCATTGCCAGTAGTGGGTCATGTCATAAAAGTCAACAAAATTTAATAGTGGTGAATCAGCCATGTGCACATATGGATTGGCACCACAGACAGCAGATCACATACTCCAAGACTGCCCAAAACACAACTTCATTTATGCAAACCTTCTAGCCTAGAGAAACAACAGTGGGAGATATACTCTATGGATCGCTGAATGAACTTAAAAAGACAATGAATTAATAAAAATCCCGGGAAGGTAACCCAGTCACAAAATGCCAGAAGACGTCGCATGTGTCAGCTGAAAGGTGCAAATATTGCAGCTCTGCCGTAAACAGGCACAATGCAATTACTGTCTAACTAACATTCCGGATGAATGCAGAAGAAGAAGAATTAATACAAGAGACAACATTGCAGTTATAGACAAATTTCAAGTGAATGAAATAAGAAGAAGAGGAAGAGTCAATTAATGAGGTGGCAAAAGAACTGGCTACCTCAACCTCTAGTAAACCTTCAGCTGTAAAATCCGACCGACCATGGGCAAGCCAACAAAGAGGTTGGCCTGAGTTGGTTGAGGGCCTTCGTTCCACTGGAACATCCAAGACGGCAGTAGCGGAAGAAGTATAGGGAACAGAGCGGAGGAGGAATCAGATAAATCATGAAGGCATACACAGCAGGATGTGACATGGTCACAATGAAAGTGTAGCTTGAAAGGCTAACAAGTGAAATGTGACACTAGTGCTGCTGTCAGAAAGTGACAAATGAAAGGTTACAAATGAAATGTGGCACAAATAGTGCTGCTGTTAGAAAGTGAAAATGAAATATGACTCAAGTAGTGTCATTGCAAGAATGCATCAAAAGAAATATTGTAAACAAAATGTGACATAACAACTGCTAGTGTAAGAATGTGACAAAAGATACTACAAATAACCTGTGGCAAAATTATTGTATAAACAATGATCATTTTGCACATACTCACCCTGGTCAGTGTGATGAGGAACCCTCGGATGGACGTCACGATTATGACCCCGACGAGGAAGAAAGATATCTGCTGCGACCAAAATTTGATCTGGAAAAAGAGATAACATAAACTGGATAATCATTTCAATGTTAACAAAATAATATGGCCATGATAGCACTGTAATTAATATGTTTGCCTATAAATATAGTTACCCTTGAATGGATGTTACTAGTATGATCGCAGCAAGAAAGATAGACATTTGCTGCAACTAAAATTTCATGTGTGAAAATGTATAATTTAAACTGGATAACTGCATCAAGATTAACTAATTATTGCAGCTATTATAGCACTGTAGTTATATGTTTGGCTAGAAATTGAATCACCTCATTTCATGGATAAATTAAAAACAGAAAGTGGAAAAATGCCACTGAATGGACCAGGTCGGCTTCCTATGGTCATTACCACAAGTACCATCATGTAACGGGTCCTTTAAAGAACATCACTCTCCTTACAGCCTGCCAGAAAGACTCTTGATCTTTCAGCAGCTCCTCTGCCTGATGTATTTCCATACTCTCAGTATGTATAGCAGAATCATACATGCTACAAATAATTTGTGTAGTTTTTTAAATTGAGAAATTGCAACTGACCAGCAGCCTCTTTGACCTATTTTCAATTTGCAACTGCCGAGAGGGATGTTTAGTGCAGAATTTAGCTTAGATATTAACACCAAAATACGAAAATTATTTTAATTAGCAGTGGAAAGGAAAGGTCTTCAATGAACATCACAGTAAACTGGGAGATACTAGGAAAAGTAACAAGTTTCTCCTATCTTGGACATGTAATAACAAGTGATGCCAGAAGTGAAGTAGAAATCAAAAAGAGAATAGGAATGGCCAAAAATGCTTTCAGCAGCATGAAATCTGTATTAACATCTAGAGAGATTAACAACGCTTTAAAAATGAGAATGATCAAATGTTATGTTTATTCAACACTACTGTATGGCGCAGAAGCCTAGACATTGAACAAGAAATTAGAAAGTTGAATAAAGGTCTGGACATGTGGATATACAGATGAATATGTCATATTGGAAACAAATATAATCAAATACAGAGGTTCTAGAAAAACTAGAAATAAAAAGAGAGTTGATGAAAGAAATAAAAAAAAGGAAGTGAAATATTCTGGCCACGTTAAATGACATAAGTCTTAGGCTAGAAAGCAAGAGGCAAACAACGATACAAGTGGGAAGATAACAACAAGAGATGGACGAACACCAGTCTGACAATGTACAGTCAGTATGAGAGACAGACAGTGTTGGAGATACATTGCAGCCAAACTTCATTGTGGAGACAGCACCTGAATTATTGACTGATTGGGGGATTTTTAATGCACACAACATGAGCATAGGTAATCTGAGTTTTTGGCCCTTGACTGAGAAGGTTACTTCTTCTTCGTTCATCCGGAGTTTTTTTCCGGATGTGATTGCGTTGTGCCTGTTTACAGCAGAGCTGCGTTCTTGCGCCGTTAGGCCGACACATCCGACTTCTGCGGGCATTTGTTGACCGGGTGAACCTTCCCGGGGGTTTCTTAGGACGTTTGACTCTCACTGTTGTGGTGTTATCCCCCATCCCAGCTGGTCCATATAGAACAGCCAAAGATCCTGGTCAGCCCTCAAGGGAAGGCAGGGGCAGACCATGGGCATTCCCCGCCATCCAAGGAGGCTTCCATACTTGCAGAGCCGATACATAGCGCTCTGGTACTGGGCTCACCCAAGGAATCGTCACGTCCTGCACATGGCTGCTTAGCCTCACTTCCGTATATTGGGCCTTCCGTTCACCATAGGCTGTTCTTCCGGAAACCAGAAGTATGCAGTCTGCAGATGACATCCACACAGTGAGCTTTCGATTCGGACTTTCCACGTAATGGATTTGCTATCCAAGCAATATTCCATTTCATGCCACTAGGACACTTTTCCACCTTTTATGAAGCCCACACAATGGGCTTTTGATTCAGACTTTCCACGTAATGGATTTGCTATCCAAGCAATATTCCATTTCGTGCCACTAGGACACTTTTCCACCTTTTATGAAGCCCACACAGCGAGCTTTCGATTTGGACTTTCCACATAATGGATTTGCTATCCAAGCAATATTCCATTTCGTGCCACTGGGACACTTTTCCACCTTTTATGAAGCCCACACAGTGGGCTTTTGATTCGGACTTTCCACGTAATGGATTTGCTATCCAAGCAATATTCCATTTCATGCCACTAGGACACTTTTCCACCTTTTATGAAGCCCACACAGCGAGCTTTCGATTTGGACTTTCCACATAATGGATTTGCTATCCAAGCAATATTCCATTTCATGCCTCTGGGTCTTCATGCACCTTTAAATGTCAACCTGTATATAGTTAAAGTAAGCTGCGGTCATCTTGAGCTTGTTGATATCTCCATAGAGCTTGTCCTCAAAATATCTTTCTCTGTTCTGCATACGTTGGGCAATCCTGCAGCAAATGTTTTGCTGTCATTTTTCCAGTTCTACAATTACATTCATCGGTATCTCCTATCTTTAGTTTATTGAACAAGTGGTATTTCAGCCTGTTATGTCCTGTGCGGAGTCTGAAGATTGCTACTTGTTCTCTTCGGTCGAGTTTGTAATATGCATCATCCTTCTGATGGCCTGGATGCTCTGATTCCCATTTGGTTCTATAAGTGCTTTTTATCAACCTCTTTGCCTCATTATAGGTTATGTCTATGTCAGGCTGTGGTAGTCGTCCGCCCTCTTTTGCCAGTCTGTCAGCCTCTTCGTTTCCAGGTATACTGCAATGTGATGGGATCCACTGTATTACAACTTTTTTGGATTTCTGGCATAGACCATGGAGTGCTGCTCTTAGGTCAGTTAGTTCTGTGCTGTTATTGCTCTTCAGTATTGAGACAGCTGACTTTGCATCTGTGAAGATAGCTATTTGCTTCTCTTTATTTTCCTCCATCAGGAGCATTTCTGCTGCAGTTTTCAGAGCCTCTACCTCCGCTTTGAAGTTACTTGAAAATTTTCCAGTTGCCATTGAATGTGTTTTTTTCACTCCATTTTTTAAATTTAGGAGAATTCCTCCTCCTCCATTCTCTATTGAATTTTTGGCTGATCCATCTGTATATGCATGGGTCCAATTCCTGCTTGGGTAATGTTCTTTTATGTAGTTTAGGGTTATTTCTCTTCTTTCGGTTTCATGCTGAGTGTTCTTTTTCTCAATACCAGGAATGTTTTCTATCATCTCAGGCAGTTGCTGCTGTCTCCAAGCTGGGAAGTTGTGTGCATTGTGTATGGCTTGACTGTTGATATGTTAAGTATAGGATCTGCCCTAATCCTTCGTTTTGCAGTTTCTACAAAGTTGCTACGCTTCAGTCTTCCCTTTCCAAAACCATTAAATCTGTTGCACATAGGGTGGTCTGTCAATCTTCTAAATTTTTCTGCTTGTTGCTGGGCTCTGCTATCTCTTCTATCCTGCATTGGTTGTAAACAAGTGATCTTTTCTAGTTCATTAATAGGCGTTGTCTTCAGGCTTCCAGTTATGATTCGCATTCCTTGGTTTTGGACTCTACTTATTTTGTTAAAGTTTGACTTAGCTGCTGTTGCCCAAGCTGCAATGCCATATTCCAGTACTGGCCTCACCCGTCCAGTATATAACTTCTTGAGAACTTTCTCTTCTGCTCCCCACGTTGTACCAGCAAGCTTTTCATGATTGCCATTCTCTGCCTTGCTCTTGTTCGATTTTTCTCAACCTGTGTCTTCCATGTCAGGCGACGATCAAAGGTGACTCCTAGATAGTTTGGATTTTCTTCATGGCGCAATATTTTTCCATTCAATACCAGCTTAGGTTGCTGAGTTTTATTTGAGAGGGAGAACACTGTGCATGTTGTTTTCTCCTCACTTATCTTCACTAGCCATGATTTTGACCAGTCCTCTAGCGCTAATAAGGCTTGCTGTATTCTGCTGTTAGCTGTACTAATATATTCTTCAGATATCCATATGGCTAGGTCATCTGCAAAGGAGGATGTGTGTACTCTAGCTGGAAAATTTTCTGTGATGTCATTTATATATGCTAGGAATAATGTTGGTGAAAGAACTCCTCCTTGGGGGACACCTTGCTCCAGCAGCATCATTTTGCTTGTTTGTCCTTGTACTTTTGTCCTGGCAGTTCTGTTCTCAAGGTAGTGGCTGATCCATTTATACATTTTTCCACAAACATGCATGTTTTGCAGTTTTACTTTCAGTCCTTCCTTCCATACTTTATCAAATGCTTTTTCTAAATCTATCCAGACTGCTAGTGTGTGCTTTTTCTCTTGGAAGGCATCCTCTATTTCCTGAGCTATATAGGTTATTTGATCTTCAGTGGATCTGTACTTTCTGAATCCTGCTTGGTGTGGTGTTAAGAGTTTGTTTTCTTCCAGATGCCATGTTAGCCTGCCATTGATAATGCGTTCCATTAATTTTCCTACACAGCTAAGTAGACTGATAGGTCGATAGCCATTTGGTTCTTCCAGGTCTTTTCCTTTCTTTGGGACTGGTATTAGTATAGCTTCCTTCCATGCCTGTGGGACTATTCCTCTCTTCCAGCTGTTATTTAGGACTGCTAGTAGTTTCTTCTTTGCCTTGGTGCCTAGTCCTATTAGCATTCATTTGTGATTCCATCCTTTCCTGGTGATTTCTTCTTTTTTAGGGTATTCATTGCCTGTTCCATTTCTTCCATTGTTAGATTTGCCATCATATATTCTGCTGCTGTCTCTGTATTTCTATGATGTATCTGTTTGTCTTTGATTGCTTTCTTCTGTTCGGTTGTAATATCAATGTGGTTTGCATTTGCATAGTGTTCCATTAGTGCATTTGCAGCCTTTTTTGCCTGTAAGCAAGGCATTTCCTTGTTTAATTGTTATTTGTTTGTTTCTAGGTCCTTCATTGTTCATGGCTTTCACTAGTTTCCATAGTTTGTTTCCATCCCTGTCAAAATTCAGGTTTTCTGTTTTTTCCCTCCAACAATCTCTTGTTGTTTGATTTACTGTTCTTTTATATTTGCTGAGATGGCTTTGAGAGAGATGTTTGCTTCAATTGTTTGTTCTCTCTCTGCTGTCTTCCTGGCATCTTCAACTTTGTCCTCCAAACTTTGTAGTTCTTCAGTCCAGTATGGTTTGTAATTTTTCCTCGCTCCTCTTGGAATGGACTCAGTGGCTGCCTGTATTATCGCTCTGTTTAGACTTTCCACCATTTGCTTTATGTTGCCATATCGTGTATTTGTGTTTTCACAATATTTGTCTGTTAGTATGGCAAATCTGTCCCAATCCTGCTCGTTTGTAATTCCAGCGGGGCAAGGGCTTTTGCTCCTGTGGAACATACTCCATATTCATTTCAAGCTTGATTGGTCTGTGGTCACTACCTGCTAATTGGTCCAGCACATGGCGATCAATTTTGTGGAGGATGTCTCCTGTGCAGAAAGCTAAGTCTGGAGTAGAAGTGGTAAGCCATCTTCTGGAGTAGAAGCTCGGTGTGTCATCCGCTTTGTTGAGTAGATGGAGATTTGAGTCTATTTCCCAGTCCTCCAATTCATCTCCTCTTTTGTCAGTATCTGGGTATCCCCATCTTTCTGAACGGCTATTAAAGTCTCCGACAATAATGCAGTTTGTGTCAGTTATTTTCATGTTTGAGAGTGTAAGGTCCTTATCTGCTGGGCTATACAGATTGTAGATTCTTATTTTCACGTCCTTTATCATTATATCAACACCTATAATTTCCGTTTGGTTGTCAGAGATCACAGATACTTCGCTGCAAGGTATTGTATTTCGTGTAAGTATTAGAACTCCTCCTTTGTGTCCTTCGCGGTCGAAACGTGTGGCCTGATATCCTCTGACTGAGAATTTGTGATTGGCGTTGAGGTGTGTCTCTTGAATGCATGCCACATCTATTCTATCTTTATGAAGACGCTGTGTTAGGGAGTCTTTCTTCTTGTAAACTCCTTCGGCATTCCACTGTAGTATGTTGAGTGTCCGGGGTATTTGGTCAATAGCTCTTAACCTACTCCTCTGTGCCTTGACTCCACAGCACAGGGGAAGGTGACCACCAGTAGTCATGGGTGGACCCCCTCGAGGCAGGGGGCCCGGCACTATCACCGCCTGATGGGACTTCACGGGATTAGCACCATATCGATTAATTTTGATTTGTGACATCATGAATTAAGTTACGTTGCACTGCTTTGTCAAGCCTGTGGCTCAGTACATCCGATTTCGACAAGCATTTATTCGGGATGCTTTCCCTAGCCTTTGACTGTCCCCAGTCTACCTACAAGGCAGCAGGTTTCACGTTGCACTGCTTTGTCAAGCCTGTGGCTCAGTACATCCGATTTCGACAAGCATTTATTCGGGATGCTTTCCCTAGCCTTTGACTGTCCCCAGTCTACCTACAAGGCAGCAGGTTTCACGTTGCACTGCTTTGTCAAGCCTGTGGCTCAGTACATCCGATTTCGACAAGCATGTATTTGGGGTGCTTTCCCTAGCCTTTGACTGTCCCCAGTCTACCTACAAGGCAGCAGGTTTGTGTGTCTCTTCGTCTGGTCCCTCTCCCTTGACCTGTCCGACATGGGTGGCCCTACCAGTAGCTGTGCTACCGTCGGCATAGCTCTTGGGGTCATTGGGACGCACAAGCCCCTCTACCTCGTCACGGTGGACACACAGCAGAGGGGATATTAATGATATGATAATTGGAAACACATGGTTTAAACACCATAAAAGACGACTATACACATGGAAAAGCCCTGATATGAAAATACGCAACCAAATTGACTACATACTTATTAATAAAAGATTTAGAAATGCATTAATTAATGTAAAGACAATGCCTGGTGCTGACGGTAACAGTGATCATGTACCACTATGTGGACAAATAAAAGTAAGATTAAAGAGAGGGGAAAAAATGGTTAAAAACTTGAGACTTAATAAAGAGGTTCTGAAAGTAGATAAAGAAATTCAAGAACAATACAGAGTGACTGTGAAAAATAGGTACAATGCAATAGCTAAAATACAGAGTATAGATGAACAATGGGAAATGTTAAGGGACTCCATTCATCAAACTAGCAAAGAAATATTACCGGAGAGAAGCCAAAAAGCTAAGAAAAAATGGATGAATGAAGAAATCTTAAGGTTGATGGACAAAAGGAAACAGAATAAAAATGACAAACAAGAGTATGCTTGCTAAGATAAATAAAGAAATAAGAGATAAATGTGTGAAGGCAAAAGAAAGTTAGTTAAATGAGCAATGCAGAAAAATTGAATTAAATTCCATTAAAGATCAAATAAGTATGTACAGACAAATCAGCGAGCTCACAGGAAGAAAAATAAGAATAAATACAGGGTGTTTGAAATCAAAAACAGGACAGACTTTATTGGAGGAAGGTGCTATAATGAAAGAGGTGGAATGAGTATATAAGAGAATTATATAATGGAGAAAGGGAAGAATTAACAGAAGAAAGTAACTTAGAAGGCCCACCTATTCTAAAAGAAGAAGTCGCTGATGCTATGAAACATATGAAGAAAGGAAAAACAGCTGGGCCAGATGAAATCACAATAGAAGAATTAGAAGTGTTGGGAGAATTTGGAGTAGATATATTAACCAAAATGTTGAATGATATTTACAGTAGTGGATATTTACCCAGTGATATGCTGAAATCTGTATTTATAGCTATACCAAAAAGATCAGGAGCAATTGATTGTGAAGATTTTCGTACAATTAACCTCATAAACCATGTCACTAAGCTTCTACTCAGAATTATAATGAGAAGAACAAGAAAGAAAATAAAAATGGAAATTAGTGAAGAACAGTATGGTTTTATGGAAGGAAAGGGTACAAACAATGCAATATATATATTACGAACACTAATAGAAAGATCAATAGAGAAACAAAGAGACATATATTTATGCTTCATAGATTATACTAAGGCATTTGATAAAGTAAAACATGATGAGCTGATTAAAATGTTGGAAGATATCAACATTGATGGGAAAGATTTAAGAATAATAAAGAATATATACTGGAACCAAGTAGCAGCAATTAAAATGGGAAATAAAGAGGGTAGTTACGAACAGATAAAGCTAGGAGTACGACAGGGGTGTGTCTTGTCACCCGATCTCTTCTCCCTGTATAGAGAGATCAAAGAGAAGCCAGGAATACTAATCGGAGGATATAATATAAACAATATACGCTATGCAGATGACACAGTATTGGTAGCGGATAATGCAACAGACCTACAACAATTGTTGGACAGTGTAGTAACAGAGAGTGCACAGAAAGGACTGTCCTTGAATATCAAGAAAACAGTAACAATGGTGATATCAAAGAAAATGGGGACGCCAAAATGTGACATAGAAATAGAAGGGGAAATTCTCAACCAAGTGGATAATTTTAAATACCTAGGGGCACTTATAACATCAGATGGAAGATGTACAAAGAGATTAAGAGCAGAATAAGGCAGGCAAAGACAGCATTTCAGAAAATGAAGAGTATCTTATGCAATAAGTCGCTATCAATGAATGTAAGAAAGAGAGTACTAAAATACTATATAGAACCAGTTTTGCTGTATGGCAGCGAATCTTGGAATGTAAATGAACAAATTAGGAAGAACTTAGAAGCAACAGAGATGTGGTTTTTAAGACGAATGTTGCGAATTCCTTGGACTGCCAGAGTAACTAACAACGATTGCCTGAAAGAGGCTAATGAAACTAGAACACTATATACAACAATAAGAAAGAGACAAACATCTTTCTTTGGTCATGTGATGAGAAGAGAGGCATTGGAGAACATCGTGACAACTGGAAAGATCGAGGGGAAGAGAGGCAGAGGCAGACCAAGAGAAATGATGCTGGACGGACTGAGACGGTGGCATGGAGGAATATCATCAGCAGAGTTGATCCAGAACACCAAAGACTGAGATCTGTGGAGAGCCATGAACGCCTACGCCAGCCGGCACGGCACTTGATGATGATGATGATATATTTTAGTTCGTAATGGTCAATAGTTTCTATTATATCACCTAATAATTTTGTGAAAAATTAAAAAAAAAAAAAAAAAAAAATGCCCAGCCGGGAATAGAACCCCGGTCTCAGGCAGTGACAGGCAGAATGCTTACAACTACACTAGCGAGGGCACAATGATTGTTCTACAAAGATTATTTATATAGTCAAGCCAATGTTTTGAGTTTCATGATCGTAACATCTTCACCTGTTTTTCAACCACTATTGACAACGCCAGAAAAAAAAAAAAAAATTACGGTTCAGCGTGCCATTTCCATTTTTCTCCGTGTGTGAGGTCGCCTCAACCAAACGGGTCATAGACGGATTATGAAAACTGACTTCTAAAATATGTTCCGTCATGTTAATTGATTTAAAAATAGTACAAGAATACAAATAAATTATTATTAATCTTTAAACTTGTGTTCTCTTTAACTTTAGTAGGTCAAATTGCACGTTTTGAGTGTTGAAAAGTGAAAGTGTATATGCCAGTTCGATCGATATGCGCATGCGCAGTCGACGTGGCACATGGCCTTGCGTTTCCCCCATTCACAAAGGCATGCTTCGCAGAAAATGTTGTTTTTCACCCACATTTCAAGCTATCACAGCGATGAAACTTTCCAAATATATTAAACATTTTATGGAGAATTCAAAAATACATCTATAATTGAATTAATTCTATGGACAACGCCAGAATAGTGTTACAAAGTGCACATGCCAGTTCGATCGATATGCGCAAAGAATAAAAACACATCTTCGCAGAAAATGTTTTCATCCACATTTCAAGCTATCACAGCGATGAAACTTTCCAGATATATTTAAAATTGTATGCAGAATTCAAAAATACATATATAATTGATTAAATTCTATGAACAACGTCAAAAAATAATTAATTACGGTAAGTATGAAATATATTCTTAATTTATATAAAAGGTCACGATGATTTTAACCAACCACTGTGCACGGAATATTAGGCAAGGCAAACCTTTCCCGGAAAACCCAAGATGACGTGTGTTGTTATCATGTGATGTGAATGAATGAATGACGTCGAAATAATGCATAGTATGAACTCTAGCGAATTGGGAGACACGGTGAATCATGGCGGTATGATTCTGTATATGATTTCGGTTTTCATTTCCGGTTGCAGCACGATGGAACTCGCTAATATTAGTATTAGAAGAGTGGAAGTCTTTGTAGTGTACTTTTTTAAACAAAATTGAAAGACCCAAAGGCCAAAACCAAAAGCCACAAAACAGACACTTGAATTAGGCACTGCTTGATAATATTTTGTTATATATATATATAGATATATATATATATATATATATATATATATATATATATATATATATATATATAACAGCAACAGCTCTGGCCTCATTCATAACTTTACTTTTAATTACTTTTATTTGATATGGGGGGAAATGTTTTTGATTTTTTTTTTGTACGCCAGCTGTTGCCACTCTAATTACTACTATATTAATCATCATATAACTACTGCCCACTAACCGCCGGCAGACTGGAAAGCGTTATTTATCACAGTATAAAATAGTTTCGTTGTAAACAACTTACAGGGGGCGAATTTGCAAGATATCGCTCTCTTCAGCGGGTAGCTGACTATCAGGTTTGCGTTTTGCGGCCATTTTCTCACTGAGAAGGTTAGACATCTGATTCACTGCCCCAGGGTCAGGGGAAGTATACTGTCCATTTTTTAAATTTTGTAAACATCCAAACAGTCATGAGATGAACCTGGTCTACCACGGTAATTTTAAGCTGACTAACATGTCTTTCTGTTTGCACAATTCTGGCTTGCGTTGATTTATCATAATTGCTTCTGCAAACTTTAACAAGTGAGTATTTTGTGTGTTAAACAACACGCGAAAGGCAGTGTCTCTGTCAACCACATGGCCACTTTCGATAATGTGCCTACCAATTGAAGACGCCGGGAGCTTCCGGTGTGTCAGGCTCACTAGGCTAGCATCTCCTGTGTGTCGTATCTTGTTGACCCATTGAGGTATGTGTGCTGACACTCGTTTGTTAAGCTGTCTCTCTGTTCTACCAATGTAGAAGGCCTGGCATCTACATGTGAATTGGTAAATACAATTGTTTGTGGCGTACAGAGGAACAGGCTCTTTGACTGCTGGTGTAGGAATCGGTACAGTTTTATATCTAATGACTGGAGTTGCAGCACAGAATGTTCAGCCTACTGCTGTAGTAAGCCGGTCTTGTAGTCGTTGCATTACGTCATCCCCTCGAAAGGTTAGCAGGATGAATACCTTGAGTTTAGGGACTGTAGTTAATTCTGGTTTTGGTGGGGGATGTTGGCAGTGGAGCTTTATAAATCCTGTGGAGTACCCATTCAGGTTTAAGATATTTTTTTTTCAAA
>JACEFZ010026375.1:0-15071 GCA_014155875.1 Cepaea nemoralis | reverse complement strand
GCTCTGTTCATGGCTCTGAACACTAGCGCCTCGGACTTAAAGAGTTAGAATTCACTCTTCCAGAGGATTCACCAACAGCACCCACGTGAATGTTGGTCTTTGAATCATACTGCTCGGAAGACAAGCCCACAGCTGCTAGATCAGGGGTGGCAAACCTTTTCAGCAGGCGGGCCAAATTTCAGAAATAATATTTCCTGCCGGGCCATGCACCTAATTTTTGTTTGTTAAATTAAAGTAAACAAGCAAGCGTGCTACAGCTTCGACCACATCGTCGTTTCCCACTCTGCGGGCCGCAACATGACTACCGACGGGCCGCATGCGGCCACCCCCGTGCTAGATGTTAACCCCTGGACAACTAACTATGTAGGTAAGCCATTGTACCCTCCCTATGTGGTGCTTGTGAATATAAATACACCGATGTCAGTCCCACCCCGTCCTCCAGTTTCCGTCCACATTCAAGGGCTGAATGTGACCTAATTGGCCACCCTCTGCTTGCTATCTGATCGGGTTTCCCCGTACATTTGTGCATCATTTTATCAGAACCCTTGCTGTCTGACGACTACAGAAATCAATGATTGGCCAGTGGGTTACTGTTTGAATGAGTAGACAGACAGGCAGACTAGTAGAACTATAACGAAATAAACAGTCTTAAACAGAGATAGAGAGAGATAATCATCCGGCTGCGAGAACGAATAGACCAGTGGATTCTCATTCTCTCTCTCTCTCTCTCTCTCTCTCTCTCTCTCTCTCTCTCTCTCTCTCTCTCTCTCTCTCTCTCTCTCTCTCTCATCTACACACACACAACACACACATTCATTCTCTCTTACACATACACACACATTAATTCTGTCTGTCTCTGTCTCTGTCTGTCTGTTTGTTTGTCTCTCTCTCACACACACACACACACACACACACACACACACACACACACACATATATATATATATATATATATATATATATATATATATATATATATATATATATATATTGTAAGCAGCAGAGGAGTGTGTGGGGATTCACAGCCCGTACAGCGGGTCGAACCGTTCAAGAATCCAGTGGTGCCCACTCCGTAACCACGAGCAGCATGACGATGGAAGTGATGGCAGTAACACAGGCTTTCATATGGCTGGAATCACAGCATAAGTCCGTTGTCTGTAAGGTCACCTTCATCTTCGTCCCGGGACATGCGGGAGTCGAGGGAAATGAACGAGCTGATAAACTGGCTGGCTCTGCACCCCCTGTAGATGGCCAACCCATGGATCGCGCCAATGTTATTAACATCCTTAAAGGGATGTCGAGGACAGAGGACTATGACGTCAGTGAATCCACATCGCTGTCCAGGATGAAAGACTTGGGAGTAAGAATCGGCACGGCCAGACACGAGAGGTACATTGGGAAAATGAGGTGCCACGTCAACCAACACAGAACTGGCATTATTAGCCACCGGACGCTGATGCATATGCTGGGGGGGGGGGGGGGGGGGGGGTGGGAAGGATCTGAGCACCTATGGACCTGTCCGGAGTGCAATGACGATACCCCAACTGATAACTGATAACTGATATATGATTTAAACTGGATTTTACGGTTACGGTAACGGCAACACGAGGAAGCTGCGAAGAGGTGGTTTTATAGAAGAATGATAACACTGCGAACAAATAAAAAAAATCATTGAAGATATATGGAAAGAAGTTAACTCCCAAATAAAAATTGTTACTCCCATCAGAAGATGACAGTCCGCACTATTTGGGCATAAAATAAGAAGGGGAAAGCTAGAGTGCGTCGTCACAGCGGGAAGGTTGGATCGTAGAAGAAGCGGGGGGGGGGGAAGAGAGAAATCAACCGAGGTTGAGTTGAGTTAAGCTAAAAATCGACATCACTGCAGTCAGGACATTCACATACGCGCTCCGTCCCCTCGTTCACCAGCCAGCGAAGATTCATGCTAATAATCGTTCCCACCGCTATCAACCGAGAAGATGCTGAACAGTTTGACACTATGACATAGAGGAACATCAGAACCAGAAATTACTGGCAGTACACAAGACAAAGGACTGAACAGACAAGATCACCAACACCACATGGCATGAGCAGTAAGAAGCAGTAGAAGCGCAATAATGAAAATACGCATTGAAAAAAATATTAACACGCACGTGGTCTTACCTGCCCTAAAATGTAAAGAAGATGAAGAAACCAGAACACTGGCATTAAAGGGTGGGGGAGGGAGGGGGGTGTCTGATGACGAGAATCTTTCTGATGTACACTCTCTATGGTCCAGTCTTCTCTAGAGACAATGACGTTACTCCCGACATGTGGGGCATAGAATATGGGATACAGCAGATGTTTGTGAATTCTCTGTTGGTACTCAAACAATCCGCAACTGCTCAGAAACTAATGCGTATACCCGTATAATGTTTCCCGGAAAGAAAATAGTCCCAGTAACAGTTTAGCCATTTACCATTAGCATACGCCGCTGCAGAAGACATCTTTTCATCTCCACAGCCATTTGGAAATGTCTGTAAATTACCCATCTGCACCTGATCGTTGTGTGAGTGAACTCTCCCATCGTATCGTCTGTTTACACTTCTGTAGGGCCTATGTCTGTGCATTGCCTTCTATCAGACGTGTTCGTGACGTTCGGTTGTCCATAATACAATACAAGCTAGTGTGTCAGCTTGTGTGTTCCCGCCCGTCAGCTTGTGTGTTCCCGCCCGTCAGCTTGTGTGTTCCCGCCCGTCAGCTTGTGTGTTCCCGCCTGTCAGCTTGTGTGTTCCCGCCTGTCAGACTGACCCGTGAGATTGGCTTGTCCCGATCATTATCTGTGGACATGAACTTGGAGCACACACGCTATCGCAACTGGACCTCAGGGGGAGATAATCTTTCAATAAGAAATGCGCTTACCCCGAGTGTAGGTACCTACTGGGGTCTAATGTTCCCCGGCGAATGTAGACATATTTTCAATATGGCAGTGGTTCTTAAGCTGGCGCGTGTAAGCCCCATGGAATGAAAACATTTTGAGAAATCCATACACTTTGCTTGGAAATACTTGTGTCTTTTCCCCTTCCTCTTCATCTTCCGCCACCTCCTTTTTCGTCTTCGTCTTCTTCTACTTTTTCTTCTTGACAACCGAATACTCCTCCAGCTTCCTCTCCTCTTTGTTCTTGTTCCTCTTCTTGTTCCCCCGGACCAGACATCGACGACCATGACGCTCCAACCCTGTCAATCATTTGACAGTTTTACTAAACTCACATTGCTTATATTATTTGTTGCACAACTTTTGAAACTTTCAGAATACATCTTTCATGTTCTTCCTCTGCCTCTCTTGCCTAGAATGTTCCAACATACTGCTAATGCTTACCTATTCTGCTGTTGTACACCATCAGCGTCATTTGTCTTTTCTTGATTGGTTTGATGATTTCTCTGGTAACACGGGCAGCTCCCAACACCTCAGTGTGTTTGCCTTCTCTGTCCACGATATTCTCACCAACCACATCTTCGCGTCCTCCATTTTATTAACTGTTTCATTACTTACTGTCCAGCCTTCGCATACATATAAGAGAACATTCCTGAAAGACGTTACATCGTCATTTTGGCTAACCGTGATAAATCACCTTATTTCATTAATAATAACGCTAAACTACACGTTTATTCAGTCAAATAAAGTAAACGACCCTTGTCCATGTCTTGGGCTAATTTGGGTGTATGGTGCTAACCCCACATGTTTATAGATAAATCAGCACTCCATGGGCGATGTGATCAACACTGCCAAGAACATTTCTTGAGACTGGTCCTATCCTGAAAGCCTAGGTCAGTTAACAATAATCCCCGCCTCGAATGGGATTCGATCACAACCCATCCGACCGGCAAATAAGTGTGCTACTCACTGCGCAACCGCGGCGCTACACGTGCATTAGAGGTATGAAACAGGCTCGAGGTAGTCCTATGGTACATTCTATTGTATAGGTAAAGGCAATACCATTGCCGCAAACATAATACCACCACCGTAAACATACTAGCGAAACAGTTTCTCTGTGCTGAGGTAATTCCATGGCACATTCTATTATAAAGGTATTTTCGTTACTACTGCGCTGCAAAGGTAAGCCACATTACAGATTATACTGTACACGTAATCTATTGACATATTCTAATGTAAAGGTAAGCAAATTACAAAGTCAGCTGTAAGGGTAATTTTATGGCAGATTCTACAGGAAAGGTAATTCAGTGACTGTTACAGATGCCTTGGATGGTGTGTGTGTGTGTGTGTGTGTGTGTGTGTGTATGTGTGTGAGGGGGGGGGGGGGGGGTTGGCGATTAGTAGGGGAAGGTATGTATGTAGAACAATCTCTCAACGACAATAATGTTCAAACTAACAGTGAACTTCACAGTTTACACACGCCACAATACGGCCCTGTGTCTGAAGGCTGACAAGGAACATATGGCATCGTCAGAAGCCGAGACAGGATTCTTTTGCTGACATATTTAATGGTTTAACATACTGGAAATACCAGGAGTTGTGAATAAACAAGCACACTCCATACTAACAACTGCTGACACACCCAATCTTAGAAGCTTGGAACCCGGTGACCTTCGCAGTGGTGGTCACTGTTCCTGATTGGGACAGCGCCCCAAATGTGAGACTGGTCCATCAATGTCCCAGTCTTCCTTTTCGCAGGGCTGACATGCCAAAATTCAAACGGTGTCCTCTTTTCTGAACAAGCATATCCGAAGTCTCTTTAAACACAGAACATCCGTTAATGTATGATGATCAGGTGATTGCTGATACCAAGTCCGTTGTACTGCACTCGATCTGAAACAATGCACAGTATCGGGTAGATGAATACATCGCTGACCAGGTGATGGGTCATGATTATCATACTCTACATTCCTACATTCAGTGATGAGTCAACACTTCACCATGCCAGACGTAACAATGGGCTTGCCTATTATTTATGCACACAATCTTGTGACCTGCAGATTTATTATCTGTCACACCTCATCTCGCCTTCTGACATACTCCATACATATGATCGCTGCTTGTGCACTGGATCATAGATCATGATACTCGATCAGATGGCTTTTTACATGGGATTGCAAACGGATGAATTCCGTAGCATCACAATCATTCTCCAGTACACACATCTACTTGTATTGATGTTTCAAAAGTGCCTCCCCGTGTTCGTAGATTGTATAAAACCGCTTGATCCATTTACTGTCCGTTATCACAGCCCGTGACTCTGTCAGAGCTGTCCGTGCACTCATAAATTGTCATGAACCAACTCGCCACTAGTGACTATTCATGCCTCTCACTTCGTGATACCTCACTCTTGAGATGTCTCTGTGGCTAAGGGCTTGCGAACGCGGTTTGTGAGCTCGTATACCCGGGTTCGAAACACAGCGGCGCTGGATTATTCGAAAAAGGTATAGGAGCCGGTCGTTCAGAAAGCAATGGCAAACTACTGAACGTAAAATTTGCCCAGGAATCACGAACAGCGAAAATGCTGTGAAGGACAAATATTCATTACATGCTAAATAATGGCTATGGTTCGGTGTTCAGCTATATTCTGTGTCCAAATATGTTCGGTATTCCACTATGTTCCCTGTCCCACCATGTTCTCTGTCCCACCATGTTCTGTGTCCCACCATGTTCTCTGTCCCACCATGTTCTCTGTCCCACCATGTTCTGTGTCCCACCATGTTTTGTGTCCCACCATGTTCTCTGTCCCACCATTTTCTCTGTCCCACCATGTTCTCTGTCCCACCATGTTCTCTGTCCCACCATGTTCTCTGTCTCACCATGTTCTCTGTCCCACCATGTTCTCTGTCCCACCATGTTCTCTCTCCCACCATGTTCTCTCTCCCACCATGTTCTCTGTCCCACCATGTTCTCTGTCTCACCATGTTCTCTGTCCCACCATGTTCTCTGTCCCACCATGTTCTGTTTGGGGAGTTCCTATTTCAGGGCGGGTTAGTTTCCGATTGCATAGGACAACTTTCGTTAACATAACGGTGGGACTTCCCGAGATCTTTTTTTGTTGTTTTGTTTTTTGTTCGCATATTCTTTACAGGACATCGCTGTCAATATCAGCATCTTTCAGCTGATTGTTCATTTCTTGGCTATTTTACAACTGATGCGTCTAAACTCAGCAGGCTTGTCGAAACAATTATATTTAGTACCGTACCCTCGAAAGTAACACACCATAAGCTGGTAATGGAGTCAAGAGGACAACACTGGCAGTAGAGTAACTATGCCAGCAACGTAAATACCATAACACGTTGATATGAAACTCCTGTCAGTGTAGGTAACTGAAGTGATCACTTGTGCCCACCAAGGACGTCTCAGGAGTACGACGCTGGGGCACCAGCCATTCGTTGGCGTGTCTGGTGGGGGAACTTGACCGGACACATCGCGAGAGCCCCAATGTGTATGCACATGCGCGCGTTTGTATGTGCGTATTTCTGATCAACTGTAGAATAGGGTTAGAGCCAGTAACCCCCACCCCACCCCCGTAATTTTTCACATCCTTAATTGGGGGAAATTAAAAACAAAGAATTACTTTCACATTATAACATTAATTACTGACTGACTCATCCAGGCCGCGCGCGATTGCTGGCTTGCCGCCGACAACCGCACGTGCAGTCTAGCGGATCCACAATTAAACCGGGTCCGAGGACTTGATTAACTTAACACCGGGGTCCAGTACACGGGGAAAGTTAGGAATCCCTGGCCGTGGGGTACAGCCTGGTGTTGTATGAGAGAAAACAAGAGACTTCAGAGAGTCGAGTGCACCCCGCGGTCGTGAGCAGCGCTCTGTATTCAGCCAGCACGTGCTCCCAACTGCAAGTGACGCCGCTGGAACTAACAACAACAGTCTGTATCGGTGTGTTCGGGTGAGTGTTTCCGTTGATAAACATACTGTTGGATATTTAACGTATTCTATAAGTAACACGTCCTTCAAGATTGAGTAATCTGTATCCCATACCGTGCGTCTGTCAACAGCCTCCGACTAGCGTGTCGCCAGTCGTTTCCGATACATGTTTTTATATGTCTGTCTGTAGAGCATTCACTTCCTGTCGCTAACCCTCCAAGTGCCCTGTTGTCACATTTTCCCGATTTGCTCTCTTGTCACGGCGCTTCGTGGCATTAAAGTCATTGAAACCCATTTTATATTCCACAGCTCATGAGAAAATCAGTTGTAATTGTTTTGTTACCTCAAGTAACTTTCCGTACATACATTTAATCCTCCATACATCGTGGCATTAAACACAACATCCAACTGACAGAAAGGCAAGCACTCGATTGAACGAACCACGGCGGGGTCATAAGCAGCGGACCTCTATCTGCACCTTAAGGTGTATTCGGTATATGGTGCGAGTCCTATATTTGTATAGACCAATCGGCACTAGGTGGCTGATGCGGTTAGTACGACCCAGGCCGCCTATACATCCCAGAACATGACCTGGTACCGACTTTAGGCTGGGCGGACCTGGGAGCCTAGGCCAAGTTTTAGAAAAAAAAGTCTGCTTCGATGGAGATTCGAACCTGGCCGGCAGTCAATCGTCCTAACCACTGGACTACCGCGGTTTCGTAATACTTGGTAGGTGTGTCTTTTAATTTCGAAATGCCTTAACTCTTAACATGATATAGACCTCTATCTGGTTAACTCTTAACAGAAAATAGGCCTGTATCTGCCTAACTCTTAACAGGAAATAGGTATATATCTGGTTAACTAATAACAGGAAATAGGTATATATATGGTCAACTCTTAACAGGAAATATGTATATACCTGGCTAACTCTTAACAGGAAATGGGTATATGTCTGGTTAACTCGTAACATGAAATAAGTATATATCTGGTTAACTCTTAACAGGAAACAGGTATATATGTGGTTAACTCGTAACAGGAAATAGGTATATGTCTGGTTAACTCTTAACAGGAATTAGGCCTGTATCTGTCAACTGTTAACAGGAAATATATATTTATCTGGTTAACTCTTAACAGGAAATAGGCTTGTCTCGGGTTAACTCTTAACAGGAAATAGGCCTGTATCTAGGACCCATATTTCCAATTGTTAATAAGCCCAGTGCTCACTCCGTGGCGAAGGTGTTACAGACGCAGTTCGTGGGCGATTTGGCAGCAGACCGCCTACGTTTTGTTTTTTTGGTATGGCTGCCGGTCGTTCAGAAAGCAATGGCAAACTACTGAACGTAAACTTATCAAGAGATCACAACAGCTTAAAAGTCGACAGGTCGACTTCATTGCACCGGGTTTTTATCTCATATAGCTCAGCCTCTTTCCGCAGCGCGGAAAGCGTCGCACAAAGCACGAACTCCTTAGCTCCAGCGACGACCCTCAGGAGTTTCCGAAAAATGCACTCGGGAACCGAAGGATGCGGCCCGGAATCGAACCCATAACCTTTGGAGCCCGAGTCAGACGGCTTGACCACTTCGCCATGGAGACTCCTCACAACAGCAACAAATGCTGGTGTTGACTGTGACGTCCTGTGATACGTGCCATATAGCGTCGGAGGCAAAGGATAGTGATTTAGAATAAGATACGGAAATTGTGGCAAACAGGATTAGAAGAGTTAACCAAAAAAGCGGCATAATACGTAAGTTGTCATTTGACGTCACAGCGTACTACGTCACTAAAGTATAGTTAGGTTTTGGGATGATCATGGAGACGGGCGGACAAATAACAACACTGAAATATGAACGCAAATATTCAGCAGAAAGACATAACCCACATGCCATCTAGTACTCCAGGAAGATAAGGAAACAAGGGCATAGTCTGCATTACGGAGAACGATCGGAAGATGAAGGTTTAACGGTGAGATGGTGAGGAAAGTATACTGCATCAGAACTTGTCGATTGAGTGTCAAACAGAGGTCATGGCGTCAGCACACTCATAGCTCGGCATAAGTAATTACTCGTCATTGATCAAAATAAAAGGATGGAATCGGGCTCAACAGTTAACATTGAATATTTACCAATGATTATTTATTATATTTCACCGTCCCTCCCATTAACATGGGGACGGTGACGTTGTTTTACTGTTCGGACGATTGCCACCAATAAAGTTGTATTCGACGTGGAACGCCAGCGTTGCTGAACTCATTTTCGTTACTGTTGATTTTGGCTTCTGTTGATCTGCGATGTTGTTTGACTGGACGGCGAGCGTAAGTCTTCATAAGACAGCAGCAGATTCTCCCGCCCCCTCCCCCTTATATTTGGTCATCCTTCTATAGCGCCTCAACTGTGGTTTATGTTCCTTATCTTGTCCGCCACGCTTCCCCACCAGCTTGTTACAGACTGATCTCGTTTGTGCTGAACTTTTACCTGGTACTTGTCCTGGGATTTATCTGGTAACTAAAGTGGTGAGGAAAAGAACTGGTCACTTTATATCATGTACTGACCTAGAATATTTTTTTTGCTGTCGTCCTCTATTTTCCTTTTCACAACTCTTGTGGCGAAGTGGTCAAGCCGTTTGACTCGTGCTCCGAAGGTTGTGGGTTCGATTCCGGGCCGCACCCTTCGGTTTACGAGTTAAATGTTTCGGAGACTCCTGTGGGTCGTAGCTAAAAGCTACGGAGTTCGTGCTTTGTGCGACGCTTTCCGTGCTGCGGAAAGAGACCGAGCCATATGGGATAACCCCCGGTGCAATGAAGTCGACCCTGTCGACTTTTAAGCGACTTTTTTTTTTACATGTTCTAATTTATATCTTTTCATAATGACTGCCTCTTTCTAAAGTTTGTGATGATCTGTCTATCAATGGCTGGATACAGGCATTTCTCTACTTTTAATAAATGTTGGTTATATACAAGCCCAGCATTAAGTCCGCTGTTTATGTTATTTGACCTCCGTTTGGTTAATACACATGTCTACTATCTGTTGTACTCAGTGAGTGACAAGGTACGGATTGCGTCCACATTTCATAGTTGCGAGAGGTGGATTGCATATCTATATCTATAAAAGAGACTGTATGTTTGTGGGTTTGTGGGTTTGTGGATTTGGATGCGTTCGATAACGGTACATCCGATTGAGATGACATTTTCTACACGTCTTCCTTTCATTCCTGTGCAACCGACTATAATAATTTCTGAATGTAAAATCTTCTACTTATTTAATAACATTTACTTTTCCATTTTCATTATATAATGTCTATATAGCAGAGGCACTTCACTCTAGAAAAGTTATTTCAAGGGGCATAACTTTTAATAACATTTCTAAATACTTTATAGTCATATTGTTGGACTTTCCTGCACTATTGTTACACTCTTTGTCTATAGTTATTTTTAGGCATATGAGTTATATTAAATAATGATATAATCTTTAAGGTATTTTTACAGTTGGCATAAAAATAATGCATTATGCATAACATTTTAACCCATCTTTTTCTACAGTTTTCATTGAATGGTGTGTGGAAGGACATTCTTTTAAGTTACTGTGCGCCAAAAGCTGGGCGAAACCACGCCGGTCAGACAGATAGACAGACAGACAGTCGGGAACGGGAGAGCTTATATGACTACTTATATGAATTAAATTAGATGCTCCCCACCAGGGACTGGGTGAAGCCGGACCGGGTCAGACAGACAGACAGACATACAGACAGTCGGGAACGGGAGAGCTTATATGACTACGTATATGAATTAAATTAGATGCTCCCCACCAGGGACTGGGTGAAGCCGGGCCGGGACAGAGAGACAAACAGATAGTCGGGAACGGGAGAGCTTATATGACTACGTATATGAATTAAATTAGATGCTCCCCACCAGGGACTGGGTGAAGCCGGACCCGGTCAGATAGACAGACAGACAGATAGTCGGGAACGGGAGAACTTATATGACTACTTATATGAATTAAATGAGATGCTCCCCACCAGGGACTGGGTGAAGCCGGGCCGGGTCAGCCAGCCAGACAGACAAACAAGCAGACAGACTGACTGATAGATAGATAGATCCCCTCCAGGGCCTGGGCGAAGCCGGGCCGGGTCAGCTAGTACTTTATATGACGTAGCAGTCAACCCCAGCATTTTTTAGCTGTTTGTAATTTCTTGGTAAGTTTACGTTTGGTAGTGTATTATTGCTTTCTGAACGATTCGGTACTCATACCATTTTATAAAAACCAACAGAAGGCGGTCTGCTGCTAAATCGCGTTTCGAACGCGATATGCGGGATTACGAATTGTGTCCGTAACCGCTTCGCTAATAATGACACCATTGTAGAGTTGTCTAGTTGGCCGTGCGTCGAAGTTCACTGTTTGCTGCAGAGTGGCGCTGTCGTCATTTGAAGCGACCGTAAGCACTTCGCCACGGAGACCGGCCGTGTGGTAATTGAAGCTTAAAAAGGGGGTTTAAATGACAAGAGGATCATTACACCGGGTTTGATCCCATACGGCTCGGTCTCTTTCCGCAGCACGTCCTGCCGACGGCGTCGCACAAAGCACGAACTCCGTAGCTCCAGCGACGACCCCCAGAAGTCTCCAAGAAAATTGCACCCTTGAACCAAACGACGTAGCCCTGAATCGAATCCACAGCCTTTGGAGCGTGTGGTAGGCTGCGTAAACACTTCGCCACGGAGACTCCCAGCTACAGCCTTCAGATTTCATACATGATCTGATGTGTTCGCTAATACTTCATCCTCTTTTTCTATAAGTGTTAATGAATACCCCGTAAATAGCTATTGTTTCTACTGTCCCAGGGGTTCTCTTACAGTGTCTATTTCTGTACAAACAAGGAACAATGTTCTCCATACTTAACATGAATAATCAGTCCTTTTTTCTCCTGCCTAGACAGTTAAGATTTTACAGCTCAGGTAACAATCTCTTTTGACACATACACCAGGGATGACGTCATTTACAAGTGAGATAAACAGCTATTTTCAGAACAGAAGAAAACAGTTACCATTTTGTCTGTCACCGTGAAGATTAAACCCGCGGTTTTTTCTTTCTTTCTTTCTTTCTTTCTTTCTTTCTTTCTTTCTTTCTTTCTTTTCCTTGTAATTGTTGTTTTGTTTAGTAATTTTCTCCCCCCCCCCCAACCACCCTTCCAGGCCGCCTGCCATTCACTTCTGTCAAAGGACTTGTTTCACTCCCTGTCTTGTTCATTCTGCTTTTATTCTCTCGCACATTAAAGTTTACCTTTCCTGCGCTGCCAACTGTTATCTGTTACTCTTTGGTCATGGTCTGTTCACTTTCTTACATTATCATAAATTACCTTCATTATAATCACCACCATCACTACCACCACCACCACCATCACCACCACCACCACCATCATCATCATCATCATCATCATCATCATCATCATCATCATCATCATCATCATCAGCATCATCATCATCATCATCATTATACTCATCACTATCACACATAATTATAATTTTAATCACCACAATCAGCACTATCATCATCATAATCATGATAATTACAACAACAATAATCATCATTGTAATCGCCACCATCATTATCGTCGTCATCACCGGAGGCCTGCATGGCCGAATGCACAAGGGAGGTCGTTCTTAAACATCCGGTATGCTAGTACCGAGGTTCAACCCCCTACACTGATCAGTTGTACTAAAATGTTGACTTCTCGTCCTTGACTTGGAGACGTAAATTACAAGTACCTCTGAAGTAAAAATATTCAACCACAATGTGACTACTATTTATTAATCACGACTGCTCAAGATTTGTCTTTAGAATCAAAACTGGGCACAGTAAACACCGTAGACAATAGTACACAAAGCTTATGGCAATATCTACATGTGAACTGGATTGCAGCTGGTCTGTATTCTCGTAGAGTGGTTCTCCGTCTGGATACATAGACTTCTGAGCCATGTATCATAGCCCCCGGACTACCACAGGGATCAACAATTTCACCTGTAATTTTCAGTGTGTATATGAGCAAGATTGCAAGCCTCGGAAGTAGAAACTCAGCAGTTAATTCAGGACTATTCTCGCCCTAGCAATGTGATTATCTAAACTGATGGTTCTGTGTTAAGAGGCAAAAACAAAGTGCCTGGGTATTCATGGCAAAAGCCAATGGCCAATGTTTGTAAAGGAGAGCTTGGCATATGACACCACAACCTCAAGTCTGAGAATGGAGCGGAGTTGGGGGTGGATACGGTTACTGCGGCTTTCCACTGGTTGGAGAAAAAAAAACCGTATACGCATGTCTTGATTGTAACTGATTGACAACACATGCTGACAAAGGTAAAGACTGGCATGTTTCGTGCGGAATGGCATGCATCAATTCGGATGTCGCGGATGGTAACCATTCGCTGGATCTTTTCTCCAGGACACTCAGGGGTGGTTGGAAATGAACAAGCAGACAGATTGGCTGGTGCTGCTTCCTCGAGGGATGATTTGATGCATGATAAGGCAGATGTAGTGAAGGCCCTCTGGGAGCGCGTGAACAATGCCGAACAGATAGACAGACTACCTTGGTCTAGAGAGAATGCGACAGCAGGGGGTGGTTAGAGGATCTGGTAGACATTTGTCACTAAGAGGTAAAGCAAGACGGACATATAATCAGATTGCAACGGGTACCATTCTACGATAGCTGTTGAAGATAATGACTGAGCGCTTATGGGAATGCCCCGATAGTAATGATGTCAGTTCTGGACTCAACTCGACTCATTTACACGTGGGCAAGCTCCTTAAACTACATAACATATACTACTACACAGTACCAGATACGCTTAGTAAAGTAGTACGAGGGTAAGTTAATAAGTAAGTCACAAATGGCTGTAGAAAAATAACTAAAGATGATACCAACTTGAAACGAGTTTATTTTTATACAGATACTAGATGAGCCGGCCCGGCTTCCCCAGTTCCTGGCGGGGAGCGTCTCATTGAATTCAGCGCACACAGTACGCATTCGGCCCCTGCTCCCGTTCCCGTTCCTGTTGTTCGTCTCTTTATGATGCTCTCTTTCCCGTTCCCGTTGCTCGTATTTCAGTTGGATCCGCGGGAGTGAGAACAACATCTGTACAAAATTTCATCTCAATCGGATGGATCGTTCGGGAACGCATAAAGGACAAACAAACAATCAAACATTGTATTTTATATATATATATAGATTGTCCCTTTATTTCTCAACATAATTTCCACCAACATTGATGCACTTATCCCATCGTTTTATTAGTCATCCCAAACCGGCTGCATAGAACTGCGTGCTTTGTTTTCATTTAGCTGTTATCCCACATAACTGTGTGATATACTTATTGACTCACCCTCGTAACTTTTTCTACCCAGCAATGCACCGCTTTACGGGACAAACATTTGTCAGCACAAATACTGGCAACCCACCTTGGCGGGAGACATTTAGCGAATGACGCCGAAGTTGAATGTGAAGTGAAAACGTGGTTAAGAAAACAGTGCACGTAGCTGAAAAATAAGGGACAATGTATGTACAAACATAAACTGGTTTCAAGTTGTTATCGTATTTAGTTATTTTTCTACAGCCATTTGTGACTTACCTATTAACTTACCCTCGTATATGGCCGGATGAAGCAACCCTAGCGTGAACCTCTATGGAAGCCTGTATGAAGTGTAGAAGTCAGCGTAGTTCCCTCAGGAAACAATTGTTGATATATGCTGATTCCATGCACACGAAGGGAAGAAGAAAACCACTACCACCACCATCATCATAATCACAAACACCACCGTAATCACTGTAATCGTCAACTATGATATCGTCATCATCGTAATCAGCATCATGACACCTGTAGCATGATGGAACAGAATCCCCATTTCCAGTCCGACACATTTCATAAATATACTTTGAGTCTTAACAGGGACCATCCCAAAATAAGGGCTATTCTTAGATCGAAGGTTCCAGAACGAGTTGGGGGAGGCGGCGGTATGCACTTGTCTTATGATTGGTTCATAAATAATGAGCCCACGCTATTCCTGGGCCATATTTTAAAATCTAATTAGTAGGAGCGGGAATTTCACCAGGAGCGGTCGCTAGAGTGATGTGATGACCCAACAATGCCCTTTTAATTAAAATTTTTTTTCTCCCGGGGGGGGTTTTTTGGAAAAAAAACCCCCCAAAAAAAACCCCCAAAAGGAAAAA
>JACEFZ010026374.1:0-27550 GCA_014155875.1 Cepaea nemoralis | reverse complement strand
CCCGTCTCCATTCGTCTCTCTGGTTGACCTTCTCTTGCCAGTCTTTGGTTCCAAGTGCTTGTAGGTCTGTATATATATTATCTCTCCACCGTCTTCTTGGTCTACCTCGGGGTCTACGATCATTTATTTCCTGAGTGTAAGCGAGTTTTGTTTCCCTATTACCTTCCATTCTTTCTATATGCCCCAGCCATTGTAGTCTATTAGCCTTCATGATACCAGTGATTAGCGGGGACTTAAACAGATCATAAATGTCTTTGTTACTTCTTCTTTTCCACTCTCCACTTGGTGTATCCCTAATGGGTCCAAAGATGCTTCTTAAAATTTTGTTCTCAAAGGTTTGTAACAAGGCTTCGTCTCCTTTCGTTGTACTCCAGGTTTCAGAGCCATACGGCACAACTGGTCTGATCAGTGTTTTGTATATTGTGATCTTGGTGTTTGCCATGTTTTCGGGTCTCAATATGCCATGTGGCCAAAACATCCAGGTATTTATCTCTCTGTCTACCCCTGGCTTATTCCCCATCAGTTTTCTTAATTGTCACTAAGTTTTCTCGTTTATTTCTCATGATAGTGTGCCCATGAACCGTGTCTGTCTGTTTTTAATGTCTCTAATCTATTTACGGATTTCATTTGATTTTTTTTTTTTTTTTTTTTTTTTGCAGAACTTTCTAATTTCTTTTACATTTCGCCCTGTGTATTTTTCCGCCCTCTCTTCAGAAGCCAGATTTCCATTGCTTTTACTATTCGTCCTGGGTATGTTTGTGCCCTCTCTTCAGAAGACACATTTCCATTGCTTTTGGGTATTTCTCTCTTCAGAAGCTATATTCCGATCGCCTTTGGGTATTTCTCTTTTCAGAAGCCATATTTCCATTGCCTTTGGATATTTCTCTCTTCAGAAGCCACATTCCCATCGCCTTTGGGTATTTCTCTCTTCAGAAGCCACATTCCGATCGCTTTTGGGTATTTTTCTCTTCAGAAGTCACAATCCCCCCCCCCCCCCCCCCCCCCCCGCATATCCTTTACAGGACATCGCTGTCAACATCAGCATCTTTCAGCTGATTGTTGATTTCTTGGCAAGATTACGCTCAGTAGTTTGCCATTGCTTTCTGAGCGACCGGCTCACATACCCCGTAAGTTACCGATGCTTCGAAAACCGCTACCGATTCTTGCGCAGGTTACGTCCCTCACGTGGATATACGGGATTACGGAGAAAGACGTTACGCCTAGGCCAGGGAAACCGGCACACATTTTCACTGCCTTTGGGTATTTCTCGCCTGCTCTGTTACAAAGAGGTTACAGACGAAATTCATAATCCCGCATACCCGCGTTCGAAACACAGCTGCGGGTGATTTGGCAGCAGACAGGAATGCGTTGGGTTTCATACAATGTGCCGGTTGTTCGGAAAGCAATAGTAAACTACTGAACGTTAAATGCCAAGAAATTACATACAGCCAAAATGCTGGGGTTGAGTGCGACGTCCTGTAAATGATATGCAACAATTTGTTTTTTAAATTTGTCTGTCTATTGTTGAATCTGATAATCTTGTCTGTGTATTGTTGTATGTGCGTGCAGATGTAAATAGTCTGATTATTTTGTTTATCTCTTATTGTATCCTGATATAGTTTCTGTGTATTGTTGCGTGAAATCTGGACTGTTTATCAGCGATACGCTAGGAAATTAAACCACTTCCACACAGTCTGCCTTAAGAAGCTATTGAAGATTAAATGGCAAGACAAGATCCCAGACACTGAAGTTCTGGAAAGAGCGTACATGCCCAGTATCCACACTCTACTAATGAAGAATCAGATTAGCTGGATTGGCCACTTAACTCACATGCTAGATCACAGGCTCCCTAAACGATGTTTTTTTTTAACGACGAGCTGCGTTGTGGTAAACGCTCCAAAGGCGGCCAGAGGAATCGCTTTAAAGACACTCTGAAAATCTAACTGAAAGCTTTTGGAATTCATTTGACACCTGGGAGACTGCTGCTAAAGACCGTAATTCGTGGCATACATCATTACATAAGGGTGCAGTCACTTGTGAAGCAACCAGGACTGCAAGAGCTGTGGAGAAAAGGCTGGACTGAAAAACCACTGCAGGAGATCCTCCTCCTGGAACGTCAAGCATTCTTTGCCCACATTGTCAAAGAACATTTCGAGCCAAAATAGGCCATACCACCCATCTTAGAACCCACGGCTCCATACTTCCAACCCCACTGGATGAAATGAATGGTCATCATCATTCTTGATGGACAAACAACGTATTGTTGTATCTGGTTACCTTGTGTGTCTTTTTTTATATATGGTTATCGTTTCTGTTTATTGTTGTATCTGGTTATCGTGTCTGTATATTGTTTATCAGCATATTAAGAGATGTGTGAGAAGGGATGTGTAATGTCTCCAGATCTGTATTCCCTGTATAGTGAAAATATTTTCAGAAATGTACAAGATATGAAAGGAATCATCCATGGAGGAATAAACACCAATAACATTAGATATATAGCTGATACAGTATTAATTGCAGACAATGGGCAGGATTGACAACATTTAGTAGATGCGGTTGTTGTACACAATAAACAACTTTGGTTAGAATTAAATTGTAAGAAGACACAGATTATAGTCGTCACTAGGAAAACCGAAATACCACAATGTAATATACAAGTAAATGGGAATATTCTTCAACAAGTGAATCGGTACAATAATCTCGGAACAGTCATAACATCTGATGGGAGATGCCTTGAAAGAGATTAGAACAAGAATCGCCATGGCGAAATTAGCCTTTAGCAAGATGGAAAACATACTGACCAATAAAAAGATGTCAGTGTTAACGAGAAAAGGAGTGTTGAGGTGCTACATAGAACCTGTACTTTTGTATGGGCGTGAAACTTGGACAATGAGCAGGAAAGCTAAACAACATCTGATGGCTGCAGAAATGTGGTTTCTGAGGAAAATGCAAAGAATACCATGGACAGATAGAAAAACCAATGACCAAGTACTACAGGAGACAGATGAAAATCGTAAACAGATTAGAGAAATTAAACGTAGACAGTCAACATATTTTGGACATGTTATGAGAAGAACTACATTAGAGAACTTGGTGACAACTGGCAAGATCGAAGGGAAGAGAACAAGGGGAGGGCAGAGAAGTAAATACCTGGATGGCTTGACCACATGGCATGGTCGAGAAAAGAACACTGAACTGATCCATGACTGTGGTGATCGAGTGAAATCATGACCGCCCACGTTTACCGTCATGGCACATGAAGGATGTATAATGTTGCATCTTGCTATCGTTTTTTCAAATTGTTGTATGTGTATTTATATCTAAGTTGTATGATTAATTGTCTATTTATTGTATCATCTTGTCTTGTCTGGATTTTGTTGTATACTTATGCAGACCTATATAGTTTGGTTATCTTGTCTGTCTATTGTTGTATCATTTTATAAGTGTCTATTTATTGTTGCATGTGTGTGCAGATCTAATAGCCTGCTTTCTTGTCTATTTATTTTGTACTAGCTGACCCGGCCCGGCTTCGCCCAGACCCTGGTGGGGAGCATCTCATTTAATTCATATAAGTAGTCATATAAGCTCACGTTCCCGTTCCCGACTATCTATCTGTCTGTCTGTCTGTCTGTCTATCTGTCTGTCTCTCTGTCTGACCCGGCCCGGCATCGCCCAGTCCTTGGTGTGGAACATCTCATTTAATTCATATAAGTAGTCATATAAGCTCACGTTCCCGTTCCCGACTATCTATCTGTCTGTCTGTCTGTCTATCTGTCTGTCTATCTGTCTGATCCGGCCCGGCTTCGCCCAGTCCCTGATGTGGAGCATCTCATTTAATTCATATGAGTAGTCATATAAGTTCCCGTTCCCGACTGTCTGTCTGTCTGTCTGTCTGTCTGTCTGTCTGTCTGTCTGTCTAATCATTTATTGGTTGCAGTTAGAACAACCTTAGATAAACGAAGACCAACTTACAAAAAGCATTAGAAAGAGCACTTGAAAGATCTTTACATCTTCCCCAACAATTAACTTTGGTAAATGGAGCAGCGGAAGCAGCAGCAGAAGAAGAAGAAAAAGGAGGAGTAGGAGCTGGGAGGAGGAAGAGGGAGGAGGAGGGAGGAGGAGGAGAAAGAGAGAAGAGGAGGATGGAGGAGGGAGAGGGAGGAGGGGGAGGAGAAGAGGAAGAGGGTAGGAGGTGGAGGAGGGGAGAGGAGGAGGAGGAGGAATATAACGCATATGCCTGTAGATTTAATAATGGCTGAAGTTGTTCCATGTCTTCTTAGAGTTGGCGACAGTGTAAAGAAATATAAAATCTTCAAACTTGATAGAGATAAGGTAACTATTATTTATTCATTCTTTAAGCAAAAAAAGATGAGTTACAATGTTATGCATTATGCATTATTTTTATGAAAACTTTGAAAATGCCTTACAGATTGTATCATTATTTATTATAACTCATATGCCGGTATATAACTATGGACAAAGAGTTTATAAATCTTTGAAAAAGATGCCACAATATGACTATAAGTTATACAGAAAAGTTATGCCCCTTGAAATAACTTTTACAGAGTTAAGTCCCCTGAGATATATGAAATTATAATGAAAAATGAAATAATATTGGGTAAACAGCCGATTTCACACTAAAAAAATATGACAGTGGGCTGCGCTGGAATGAAAGGAAGACGTGTAGAAAATTTCATCTCAATCGGATGGGCCGTTCGCGAGCGCATAAAGGACATAGGGACATACAGACAGACAGACAGACGGACGGAGATTGCCGTTTATATATAAGATACTAGCTGACCCTGCCCGGCTTCGCCCAGACCCTGGTGGGGAGCATCTCATTTAATTCATATAAGTAGTCATATAAGTTCTCGTTCCCGTTACCGACTGTCTGTCTGTCTGTCTGTCTGTCTGTCTGTCTGTCTGTCTGACCCGGCCCGGCATTGCCCAGCTCCTGGTGTGGAGCATCTCATTTAATTCATATAAGTAGTCATATAAGTTCCCGTTCCCGACTGTCTATCTGTCTGTCTATCTGTCTGTCTATCTGTCTGCCTGACCCTGCCCGGCTTCGCCCAGTCCCTGGTGGGGAGCATCTCATTTAATTCATATAAGTAGTCATATAAGTTCTCGTTCCCGTTACCGACTATCTGTCTGTCTGTCTGTCTGTCTGTCTGTCTGTCTGTCTGTCTGTCTGACCCGGCATCGCCCAGCTCCTGGTGTGAAGCATCTCATTTAATTTATATAAGTAGTCATATAAGTTCCTGTTCCCGACTGTCTATCTATCTGTCTGTCTGTCTGTGTCTGTCTGTCTGTCTGTCTGTCTGTCTGTCTGTCTGTCTGTCTGTCTGTCTATCTGTCTGCCTGACCCTGTCCGGTTTCGCCCAGTCCCTGGTGGGGAGCATCTCATTTAATTCATATAAGTAGTCATATAATTTCTCATTAAATTCATACAACAAAAAAAGTAACTTAAAAGAATGTCCTTCCACACACCATCCATTATTTTTAATGAAAACTCTTTCTAATCACCTGCATGACTACAGTAACTTCTTAAGCATAAAAAGATGAGTTACAATGTTATGCATTGTGCATTATTTTTATGAAAACTTTGAAAATGCCTTAAAGATTGTATCATTATTTATTATAACTCATATGCCGGTACATAACTATGGACAAAGAGTTTATAAATCTTTGAAAACGATGCCACAATATGACTATAAGTTATACAGAAAAGTTATGCCCCTTGAAATAACTTTTACAGAGTTAGGTCCCCTGAGATATATGAAATTATAATGAAAAATGAAAAATGAAATAATATTGGTTAAGCAGCCGATTTCACACTAAAAAAATATGACAGTGGGCTGCGCTGGAATGAAAGGAAGACGTGTAGAAAATTTCATCTCAATCGGATGGGCCGTTCGCGAGCGCATAAAGGACATATGGACATACAGACAGACGGACAGACAGACAGACAGACAGACGGACGGAGATCGCAATTTATATATAAGATGTGCGTATATCTAAGTAGGTGGGTTATCTTGTCTGTATGTTGTTGTATGTGTGTGTATATCTAAAAAGGTGGGCTATATTGTCTGTCTGTTGTTGTGTGTATATCTAAGTAGATGGGCTATATTGTCTGTCTGTTGTTGTGTGTATATCTAAGTAGATGGGCTATATTGTCTGTCTGTTGTTGTAATAGTGTGTATATCTAAGTAGATGGGCTATCTTGTTTGTCTGTTGTTGTATGTGTGTGAATATTTAAGTAGATGGGCTATCTTGTCTGTTGTTTTATGTGTGTGTATCTGAGTAGATGAGCTATATTGTATGTCTATTGTTGTATGTGTGTGTATATCTAAGTAGATGAGCTATATTGTCTGTCTATTGTTGTATGTGTGTGTATATCTAAGTAGATGGGCTATATTGTCTGTCTGTTGTTGTATGTGTGTATATCTAAGTAGACGGGCTATACTGTCTGTCTGTTGTTGTATGTGTGTGTATCTAAGTAGACGGGCTATCTTGTCTGTCTGTTGTATGTGTACTTCACAAAACACCTCACCTGTGATGCTTGTTGTGAGGTGAGTGAATTTTAGAGCTACGATCCTAACACACCTTTGTGTGTGTGGTATTCAAACATGCAACAATAGACACACACTCACAGTGACATAACAAATTTCACACAGAAACCCGAGTCAGTTCACATTTATTTAATAAATATCACATGATTACATAGTTGATGTTGGCAAGATGTCTCCCACACAACACACTATCTACATACATAGTTGATGTTGACAAGATGTCTCCACACAACACACTACATACATAGTTGATGTTGGCAAGATGTCTCCCACACAACACATTATCTACATACATAGTTGATGTTGGCAAGATGTCTCCCACACAACACACTATCTACATACATAGTTGATGTTGGCAAGATGTCACCCACACAACACACTATCTACATACATAGTTGATATTGGCAAGATGTCTCCCACACAACACACTATCTACATACATTGTTGATGTCGGAAAGATGTCTCCCACACAACACACTATTTACATACATAGTTGATGTTGGCAAGATGTCTCCCACACAACACACTATCTACATACATAGTTGATGTCGGCAAGATGTCTCCCATACAACACACTATCTACATACATAGTTGATGTCGGCAAGATGTCTCCCACACAGCACACTATCTACATACATAGTTGATGTTGACAAGATGTCTCCCACACAACACACTTCGTACATAGTCGATGTTGGCAAGATGTCTCCCACACAACACACTATCTACATACATAGTTGATGTTGGCAAGATGTCTCCAACACAACACATTATTTACATACATAGTTGATGTCGGCAAGATTCTCCCACACAACACACTATCTATATACATAGTTGATGTCGGCAAGATGTCACCCACACAACACACTATCTACATACATAGTTGATGTTGACAAGATGTCTCCCACACAACACACTTCGTACATAGTCGATGTTGGCAAGATGTCTCCCACACAACACACTATCTACATACATAGTTGATGTTGGCAAGATGTCTCCCACACAACACATTATTTACATACATAGTTGATGTCGGCAATATTCTCCCACACAACACACTATCTACATACATAGTTGATGTCGGCAAGATGTCACCCACACAACACACTATTTACATACATAGTTGATGTCGGCAAGATGTCTTCCACACAAAACACTACATACATAGTTGATGTCGGCAAGATGTCACCCACACAACACACTATCTACATACATAGTTGATGTTGGCAAGATGTCTCCCACACAACACACTATCTACATACATAGTTGATGTTGGCAAGATGTCTCCCACACAACACACTATCTACATACATAATTGATGTCGGCAAGATGTCACCCACACAACACACTATTTACATACATAGTTGATGTCGGCAAGATGTCTTCCACACAACACATTATTTACTTACATAGTTGATGTCGGCAAGATGTCTTCCACACAAAACACTACATACATAGTTGATTTCGGCAAGAAGTTTCCCACACAACACACTATCTACATACATAGTTGATGTTGGCAAGATGTCTCCCACACAGCACATTATTTACATACATAGTTGATGTCGGCAAGATTCTCCCACACAACACACTATCTACATACATAGTTGATGTCAGCAAGATGTCTCCCATACAACACACTATTTACATACATAGTTGATGTCGGCAAGATGTCTCCCACACAAAACACTACATACATAGTTGATGTCGGCAAGATGTCACCCACACAACACACCATCTACATACATAGTTGATTTTGGCAATGTTTCTCCCACACAACAAACTACATGCATAGTTGATGTTGGCAAGATGTCACCACACAACACACTATATACATAAATAGTTGATGTTGACCAGATGTCTCCCACACAGTATCTACAAATATATTTGATGTTGGCAATGTGTCTCCCACACCGTATCTATAAATATATTTGATATTAGCAATGTATCTCCCATGCAAAACAATATATACATACTTAGTTGATGTCTGTGGGTATCCACCACACAATAGATAATCTACATACCTACACAAGCACACACAGATGTGCAGCACACGTGTTATCTGGAACAATCTATTCCCATCTAGCTAATGACTACATCTTACCCCATGCAGAGGTACTTCTTCACACATCTAGACTTTCCTGTCCCATCTGAGCATTTCTTCACACATCTACTTTCCTGCCCCATCTGAGCATTTCTTCACACATCTAGACATTCCTGTCCCATCTGAGCATTTCTTCACACATCTAGACTTTCCTGCCCCATCTGAGCATTTCTTCACACATCTAGACATTCCTGTCCCATCTGAGCATTTCTTCACACATCTAGACTTTCCTGCCCCATCTGAGCATTTCTTCACACATCTAGACATTCCTGCCCCATCTGAGCATTTCTTCACACATCTAGACTTTCCTGTCCCATCTGAGCATTTCTTCACACATCTAGACTTTCCTGTCCCATCTGAGCATTTCTTCACACATCTAGACATTCCTGTCCCATCTGAGCATTTCTTCACACATCTAGACTTTCCTGCCCATCCTGAGCATTTCTTCACACATCTAGACATTCCTGTCCCATCTGAGCATTTCTTCACACATCTAGACTTTCCTGTCCCATCTGAGCATTTCTTCACACATCTAGACATTCCTGTCCCATCTGAGCATTTCTTCACACATCTAGACTTTCCTGCCCCATCTGAGCATTTCTTCACACATCTAGACATTCCTGTCCCACCTGAGCATTTCTTCATACATCTAGACATTCATGTCCCATCTGAGCATTTCTTCACACATCTATGCTTTCCTGCCCCATCTGAGCATTTCTTCACACATCTAGACATTCCTGTCCCATCTGAGCATTTCTTCATACATCTAGACATTCCTGTCCCATCTGAGCATTTCTTCATACATCTAGACATTCCTGTCCCATCTGAGCATTTCTTCATACATCTAGACATTCATGTCCCATCTGAGCATTTCTTCACACATCTAGGCTTTTCTGCCCCACCTGAGCATTTCTTCACACATCTAGACATTCCTGTCCCACCTGAGCATTTCTTCACACATCTAGACATTCCTGTCCCATCTGAGCATTTCTTCATACATCTAGACAATCCTGCCCCATCTAAGGTACTTCTTCATACATCTAGACTTTCCTGCCCCATCTGAGGACTTCTTGATACATCTAGACTTTTCTGTATGAGGACTTCACACAAAAGATAGGTAGTGGGGAACATAGTGACAAATAGAAAAATTGAGGGGAAGAGAGGCAGAGGTCGAACAAGAGAAATAATGCTGGATGAATTGATACGGTGGCATGCAGGAGTATCACCAGCAGAGTTGATCCAGAACACCAAAGACTGAGATCTGTGGCGAGTCATGAACGCCAACACCAGCTGGCAGGGCACTTGATGATGATGATAATGATTTCAGCAACAGTCGATATAAAAACCTCAGTGAAGTTTCTTCCATACCCAGGTTGCTGATTCAGGTCAGTAGGTCATGCTTCTTGACCAATTTATTTAGCGACGTCATCACACCTGGGTGATCTGTCTCGGAGTGGGTATCTGCCCCAGAGTGGGTGATCTGTCAAGGAGTGTAATGCTACCTACAGAAGAGTTGTGTTTCTGCCCTAATGGGCTGTATGCCGAATTATGTACTACCAGGTGTATTTAGGGCTAAGATCTGAGAGTGGACAAATAGCGACCAACGGAAGCAGCACACGATGCAAGACTGGCTCAGTGTCTCTCGGCAGGTCTAATCTAGAAGCTGCACGTGATGTGAGCACGTGACAGACACCAGGAAACAGGTTTGGTTGGGTACATTAAGACTAGATGCGTGTGCTTGCAGATCTGTCCCCCTTAATGTCCTCTGTCAACCTGATATTGTCATGAATGAGCATGACGCGACCTCTGAGCTCAAAACTTGCTTTCATTTCTTTCATTGCTCAGCTCGCGAGTAACGCTGCAAACACGATGAATGAAGATGAGAAGTCACGTGTTTAATTCATTGTTTCATTATCTGAACAGTCAAGTGCTCTCACTTTAAAGTCTTACACAAAGTTACTGCAGCAGTCACAAGAAAAGTTCACACGGTTTGTTGCTGCAGTGCTCAAAGACATGTTTACAGACAAGCACTGAGAATCATACACCTTCGCTCAACTTTCTGTACCGTATACCTTGTGGCAGTTTTCTAGTATCGTGGATCTTAGGGTAAGTGTCAAGTTCCGCAGATCTTGAATCAAATGTCTAGTACCACAGATCTTGGAGCAGATGTTTTGTGCCACATATCCTGGATCCACTGTTTGTTGCTGTACCTGTTTTCTGCAGGTGTCTTTTGCAGGTGTCGACACAAAACTGCGTGAGTTGTAAATCTTCGTGCATCTTTCTAGTGATGAAGATTGTATAGCAAGTGCTTGGTGGCATTATCACATGTAATGAACAGTTTCCGCTAAACACGGACATGCCAGCATTAGTGCCAGTTTCTAGTGTTCGTAGTCTTGGTGCAGCTATTAGACCTGGTTATGATGGTCAGACATGTCTGTCTCGGAGCCTGGCAACTTCAAGGCCTTGCATATGGAACATTGTGTCTGACTTAACACTGTAACTACCCGATGTTGTCGTATTAAGGTCACTGTCCTCGTTGCAACTATCCCCCAGGGAAGACAAAGATGGCAGACTAGGCCGTTCACCTGGTGGGTAGCCAGATTGGACGACTTTGTAAATGTCAGGTTGGTATGAGCAAGCTACCCGAGATTGTCCGTGTGCCATCTGCGGTATGCCTGATGGCTGTAGGATTCTGTGTTTGAACAGTTCGCCGATGTGTGGCCGGTGTTCTGGGGGTACTGAACACGGAACACTGCTGCTTCTGCCTCTGGTGGGAGGAGTCTGTGGTTGCAGCCTCAACGGATGTCTGTGATCGTATATGTCCGTCACATGAGGATCAAACCTCACAGAACAGCTGTTTGCTCTCAGACGCGAAGTTTTCAAAGCTGAGGGCTGAAGGATGGCTTGTTGTTGGGAGGGTCGTCTGTGTGAAATGTCTGTGACAAATTCTCTGTGGGTAGATGACAGAATCGCATGGGAGACGCCATGTTCATCCAACCCAGTCGAGAGTCCTCCCTGCTCCACACAGCTGGAGGCTTCGTCATCGCTGCCATGGCCACTGTCTCCAGTCCCTGTCTCTGTGGAGGAGGTGCTATTGAAATCATCTTGCCCGTGGCGATTGGTGTCTTGTCCCTGAAACACGGACGATAGAAGTCAGTTACACTGTATTAATGAACTACATACTGGTTTCGCCAACCAACTTGATAACGTTTCATGTTAAACTAATGACCTACATGCTAGTTCCATCAACCAACTAGTCACTCTTTAAAGTTAAACTAGTGAACTAACAGCTAGTTCCATCATTTAACTTGATAACTGTTCATGTTAAACTAATGACCTACATGCTAGTTACATCAACTAACTTATCAAATTTTAACTTTAAACTAATGAGCTAGAACTTTTCTTATCCTTTATCAAAGTACAAAACAAAGATCTTCTTCTTCTTCTTCTTCTTCTTCTTCTTCTTCTTCTTCTTCTTCTTCTTCTTCTTCTTCTTCTTCTTCTTCTTCTTCTTCTTCTTCTTCTTCTTCTTCTTCTTCTTCAGCGTTCCGAGCCACTGAGATTCTTTGCTGCAGATACAATCTGTCTCCATTCGTCTCTCTGGTTGACCTTCTCTTGCCAGTCTTTGGTTCCAAGTGCTTGTAGGTCTGTATATATATTATCTCTCCACCGTCTTCTTGGTCTACCTCGGGGTCTACGATCATTTATTTCCTGAGTGTAAGCGAGTTTTGTTTCCCTATTACCTTCTATTCTTTCTATATGCCCCAGCCATTGTAGTCTATTAGCCTTCATGATACCAGTGATTAGCGGGGACTTAAACAGATCATAAATGTCTTTGTTACTTCTTCTTTTCCACTCTCCACTTGGTGTATCCCTAATGGGTCCAAAGATGCGTCTTAAAACTTTGTTCTCGAAGGTTTGTAGCAAGTCTTCGTCTCCTTTCGTTGTACTGCAGGTTTCAGAGCCATACAGCACAACTGGTCTGATCACTGTTTTGTATATTGTGATCTTGGTGATTTTAGTAGATGTTGTAATTCACAGTATATCTTATTTCCAAAATTGATTCTAGTTTGTACTTCTTCCCTTATGATGTTGGAGCAGTTTAAGATTGTACCCAGGTATATTTATGTTTCCGTTCTTGTAATGGTCATATTATCTATTTGTATGTGGCCAGAGTTGTATAATAAAGATGTATAATAATAATAATAATAATAATAATAATAATAATAATAATAATAATAATAATAAGGTGATTACTATATTACTGATGATGATAATGCTGATTATCATAACCGTGATGACGATAAGAGTGATAATTGTGATAGTAGTTTTAGTAATAGTTTGTGTGATTCTGATGTTGTTGATGATGATGATGATGATGATGTTGATGATGATGATGATGATGATGATGATATTCTTAGAACTGAACAAGTTGAAGCGAGCAGTAACAGACTGAAGAGGAAGAACACAGACACGTTGAATCAACGACCCGTAAACACCTGACACAATGGAGACACTAGTCCGTTACCTGCAGCATCTGTCTGGAGGACACACCCAGTTGACGGTTCCGGTCAGTGACCTTAACTCTGGCGCTTAACCCGGAACTGTCTGTGGGCGTGTGCTGGGGGAAGATGCTAGTGTTGTAGCTGTTGGCGTAATGGTGCGGATGTTGCTGGAATGATGGCGTCGGTTCCTGTAGTGGCGGCTCATGGCTCGTCTTTGAGGTCTGAAAATTAGTATACACAAACATCAAATCCACTTCACCTCTACCAACTACACATATAATGTGATCATCCAGATCTAGAACTTCATGTGATAATCAAGATGTGCAACTTAATGTAATATGTCCATATATAGAACTTAGTGTGATAAATCAGATCTAGACCTTAATGTGATAAATGAGATCTACAACTGCAGGTCCGCATGGCCGAATAGATAAGAACGCGTGTTCCTAAACATCCGGTGTGCTCATGCGAAGTAAGCGGTTCATCCCCTACACCGAACAACTGGACTAAAATGTTGACCTGATCGTCCTTGACTTGGGGACGTTAATTATAAGTACCTCTGAAGTCGGACTGGGTTCGCCTGATGGCGAGGGACACTGTTAATAGGGAAAGCTAATCAACACGCAATCTTCAGTCCATCAATATTATAAATAGTGTGTATGGACTACGCTTGAGCCCAAAGCGTGCGAGCACCAAACAAAAAAAGAAAGATCTAGCAACTTAATGTGTGAAATCACATCCACAACAAGGTATACACAAGAAAGTACTGACATGTGAAATCACATCCACAACAAGGTATACACAAGAAAGTACTGACATGTGAAATCACATCCACAACAAGGTATACACAAGAAAGTACTGACATGTGAAATCACATCCACAACAAGGTATACACAAGAAAGTACTGACATGTGAAATCACATCCACAACAAGGTATACACAAGAAGTACTGACATGTGAAATCACATCCACAACAAGGTATACACAAGAAAGTACTGACATGTGAAATCACGTTCACAACAAGGTATACACAAGAAAGTACTGACATGTGAAATCACATCCACAACAAGGTATACACAAGAAAGTACTGACATGTGAAATCACATCCACAACAAGGTATACACAAGAAAGTACTGACATGTGAAATCACATCCACAACAAGGTATACACAAGAAAGTACTGACATGTGAAATCACATCCACAACAAGGTATACACAAGAAAGTACTGACATGTGAAATGCAGCACAATACTGTACATACACAGATGGTAGCAGTGGGGTTTATGTGCACATGCAAGATGAAAGTTGTAATGAGATATTTCAATTAGAGAAGACAGAGAGAGAGTATTAGAGAGATGCGGAGTTTAGGGGGGGGGGGGGGGGGGGAGTGAGAAGGGCTGGCAGAGATAGTCAGAAGAGGACAAGAGGAATACCAAGGATTAAAAGATGAGAAGATGGAGGAGTAGAGATGGTGAGAGCATGGGAAAAGGGGGTGGTGTATGAGAGCAATGGAGAAGTAGGAAAATTATGTGAAATAGGGACCAGAACAGGGAAGATTAATAGCAATGGAGAATTAGGAAAAGTGTGTCATAGAACCAAGTGTATGTCATAGGGACCAGAACACGGGGAACCACAATGTGGGAGATAGACAGGCAGGGGGAAAGCACACAGTTTGCGTGTGTGGGCAGCGGTGAGAGAAGGGATAGAGGAAAATCATAGTGTGGGGAAAGTGAAACGGACAGCGGAGAAAAAACGCTGTGTGGCTGCAAGTGAGAAGCTATATGTATAAGGTGGGGGAAGGGGACAGACAGAAGGTTGCATGGTGTGGGGAAAGAAATTAAAGGGGGAGAGAGAGCGAGAGAGAGAGAGAGAGAGACAGAGAGAGACAGAGAAGAGAGAAAAGAGACTGAGAGAAGATAGAGAGAAGAGTGTTTATAGAGACGAGAGAGAGAGAGAGAGAGAGAGAGAGAGAGAGAGAGAGAGAGAGAGAGAGAGAGAGAGAGAGAGAGAGAGATCAACTAAAGAGGTGATGATAGAGATTGGTCAAAGTACAGAGTACATGATTGTAAACAACACAACAGAAGAGAAGACCGCAAGAAACGAAAATCCCTAGTACACATGGAGAAAGACCACACACACAACTGAAAGTCAACATGACACACAGACAAATTGCCAGACAATGAAACCACCCGCCATGGTACTTGACCACCCGACCTCCGAGTCGTGTCGAGGCTGGCTAGTGGGCGGGCAGCTGTCGAGTCGAGAAGTTACAGTACATATTTAACTAGCGTCAGCTCAGTGGAAGGTACAACAGACTGCAGCTTGTTCTGTTGGTTCAGTGTTCTGGCGGGGGATTTGCTGCGATCACAGTTTGTCTTGTACATGGATTTGCCATGGACAAGCCCAGGCTGGCGAGCTGGCCCGCTGTTTGCTCGGAACCCACTTCTGGTGTGTGTTTGAGAGAAAGAGGGAGAGAGAGAGAGAGTGTGTGCAGGGAGACCACAGGCACAAGTAGTTAGACAATTCTATTCGCCAGCTCAGCACCGTAGTAGAATGAGTACCAATGTTCTCAATGTCGTTCTTGTTCTTCTTCCACCGTTGACCACCACACCACCACCACCACCACCACCACCACCACCACCACCACCACCATCATCATCATCATCACCACCACCACCACCACCACCACCACCACCACCACCATCACCATCATCATCACCATCATCATCACCATCATCATCATCATCATCATCATCATCATCAACATCATCATCATCATCACCACCACCACCACCACCACCACCACCACCACCATCATCATCATCATCACCATCATCATCACCATCATCATCATCATCATCATCATCATCATCATCAACATCATCATCATCATCATCACCATCATCATCATCATCATCACCATCATCATCATCATCAACATCATCATCATCATCATCATCATCATCATCATCACCATCATCATCATCATCAACATCATCATCATCATCATCATCATCATCACCATGATCATCATCATCATCAACATCACCATCATCATCATCATCAACATCATCATCATCATCATCACCATCAACATCATCATCACCATCATCATCATCATCACTGATGACTTCACAATCTGTACATGATCAGCTAACAACGAGTTGCATTATATTTGTCTTGTGTCTGTCTACGTTTATGATTATTGTCGTGTGTCCTATCTATCGATGATTATGATTATTGTCGTGTGTCCTATCTATCGATGATTATGATTATTGTCGTGTGTCCTATCTATCGATGATTATGATTATTGTCGTGTGTCCTATCTATCGATGATTATGATTATTGTCGTGTGTCCTATCTATCGATGATTATGATTATTGTCGTGTGTCCTATCTATCGATGATTATGATTATTGTCGTGTGTCCTATCTATCGATGATTATGATTATTGTCGTGTGTCCTATCTATCGATGATTATGATTATTGCCACGCGTTTATCTGTCTATGCTTTTTTTAAAATAATTGCCATTAGTCTATCTGTCTATGTGTCTGATTATTGCCACGTGTCTATCTGTCAACGTGTCTAAATCCAGTGTTCTGTAAAGACAAGTGTGGTTGTCATACTTCACGTCCCTGTCTTGAGGTCACAGGCCTCCTCTCTCCCTGTTGAGTTGCAGCGGAGGCTGCTGCGGGTATGAAACCTCACGTATTACACACACACACCTTCAAGTGGTTGGCTTTTTCGCTCAAGTTCTTCTTCAAACTGCCCAAGTTAACATTTGTACAAACAGTCAGGAAAGGACCCCTCGCCACATCAAGAGCTGTACCGAGTGTATAATCCTAAATTGTTCCAGCCATCGCCAATATATGTGCATGCGATGTGATCAAGACCTCACCAGCAGCTGTTATCTCACCGGCAGCTGTTATCTCACCGGCAGCTGTTATCTCACCGACAGCTGTTATGTCACCGACAGCTGTTATCTCACCGACAGCTGTTATCTCACCGGCAGCTGTTATCTCACCGGCAGCTGTTATCTCACCGGCAGCTGTTATCTCATCGGCAGCTGTTATCTCACCGGCAGCTGTTATCTCACCGGCAGCTGTTATCCCACATGATATTTCCTGGGATCCATTTTGGGGTGCGTCGACTTCGCAGAAACAGTATCTGCATGGGCGGGTATTCTAGCCACTCCGTCACTTCAGCTAGTTGGGGTAGTTGATGATGGCAAGAATATGGCAGTGACACGAACAATGGGAATATGGCAGTGACACGAACAATTGGAATATGGCAGTGACAAGAACAATGGGAATATGGCAGTGACACGAACAATGGGAATATGGCAGTGACAAGAACAATGGGAATATGGCAGTGACACGAACAATGGGAATATGTTAGTGACACGAACAATGGGAATATGGCAGTGACACGAACAATGGGAATATGTTAGTGACACGAACAATTGGAATATGGCAGTGACACGAACAATGGGAATATGGCAGTGACACGAACAATGGGAATATGTTAGTGACACGAACAATGGGAATATGTTAGTGACACGAATAATTGGAATATGGCAGTGGCACGAACAATGGGAATATGTTAGTGACACGAACAATGGGAATATGTTAGTGACACGAACAATTGGAATATGGCAGTGACACGAACAATGGGAATATGGCAGTGACACGAACAATGGGAATATGTTAGTGACACGAAAAATTTGAATATGGCAGTGACACGAACAATGGGAATATGGCAGAGACACGAACAATTGGTATATAGCACAACATGAATAATGCTAACATGGTATTGATAACAATGCTAATAACAGAAATATGGTAATAACAGAAATATGGAAAACACAGAAATATGGAAATAACAGCATTGTGGTAATAAAACACACACGACAATAACTGAGATACGGGCATGACAGCCATGTGGTAACATAACACAAATGACAATATTAGAGAGAGACACAGACAACCGCTTACCTCCAGGTTGTACTGTAGACCAGTCTGGCTGGTGAGTCCCGTGTTGCAGTCAGCTGCCAGCTCACGACACACAGACTCGTGGTAGAGGATCTTCTTCCTGCGGTCCTGGCTGCGCACAAAGCATATGCCCACCAGCACCACGCCAGAGACGACGACGGTGAAGCAGATAATACTAACAACTATCAGGAGGTTCTGATAAGCTATGACCTCGTCAGAGGAAGTCGTTTCTGACTGGATGATGAGTTGTAGAGTCCTGGCTTGCCACAATGGCGGCGAGCCTTGGTCCGAGGCGTTGAGGGTGATGTAGTATACACCAGCCATATCCCGGCTGTTCACATCTTTTCTGGACATGAGATTCCCAGAAAAAGTCTCGATCATGAACAGTTGTGAAGCGTTGTTGTCGACGATTGAGTGGACGACACGCCCGTTTTGTTTCTCGTCTGCGTCGTATGCGTCTACCTGAAGGATGATAGTGTCTTTTCGAATGGGCATGGTCAGGATTGTTGAGAAGTTGTGTTCACTGGGAAAGACAAATACTGGAGCATTGTCGTTGATATCCAAGATGTCAACGGTCACCTGGACAGACGCAGACCGCTTTGGGGATCCATCGTCAGTGGCGACCACCACAAACTGGTACATATGCCTGCTCTCCCTGTCACATTTCTGGAGAGTCGAGATTCTTCCTTGATAGTCAATGGCAAAGGGAACAACATCGTGTTCATCAGCGGGTTTCAGGGAAAGGGAGATGGCCCCCGAATCACCAAGATCGGGATCTGTGACGGAGATGTTGCCAACTGCACTGCCAGGTTCTCTGTTCTCGTACAACCGGAAGTGGTACTCCTGCAGGGAGAAAACTGGGTCATTGTCATTGAGATCCAGAATGTTCACTGTCACAGCGGCTGTGCCACTTAGGGCAGGTTGTCCATGATCTACAGCCACAACCTGGAATGTATACTGGGCTACGAGTTCACGATCAAACCTTCTGTTGGCCGTGATGATGCCGGTATGTGGTGAGATGCTGAAAGCACCATCATCATTCACCAGCTTGTAGACTATCACTGCGTTCTGACCGTCATCCTTGTCAGAGGCTGTGATGAGGGCAACAGTGTCGCCCCTCATGTTGTTCTCTACGATATTGAACGGGTATGATTCTTGAGGGAATCGAGGTGGGTTGTCATTGACGTCGGCGACTGTAACCAACATACTTGCTGTTGCCGACAGCGGGGGCTCGCCCTGGTCCTGGCAGCTGACTGTGGCCATGTATGTGGCGTTAGTTTCTCGGTCCAAAGTCTGCGCTATCATCAGTTTGTACCTCCTGGGTTCCAGCCCCTCCAGCAGAAAGTGCGCCTCCTGGCTCTGACAAGTCACGTCCCCGTTGTGGCCCGAATCCGGGTCGTCCACGCTGACCACTGCCACCACGGTGTTGATCTCCAACCCTTCAGGCAGCCAGCTCAGAGGCAGGTTATCTTTCTGAACGGGATTCATTCTAACGGTCGGTGGGTTATTTATGGTATCCACGACTGTCAGCGACACCAGAGCTTGGTCGTACCGCCGGGGACTGCCCAGGTCATGAGCGTCTACCCAAAATCTGTACTCACCGTTGACTAAAGACTGGGTCAAGGTCACAACACCTGTGCTGGCATTGATCCTGATTTTGTCCAGAACCTGCCCGGCGGCTCCAGGTGCAATAGAGGTCAGCGAGTAGACAATCCTGCCATTGTCACCCATGTCAGCGTCTGAGGCTGAGACGGTCAGGATTGTGTCTCCCTTGCTGGCATCCTCTGTCATGTCAACATTGTAGATCTTCTGCACAAAATCTGGCCCATTGTCGTTCACATCGTCTACAATGATAGTGAGATTCAAACTGGCACTTCTAGGTGGCTGGCCTCCATCGTTAACCACGACCACCAGTTGATATCTATCAGTAACCTCTCTGTCCAGTTTCCTGGACAATACCAAACTGACCTGAGAAATGCCGAGGAAGTTCCGAGAAATGTCCAAGCGAAATGTGTCGCTGGCAGGATGAATGCTGTAGGAACTGATACCGAACTCCACACTGCCATCGGCATCAGTAGCCACAGGTAAGGTGCGGGTGAAGTTCTCAGGCGCATCCTCGCTGATTCTAACCACAACTGTTGCTGGATCCTGGAACACGGGGCTGTTGTCGTTTATATCCAGGATGACAACTGTGACGGGGATTCTCCTGAAGAAGTTGTTGTCTCCACTAACAGCAACTCCGAAACTGAACTCACAAACTCGTGACCACGGGCACACGGTTTCTCTGTCCACTCTCCTCGCGAAGGTGATGTTTCCGGAAACTGCGTCCATCTTGAAGAGATTAGAGTTGTCGTTCCCGTCAGGAAGGATGCTGTACCTGAGATCTGTCCTGGCATTGTAACCAGCCATCTGTAGAATGACAGGACTAGTGGACACACTGCCCACTGGTTCACCAGTGTTCTGCTCTTCTGTCTGTGTAAACTCTAGAAGTATGTCGTTGGAATACGCACCACAAACCACCAGAAGATGGAGAAATAAATAATACATGATGCGGTTTACTGCAAGTTTAAGACTGATACCATGAAAAGTCTCGGCTACTGATTTGCCACAAAGCATAGCTGTTGGTGTGAGAACGTGTCCCGGGTTTATCACACTGCTGTAAAGACGAGGACCACGGCTCAGTTAATGTATTATGGCTGTCAAACACAGCAAGGATAGCAGTGGTCGTCTGGTGACTGTCAAACACAGTAAGGATAGCAGTGATCGTCTGTTGGCTGTCAAACACAGCAAGGATAGCAATGGTCGTCTGTTGGCTGCGACAGCCTGTTAGTCTGTCACCTTCTAACGTTATGTTGTGAGCACTCCGATAACGGTAGTTAAATCATCCCTGCTATTGTAAGATCATGTCACACTGGCTGCAGCTCTTCCTATAATCTACTTTCCTCTTCCTAAAATCTACTTTCCTCTTCCTATAATCTACTTTCCTCTACCTATAATCTACTTTCAGTAGCTCAAGCTAAACATCGTTCCGTTCTTTCACGGAAAAGTATGTAGATGGTACTGCTGGTATGTTATTCCTGTCACGCACTGTCGTCAGCTGAAGTCTGGTTCTGTAGGTCAGTAGTGGGCGGTGTGAGTGACCGTGCTCTTGTACTGACACATATGCACAACCACAGTCATAAGCCGAACTTGCACGAGTGCCAGGTCGTCTCTCGCTCTGCTAGCGGATCTAGGAGGTTTCAATCCGCGGTTGTGTGGGAATCTGGCACACAAGTTCAACAATACGACAGGACTCCACGAATTAAGAACCTCTATCCAATGATTGGAGGGAACTGCCGGAGCTGACCTAGTAGTATAGGTATCCGATGTTTGTGAACCCCAGGCTTGTGGTTGGCGATCCCTGGATGGAGAAACAACAGACGGATATGTCAATGACATGAACACTGTCACAAGTGGATTTTGTTGACTGCTGCTGAAGATATCTTGAATAGAATTGTGTGCGTGCGTGCGTGTGTGTGTGCGTGCGTGCGTGTATGTGTGTGTGTGTCTGTGTCTGTGTGTGTGTTTGCGTGAGTGTGTGGGCGTGCGTGTGTGGGGGTGAGTAGGGGAAGCCCCGTGGCTGAAAAGTCACGGTATCCACTGCGGACACAAAGATCCGGTGTTCGAGCCCCAGTGAGGGGTCCCACAGTGTCGGCACTGACAGGTATGTGTGTGTGTGTGCGTGTGGGCGGGGGGGGGGGGGGATAGTGAGGGTCCCACAGTGTCGGCACTGTCAGGTGGGTGGGGATAGTGGGGTCCCATCACCAGTGTCAGCACTGTCAGGTGGCTGGGCGGGGGGGGGGGGGGTGGCTGTCAGCAGGGGTCCCATCACCAGTATCGGCACTTCCAGTTGTGTGGGGGAAACAGGGGTCCCATCACCTGTACTGACACTTCCAGTTGGGTGGGTGAAACAGGGGTCCCATCACCAGTATCGACACTTCCAGGTGGGTGGGGGAAACAGGGGTCCCATCACCAGTATCGACACTTCCGATTTTGTGGGTGAAACAGGGGTCCCATCACCAGTATCGACACTTCCAGTTGGGTGGGGGAAACAGGGGTCCCATCACCAGTATCGACACTTCCAGTTGGGTGGGGGAAACAGGGGTCCCATCACCATTGTCTGCACTGTCAGGTGAGTGGGGTGTTGGCCTCTCGTCCTTGACTTGGAGACGTAAATTACAAGTGCCTCAGAAGTCAAAGTAGGTTCGGCTGATGGCGAGGGACACTGGTACTAGGGGAAGCTAATCCACACGCAAAAGCTAGTCCAGTGTACTATACTTCGTGTATGGACTAACTTGAGTTCAAAGCAAACGAAAGAAAAATAATCAATAGATCAATCAGTGCGGTGATTAACACGCTCAGCGTAATGACAACAATTATCTAGGGGACATCAATCAAGAGACAACAACCAAGGATACCAGGTCCAGACTATCGTGAAGCGCTAATGCCTACACAAGCGTCCCGGAAGACATTGACATCTCATTAAGTGATTGTCCCATCACACACAGGCGGACTGGAAGCTCGCTGTCCACGACAAACAAACATCGTGCTCAGACAGTGACAGGACTGACAGACAGAACACTTCTGCCTTCTGAGAGCAATTAACTGGAGGACAAGGCTGCTCTGCCGCGGCTTGATCTCCGCCACACAAAGACAGATTGTGGGAAAACTAACAACTTGGGAGATTACAGCATCTCACTGTGGGCACAGACTGAACAGTCTATTGGGTGGACTGTTCATCTTTGTAGATTAACTGACTGCCTATTATTTCTTCTTCTTCTTCTTCTTCTTCTTCTTCTTCTTCTTCTTCTTCTTCTTCTTCTTCTTCTTCTTCTTCTTCTTCTTCTTCTTCTTCTTCTTCTTCTTCTTCTTCTTCTTCTTCTTCTTCTTCTTCTTCTTCTTCTTCTGGATGGGGGATGTGTCTCACAACATTGCAATATGCACTGTTTATGTTTACAACTTTCATTTGACAATGATTTTTTTTATTGTTTTCTCATGTGAATGTATCATGTTTAATATGCATTGTTTATGCTTACAAAATCCATTTGACAATGTTGTTTTCCCCTATGCTAATGTAACATGCACATTTGATGAATGAAAGATAAATGATTGAAAGGGCCGAATGTAAGACGGGCCTGCGTGCCCAATTTGATATCCTTTTAAAATAAAGTTTGTTCGTTCGTTCGTTCGTTTGTTCGTTCGTTCTTCTTCTTCTTCTTCTTCTTCTTCTTCTTCTTCTTCTTCTTCTTCTTCTTCTTCTTCTTCTTCTTCTTCTTCTTCTTCTTCTTCTTCTTCTTCTTCTTCCTCTTCTTCTTTTCATCCTACCTTGAAGCAAAGGCCTTCAATCAACTCTCGTCAAGCCGCCCTGTCCTTACAACACCCTTCATGTTCTCCCACACCACCCCCGCCACATGTCCTACCACATGTCCTCCGACATGCCTCATCTGTCTCAAATTCTCTCACGCTGCGCGCGCGCGCGTGTGTGTGTGTATGTGTGTGTGTGTGATTTTATTTGCAAGGTCTATGCCTATTTCTGTCTAATCATTTCCTCGAGAATATCAAATTGTTACCTACATCGTGAAATAACTAGACCTTAACATTCATATCTACAATGATGAGTGATTGCACTACTATAATTGTCGAAACTTAGAATTATTGTTATTATTATTATTATTATTATTATTATTATTATTATTATATTAATCTTATGAGACTATAAGACAATGTGTTGTTTTTACCTATGTGAATGTAACATGCTTTAACATCTTTATTAACATGCTTGACATCTTTATTGACGACGCTGAACTAGAGATAGTAGACCATTTTACATATCTAGGATCAGAGGTAAATAGCAAATTATCCCTAGATCAGGAAATCAACATCAGGATTGGTAAGGCAGCAACAACAATGAACAGGTTAAGAAAAAGAGTCTGGGAGAACAGGAAGCTTACTGCCAAAACAAAAGTCCTTGTCTATCAAGCCTGTGTCCTTAGTACTCTTCTCTATGGCAGTGAAACCTGGACAACTTACTCACACCAAGAGAACAACTTAAACAGCTTTCATATGCGGTGTCTGCGAAGAATTCTTGGTATTAAGTTAAGTGGCAAGACAAAATCACAAATACTGAAGTATTGGAAAGATCAGGTTGTGTGACAGTTTATTCCATGCTCAGTCTTCGTAGACTTAGATGGATAGGACATCTTAGGAGGATGGATGATGGTAGAATACCAAAGGATATCTTTTTTGGTGAATTACAGATGGGTAAGAGATCTCAGGGTCGGCCTCTACTACGATACAAAGATGTGTGTAAGCGGGACATGATTGATACAGGCATTGATAATGCACATTGGGAGCAAGTCGCCGCTGAACGTGTTGCATGGAGGGCAAATATCAGAAATGGAATAAAGTCAAAGGAGAAAATTATTGCAGAAAAGTCACACACCAAGCGTTTGAGACGTAAGATGGTGCATGATGGTGGAAATGACCACGTGTTCACATGCACCCACTGTGAACGGACATTTACAGCGCAAATTGGCCTTATCAGTCACATTCGCTACCGCCATAGTTAAAAGTTATTATGCCTTTTTAAAGCACAAACTATCGTCTGTCAAGACGGCAAGGTGCCAATGTATGTAAGTTTAATCGTTGGATCAACATCACGGCACACGGTTTAAACCCATAAGTGCTCCGTTTTCCTCCTAACTCAAACCTGAGTCTGGAGAAACTCAGCTCAATGCACGAACTCCGTTGCATCGGCGAGGATCCTGAAATACTTTGGGTAGATTTTTAACTCGAAATTTTGCCCGGGCAGCGCCGTTAGGCTACTCTATTTCGATTTCCAACTGCCAATGGATTATTTACGTGCGCAACAATACACACGGGCGTCCGATCTCACTACCCAGAGACCAGGGGACATTTTATTACTGGAAGTCCAGGTGGATTTTTTAAATAAATCCCGGTCCTCTCCGGGGCCTGAACCCGGGACCTCCAGCACTCGAGGCGGACACCATACCACGAGTGTCCACAAGCACACATCGTACAGGCAATCATTGATCACATGGCTATTGAAGACACGTGATTACCGTGGGGACTGTAGTAATGCTACGCCGGCCTTCGTGGCTTGGATATTTATATAAGCCTTGTTAAACGCATGATTGGTGGATAAAAACAGATGTCGAAACAAATGAATGGATAAACACAGATGTCGAAATAATAAATGGATAAAACAGATTTCTAAACAGATAAATGGATAAAAACAGAGTTTGAAATAAATAAATGGACAAAAAAGATTTCTAAACAAATAAATCGATAAAAACAGATTTCTTAACAAATAAAATGATTTAATAAAAAACAGAAGTTGAAACAATCAATGTGCTAGTAAAGATTCTGACGTGCAACGCGCGTCCTGCCCTGCTGGGTGACGTCTTGTAATGTTGTGTGTTGTATTTTATAGTATTTTGTATTTAGTGTATTCTGACGTGCAACGCGCGTTCTGCCCTGCTGGGTGACCTCTTGTAATAATGTGTGTTGTATTTTATAGTATTTTGTATTTAGTGTATTCTGACGTGCAACGCGCGTTCTGCCCTGCTGGGTGACCTCTTGTAATTTTGTATTTAGTATATTCTGACGTGCAACGCGCGTTCTGCCCTGCTGGGTGACCTCTTGTAATGTTGTGTGTTGTATTTTATAGTATTTTGTATTTAGTGTATTCTGACGTGCAACGCGCGTCCTGCCCTGCTGGGTGACCTCTTGTAATGTTGTGTGTTGTATTTTATAGTATTTTGTATTTAGTGTATTCTGACGTGCAACGCGCGTTCTGCCCAGCTGGGTGACCTCTTGTAATGTTGTGTGTTACATTTTATAGTATTTTGTATTTAGTGTATCCTGTGTTTGTTTTCTCTTGATAAAGATAACAGAGAAGTAACAAAACTATTCAACATGACATGTCATCTCCAGAACCCTAGTCCCCATTGGCTGTGTGTGATTGACCAGGGTATATTATGTTCAGCAGTTTGTTATTGCTGTCTAGACCAGAAGTTGACATACTAGTCCAACTGTCCAGCGAGAGGAACGGACCCACTACACCGCAACCACAAGACAGTTTAAGCGCTTGAACCTGCCAGCTGAGCAGTAACTGCACTGTTACTGTCACTAAACCCACAGGCTGCTGCACTCCGGATATCCCATCAGTGCTCATTCTTATCCAGGGGGATTTAACACAACAGCAACCATAAAGGTGACATTTCAACAGACAATGTTTACAATATGCACAATGTTGAGCAATGAATGGCTGAAGTGATTACATAGAATAAATAGGTCTCACTTTATGGCATGAGGGACGTCACCGAAAGGATAAGAGTGCCGCAGCGCTTAAATCCCCAGTGCGCTGATGTCAGGGTAAGAGGTTCAACCCTTATACCGTTCAGCTAGACTTCAATGTCGACTTCACGTTGAGAAAGCCATGGCATACTATTGCACGTAAATTTACATAGAAAATCAAGCTGGCGTTATGCAGTCGGTGTGTGGGAGCCACTCAATGACCTAATTTCGGATCACATCTCTAGCCTATAAAGTAACTATAAAGAAAGTCAATTTAAAACTTTTAAAATGACCAGAAAGCCGAGCAGATTACCTGAACTGGCGATGTGTATCCGAGTACCTCAGTGGCGGACTGACACAGACTGGCTCTCTGTGTCCAGGGACAGGTAACTGCGGCGGTTATAGGCCCCGCTAGGTTCACGCGCTACCACCTGAAGCCCACAAGTCACAATGTGTTTGATGTGGTGCCACCCTGTCCTCCCCAGCCTCCCTTCCTCAGCCAGCAGACACCTGTCCGGCCAGGAAGGAGCCCGCGCAGGTATTTCAGTGTGCCGTCGCCGACCCCAGGCAGGGTTCGCTTGGGGTAAGACCTGATTTAAATTTAATTTAGTGCACGTCCTTCACAGAATGTAGCAGTCTACCCCGGCATTTTGGCTGTTCGTGATTCCTGGTCAAGTGTTACGTTCAGTAGTTTGCCAGAAAGAAAATAACAATGGAAATTAGTGAAGAACAGTATGGCTTTGTGGAACGAAAGGGTACAAACAATGTAATATATACATTACGGACACTAATAGAATGGTCAATAGAGAAACAGAGAGACATATATTTGTGCTTCATAGATTATACTAAGGCATTTGATAAAGTAAAACATGATGAACTGATTAAAATGTTGGAAGATATCAACATTGATGGGAAAGATTTAAGAATATTTACTGGAACCAAGTAGCAGCAATTAAATGGGAAATAAGAGGAAATAAAGAACATATAAAGCTAGGAGTACAACAGGGGTGTGTCTTTTCACCCCATT
>JACEFZ010026373.1:0-14332 GCA_014155875.1 Cepaea nemoralis | reverse complement strand
CTCCCTACATGTGGTCATCACGAATTAGGTCCCCTGGTTCGATCGCCAACATAATACCGTTTTTTTTTCTGTAGTATCCCTCTTAACCACGTGTCTCGGCTGTATCCATACGCATGTGACAGATACAACACCCTCTTTGCCCGGATGTAGCCGTTTCCCACATGTTCATATACAGTGTGATAATATACGTCTATCTTGTGAGTTATCGGTTTACTTCTACTACACTAATGCATACGAGTAGAGACATGGAGCTTGAAATGGGGAAACGGTAGCCGTGAGCATAAAAGGAAAGAAAAAAATGTCTGATAGGAGGTGGTTTTAAAGCGTTGGAACAAGAATCGCTGTGATGAAGGTTGTCTTTAGCAAATTGGAAAACATACTGACTAATATAAAGTTGACAACTGTAATGAGAAATAAAAGGAGTGTTTAAGTACTACATAGAACCCGTACTTTAGTATGACTGTGAAGCGTGGTCAATGAGCAGACAAGTTGAAAAGCCTCTAATGCCAGTGGCGTTGTGGATTCTGAGACATCGTTTTTTTTTTTTTTAAATCATTAGACACCCGCATGAAACTCTCTCCAAATACTACCAGGCAACATGACAAAACATACAACGTAGCAGACACATAGATACTATACCAGCTCTGTAAGGCAACATACTTTGATAATGTAGACATAACGGCCGCTTTCCAATAATACTGCACACATCTATAAGCAGTGGTAAACCCGTATACACAGATACACGATACTTTCCCTAAAGTAGACTCTAGCCATGTTCGCAGTGCAGCTATATAGAGGTATGCATATTGAGTTGATGTGAAATATGTTTGGTTATTTTTACACCCGGATGTAATAGGCGACAAGTCACAACACAGCTACGATGCGCTGGCAGGGGTGACCTTATCAGCTTCACATACTGGTCAATCTATATACACCACCCAATAACATAGTACACCATCTGTCTTCAAGCCACAAGCGTTTTCAATGTCACAAGAATAACGAACTACTGACATTTAAGATCAGAGTGGCACATGCTGATACTGTTTGTGATATCTCCTACTCATACCACCTGTTTTAACTAAATAAGGACACATACACCTAGCCCATAATCTCCAATCGGCAATTATGAGAAAAATCGAGGGTAGTGTTATTGATTTTTATTGGATGGCCCGACAATAGGTGTTAATCTTTTAATCCCCTTCCAACCTTTATATGAACATTTATTAATATCGCGAACTATTTGCAATGGCGGAGATATAAGAAATATTATTAACCTGACTTGGTCATTACGATGACGATAATCCCCTGGATTAGCCGTTATGAGAATAAGTATTGATTTTTGGCAACAGCTGTTGAGGTCATATTCTGAATGTTAAGTTAGCTTATATTTTGTGACTCGTAGGTACAATGGTGAAATCTGCTGCCTGTGTTTTTCATCAGCGGTGGGACTTGTGGCCGCGACGACACCCACACCTTGATGACTGGAAATCTTACCCACGACAAAGTTCCGAGATTCGAACCTGTCACTTCCACGGTGTCTGGGGTACCCCCTAAACATACTCCGCAACCAGCACACCACCTCTACTTTTCTAAACATAACCGGGTTAATAACAACCGAGCTCGAAATCACAACTAAGTAACCAAATATTATCAATATTTCTTCTACCACTAGACCACCCTACTGGGATTCGAACCCGATGATAGTGTTCGGAAGCGTTTATCTAGTTACTCATCCACTCACCCCACCCCTTAACAACGAATATCACAGAGTCATACCCACTAAAACCATCGGCCATCTTTACACTTTCAAAGTTTTCATTTGAAGAGCTGTAACCGGTATGCTGATAGTATTTAAGTCCCAGCCACTATAGATAATAGTAACCCCGTTATAACAAACAGTCGACCCCTTTGCAATAGACATTTAATGAAAATATCCTTGGTCTTCTGACGACCGACGCCGAAATTATGCGTTGAATGTGTCGGTGGTATACCTCCATGCCTATATTTACCCACTTCTCCACTCGATCACCCTGGCTCTTACCAAGGAACGGGCGTAATTATCCAATCAATCCGCCCCTCGCCCACCTCTTAACAAGGATTAGAAGCAGTTATTTAGCTATTTGTACACTCACCAACCCCTTGACAACGACCTGGAGCCTTTATCTAGCAACTCCTCTGTCTCTTAGCAAGGAACCGACGCATTTACTTAGCCACTTCGCCACTCGCCCATCCCTTTAAATTGTTCGGAAGCTGTTATATAGGTACATCACCACTCACCAACCCCTTAACAACGAATACCACGAAGCCACGCCCCCTTACAACCGTTACTACATGCCATCTTTACTTTTTTAAGGTTTTCATTTGAAGAGGTGTAATCTATATGATGATAGTTTTATAAGCCACTACGACCCAATACAGATCATATACACGCCATATATACCTTTTTACTTATTATAATTTTCATATGACACCCGGCGCGGTTCGAGACTTCGACCCACCTAACCCCACCACAGTACTCGTCAATAACCGGACTAGTGATCACTCAGCAATGACTGGCCACTTGGGTACTAAAAGACATTGTTTTACGGGGGTCGACCGCTCCACGCGACCGATCGGCCGCGCTTGCTCCTGCGCCCGCCGCCGCGCGCCTCTGATTGTCTTTTATTTATTTATGTTTTTTTAATTTATTTTTTACAATTAGTTAAAATATTATACACAAACTCAGTTATCTGCCCTTAGAAACATGTCTTTTATTAGAATTATCAACCCTTACATATGACCTAAGTACCTACCCTACCCAAACCGCCCTGGACCCGAACTGGATTGGGGGCAATCCAGCGAGGTCAATCCAGAAAGTATAATTAGGAGAAGCCAAACACCCTAACCCTAAGCCCTAACCCTAACCCCTAACCCCTAACCCTAACCCCTAACCCTAACCCCTAACCTTAACCCCTAACCCTAACCCTAACCCCTAACCCCTAACCCCTAACCCCTAACCCCAATCCAGCTGGATTGGGGCCAATCCAGCACCACAATCCAGAAAATCTACTCAAATACCACCTAACCCACTACTCACAGGCTTGGTAGACGAGGACTTTTGTTTTGGCAGTAAGCTTCCTGTTCTCCCAGACTCTTTTTGCTAACATGTTCATTGTTGTTGCTGCCTTGCCAATCCTGATGTTGATTTCCTGATCGAGGGATAATTTGCTATTTACCTATGATCCTAGATATGTAAAATGGTCTACTATCTCCAGTTCGGCGTCGTCAATAAAGATTGATGGTACACCATGTGCACCTTGTGACATAATCTGTGTCTTCTTTTTGTTAATTGTTAAACCAAATTCAGAACAAGCATTGGAGAATGCAGATAGTAGATGTTGTAATTCTTCCTCAGAGTGGGTCGTAATCGCAGCATCATCCGCAAAAAGCAACTCTCTGATTAGTACCCTGCTGATTTTGGTCTTGGCCTTCAATCTCTGAGCATTATAGAGGCCACCATCTGAGCGTGAGTGAATGTATATACCATCATCCTGATCACGAAAGGCATATTTCAGTAGAAGTGAAAAGTATATCCCAAAGAGGGTGGGGGCTAGCACACAGCCTTGCTTAACTCCACTCTTGATTTCAAACTCTTCTGAAGTTGAGCCATCAAACTTGATTATACCCTTCATGCCTGTTTGGAACGATTCCACAATGGACAGAAGAGTTGGTGGGCAGCCAATCTTCTTTAGTGCTTTGAACAGACCCTCACGACTGACCAAATCGAATGCCTTTGTGAGGTCGATGAAGGCAATAAACAGTGGCTGATTTTGTTCCCGGCATTTTTCTTGCATCTGTCGCAATGAGAATATCATATCAATGGTAGACCGGTTCTGACGGAAGCCACACTGTGATACGGGGTAGACTAGATCTCCCAGGACTTGAAGTCTGTGCAGGACAATTCTGGCAAATACTTTCCCAACAATACACAGAAGTGAGATACACCTATAGTTGTTACAGTCGCTCCGATCTCCCTTGTTCTTGTACAGCGTTATGATGTTTGAATCTGTGAAATCCTGTGGGACTTGTCCTTCTCGCCAGCATAGCTCTATTAGCTGGTGGATCTGTAGAGCGAGTGTGTCTTGCCCACTCCTGATCACCTCTATTGGAATCCCATCCTTACCTGGAGCCTTGCCAGATGCAAGTTCATTTATAGCACACTTAACTTCTGTTATAGTGGGAAGTGTGTCCAGGTGGTCAAGAGTTGGCAGGGCCTCTATGGCGTTGAGGGCATCATCCGCTAGCTTGGTCTCACTTGAGTAAAGCTCTAAATAGTGCTCGACCCATCTATCCATCTGCTGTTTCTTATCAGTGATGATTTCTCCAGTCAAGGTTTTCAGCGGTGCACTTCTTTTGATCATTGGACCACAGGCTTTCTTTATCCCTTCATACATGCTTCTGATGTTTCCCTTATCACTTGCGATTTGAATGGACTCACATAACTTGATCCAATAGTCATTCGCACACTGCCTGGCAGCCTTTTGTACATCCTTCCTTGCTTGCTTCAGCTCACTCAGAGTGTTACGCGTTGGTCTTTCCTTGTTTCTTAAGAGAGCTATCTTCTTTTTATCAATCAAGGGCTGCAGTATCTGGCTGTTTGCCGCAAACCAGTCCTGCCTCTTATGATCCACAGTGCCGTAAACCCCTACCGCTGTTTTATAAATAGTTTCCTTAAGTTTACTCCATTTATCATTTACTATACAATTTTCTGATGTATCATTGAAAGTGTCTTCAAGTTGCTGTTGAAATTCAAAGCACTTTCCAGGATCATGAGTGTTAGTAATATTAATCCTGGGGCTAGTCTTGTGTTTAGCTGTGTAGATTCTCTTTGGTCTCAGTCTAACCCTTGCAACAACCAAAGAATGATCTTTATCACAGTCAGCACTGTGGTAACTTCGAGTTAATGATGTATGGTTCAGATGTTGTCTCCGTGTGATAATGAAGTCCAGCTGATGCCAATGGCCGGATCTTGGATGTTTCCATGTGACCTTATGCATCTCTTTTGTTTTAAAAAAGGAGTTTGTAATACATAGGTCATTTCTAGTGCAATGCTCCAGCAGCCTTTGCCCATTATCATTCATGCGACCTATGTTGTATTTTCCAAGGCACACTGGCCATGAACTCGAGTCCTTGCCCACACGAGCATTGAAATCACCGAGCATATAAATGTAGTCGGATTTTGGAACTGCCTTGATCGCAGAGTCTAGCTGCTCATAGAACATATCCTTCACATCATCAGAGGAAGCGAGTGTCGGTGCATATGCAGTGAGAATGGTGGCAAATCCACAGGAGGTTGCCAAGCGCAGTGATAATAATCTTTCATTACCTCCAGCTGGGATATCAATCATTCCCAGTAGCGAATTCTTCACTGCAAAGCCCACACCATGTTGCCTTTTTTCTGCCAGCCCTCTTCCCTTCCAAAAAAAAGGTGTAATTGTTTTCTCTGAGTGACCCTTCCGCAGCGAGGTGAGTCTCCTGCAGGCCAGCAATATCAATGTTAAGACGATCGAGTTCAGCATCAATCACAGCCGTTTTTCTCGCATCGTCAATATTTGTCAAGTCAGTGGAAAATCCTGGACACATGGTTCTCACGTTCCAGGTTGCAAGCCTTAGCTTGAGGTTTCTATTCTTTTTATTTGTACCTTGTGCACTGGTTTTACAGCCTGCGATTCAGATTTTGTCCTAGCCCCAAGCACCCATTGAAGCAGGCAGGCTGTGGCGGATCAGCACCCAATTGGCTGGGGGCTGCCCAGCTTGAGGCGGGCGGTAGCTGATCAGTGACACCTGTAGGTGTCTCCCACTGTCAGAGGCAACGCGTGGCGCCCCATGTCTACGCCAACTGACAAGGACTTATAACCCGTAACAGTTGCCTCTCGCTTTGATTCCGAGACCGGTTAAGACCAGAGATGGAGTTATTGCCTCTCCATAGCACAAAGCCTGCGCTGAAATAAAGAAACCATGTGTTGCCCATGCAGCATGATCCCTCTCTCGGCCTGCCTAGTTCACTCCAGAGGAAAGTTGACACCTATGATCTGGAACAAGACAAGCTGCAGAAGCTGCCGGATCAGCAAAGCAATGCTCTAACTGTCCGCCTCTCGTAGCTTCGATCCTAGACCAGCTGCCAACCAAGGTTTAGGGCCACGGCAGGCGGCTTTATTTGGTAAGAGAATATATCTCATAATAAGGTTTGCAAAATATATAAATAGGGCCGCATAAATAAACAGCATAGAGCAGCCAGGAGGTCTCCGCACGTGGGAAGATCTCCTATTATTCTAAACATAATATTTACATTTAAATTGTATCACAACGTCTCGTGTTTCATGCGTTATATCAAGCAAGTTCGAGTACCGTCGGGGGGCCGGTTGAAATGACGTCGCGGGCCGTAGTTTGGTGACCCTGTTTTAGATGAATCTTTGTTTGTTTTTTGTTATTTGGTTATAGTCATTACCTCTGTTTTACTTATGTTAATTTTCATGTTACATTCCTAAACATGCGACTGGCCTAGCAAGCCGGCAGAGGATTCTTTTCCTGCTCGAAGAAAACACAATAAGCATAAACGGATTGATCCAAACTGTAACTAGTGTAACGGACCCGGCAATGTTGAAGAAAATCGAGGCAGACACGCGATTATAAAAATAGGCACACTGAACATATGCGGTTTAATAATAAAAAAGAACTGATAGAAACAATGGAAAAGAGGAAAATTGGATTGCTGGGAATAGCGGACACCGGAATAAAAGGGAAGGGATGCAAGGAGTTTCTCCAAAGTTATTCGCTCGTCTACTCCGGAGTAAAACAACAAGAAAGAGCACGGCACGGTGTAGTCATTGAACCAGGGTTAGCAAGTAGAATATTAGATATAAAATATATATCACCACTTTGACATGTGTCCACCGTGACGAGGTAGAGGGGCTTGCTCGTTCCAATGACCCCAAGAGCTATGCCGACGGTAGCACCGCTACTGGTAGGGTCACCCATGTCGGACAGGTCAAGGAAACGGGACCAGACCAAGAGACACACACACCTGCTGCCTTGTAGGTAGACTGGGGACAACACACCCGAATAATGCTTGTCGAATTCGGATGTCCCCTCTGCCGTGCGTCCACCTTGACGAGGTAGAGGGGCTTGCGCGTTCCAATGACCCCAAGAGCTATGCCGACGGTAGCACAGCTACTGGTAGGGTCACCCATGTCGGACAGGTCAAGGGAGAGGGACCAGACGAAGTGACGCACAAACCTGCTGCCTTGTAGGTAGACTGGGGACAGTCAAAGGCTAGGGAAAGCATCCCGAAAAATGCTTGTCGAAATCGGATGTACTGAGCCACAGGCTTGACAAAGAAGTGCAACGTAACTTATCATTTCATGATGCCACAGATGAAAATTTATCGTTATGGTGCTAATCCCGTGAAGTCCCATCAGGCGGTGATAGTGCCGGGCCTCCTGCCTCGAGGGGGTCCACCCATGACTACTGGTGGTCACCTTCCCCTGTGCTGTGGAGTCAAGGCACAGAGGAGTAGGTTAAGAGCTATTGACCAAATACCAAGGACACTCAACATACTACAGTGGAATGCCGAAGAAGTTTATAACAAGAATCCCTGACACAGTGTCTTCATAAAGATAGAATAGATGTGGCATGCATTCAAGAGACACACCTCAACGCCAAGCGCAAATTTTCAGTCAGGGGATATCAGGCCACACGTTTCGACCGCGAAGGACATAAAGGAGGAGTTCTAATACTTACACGAAATACAATACCTTGCAGCGAAGTATCTGTGATCTCTGACAACCAAACAGAAATTATAGGTGTTGATATAATGATAAAGGGAGTGAAAATAAGAATTTACAATCTTTATAGCCCAGCAGATAAGGATCTTACACTCTCAAACATGAAAATAACTGACACAAATTGCATTATTGTCGGAGACTTTAATAGCCGTTCAGAAAGATGGGGATACCCAGATACTGACAAAAGAGGAGATGAAGTGGAGGACTGGGAAATAGACTCAAATCTCCATCTACTCAACAAAGCGGATGACACACCGAGCTTCTACTCCAGAAGATGGATTACCACTTCTACTCCAGACTTAGCTTTCTGCACAGGAGACATCCTCCACAAAATCGACTCGCCATGTGCTGGACCAATTAGCAGGTAGTGACCACAGACCAATCAAGCTTGTAATGAATATGGAGTATGTTCCACAGGAGCAAAAGCCCTTGCCCCGCTGGAATTACAAACGAGCAGATTGGGACAGATTTGCCACACTAACAGACAAATATTGTGAAAACATAAATACACGATATGGCAACAGAAGCAAATGGTGGAAAGTCTAAACAGAGCAATAATACAGGCAGCCACTGAGTCCGTTCCAAGAGGAGCGAGGAAATATTACAAACCATACTGGACTGAAGAACTACAAAGTTTGGAGGACAAAGTTGAAGATGCCAGGAAGACAGCAGAGAGAGAACAAACAATTGAAGCGAACATCTCTCTCAAAGCCATCTCAGCAAAATATAAAAGAACAGTAAATCAAACAACAAGAGATTGTTGGAGGGAAAAAACAGAAAACCTGAATTTTGACAGGGATGGAAACAAACTATGGAAACTAGTGAAAGCCATGAACAATGAAGGACCTAGAAACAAACAAATAACAATTAAACAAGGAAATGCCTTGCTTACAGGAAAAAAGGCTGCAAATGCACTAATGGAACACTATGCCAGTGCAAACCACATTGATATTACAACCGAACAGAAGAAAGCAATCAAAGATAAACAGATACATCATAGTAATACAGAGACAGCAGCAGAATATATGATGGCAAATCTAACAATGGAAGAAATGGAACAGGCAATGAATACCCTAAAACAGAAGAAATCACCAGGAAAGGATGGAATCACAAATGAAATGCTAATAGGACTAGGGACAAAGGCAAAAAAGAAACTACTAGCAGTCCTAAATTACAGCTGGAAGAGGGGAATAGTCCCACAGGCATGGAAGGAAGCTATACTAATACCAGTCCCAAAGAAAGGAAAAGACCTGGAAGAACCAAATGGCTATCGACCTATCAGTCTACTTAGCTGTGTAGGAAAATTAATGGAACGCATTATCAATGGCAGGCTAACATGGCATCTGGAAGAAAACAAACTCTTAACACCACACCAAGCAGGATTCAGAAAGTACAGATCCACTGAAGATCAAATAACCTATATAGCTCAGGAAATAGAGGATGCCTTCCAAGAGAAAACGCACACACTAGCGGTCTGGATAGATTTAGAAAAAGCATTTGATAAAGTATGGAAGGAAGGACTGAAAGTAAAACTGCAAAAAATGCATGTTTGTGGGAAAATGTACAAATGGATCCACCACTACCTTGAGAACAGAACTGCCAGGACAAAAGTACAAGGACAAACCAGCAAAATGATGCTGTTGGAGCAAGGTGTCCCCCAAGGAGGAGTTCTTTCACCAACATTATTCCTAGCATATATAAACGACATCACGGAAAATTTTCCAGCCAGAGTACACACATCATCCTTTACAGATGACCTAGCCATATGGACATCTGAAGAATATATTAGTACAGCTAACAGCAGAATACACCAGCAGAATCTATCCATGCCGCAAGCACCAGCTTCTTCTCTTGGAATGCATCCTCAATTTCTTGAGAGAGGTAGGTTGTCTGATCTTCCGTAGAGTAGCACTGCCTAAAGCCAGCCTGCTGTGGCACAAGGATGTTTTTACTTTCAATGTACCACTGCAGTCTGTGATTGATGATGCGCTCCAGTGTTTTGCAGAGACAGCTGGTGAGGCTAATTGGTCTGTAGCTAGAGGCAATGGAACCATCTTTCCCTGATTTTAGGAGGGGTATCATGATTGCTTCTCTCCAGGCTTGTGGAACACTGCCTAAGGTCCAGCTGTTATTGAAGATCTGCAACAGCTTTGTTTTGGCCTCTGTTCCTAGGTTCCTGATCATTTCATTGGAGATACCATCAGATCCTGGTGACTTTCTCATTTTCAGTTTTGATATGGCTAGCTCCAGTTCGCTGATTGTGATGGGTGCCTCCAGAACCTCATGTACTATTTCCTTCTGTCCTGTATGTTGTCGTTTCTCTCGAATCTCTTGTTGTTTCTCTGGACTAATGTTGATATTGCTATCTTGTGCGAACGAGTCCGCAAAATGGTCAGCTGCTTGCTTTCTTGTTAAGATTTTTCCATCTTTATGTAGTGCAATTTTGAGTTTCTCCCTGTGCCCTCGTCATTAAGCTGTTTTATTAGCTTCCACAATTTCCTTGTGTCTCTTTCAAAGTTCAGAGACTCTGTTTTCTCCTGCCAGCTTTTCCGTCTAGCCTGCAGCTTGGCCCTTTGAAATTTGGCTTTTGCATGCTGGAATTTATTGTGGTGCTCTTGGCTGGGTGTGGCCTCTGCTTGCTTTCTACACACTTCAACATCATTATGCAACTGTTCCAGTTCACTACTCCAGTAGGGTTTATATTGTTTACGGGCTCCTCTTGGTACTGTTTCTCGCGCTGCCTGTAGTATGCATTTCCCAAACTCTTCAACTGCTCTATTTATGTCTTTCTCAGTGTTCAGGTTTCTAACCAGTATGCTGGTGCGATGCTTGTACATTGCCCAGTCTGCTTTCTTGTAGTTCCACCTCGAGAGGGTGCTGCTTTCACTTACAAGCTCATTTTCTACGGTTAGAAAGACTGGCCGATGGTCACTGCCACCAAGTTGTTTCCCAACAGTTCGTGTAATGTTCCACTCCAGGTCTGGTGAATGAAAAGCCAGGTCAGGTGTAGTTGTAGAGTGCCATGATCTCGAGTAGAAAGTATGTGGGTCGGACGGCTTGTTAATCAACATGAATCTATTCTCATCCTGCCAGTCTTCCAGTCTCTCTCCTCTCTGGTCCATGTGATCATAGCCCCAGCTCTGCGAGTGGCTGTTGAAATCGCCACACACAATCATTTTTTCTTTTAGTGGTAGAGTGTCCAGTGCCTGTGGGCGGTCACTTGGACAGTAGTAATTGATCAGATGTTGATCTGTATTACCTGTCTTAAGTTTAAGTGTCTGATACTCAGCCCCTTCCATGTACTCTTTGATTTGGGAAGCCATGATGTTATTTCTTACAAGGGTCAGTATCCCACCTTTTCGCCTGTTCTTTCGGTCAGATCGGTAACACTGGTAGCCTCTGATTTTGAAGGCTATATTTTCATTGAGGTGAGTTTCTTGCAAGCAACATATGCTTACTTTTTCTTGGTCCAAGATTTTTTCTAATTCTATTTTTTTGTTGCTGACTCCCTCCGCATTCCAGTGCATTATTTTAAGTCTTCGTTTAGTATGGCCAGTCGTCCTATTCTCATGTCCCCTGGCTCCACAGGACATCTGAGAAGGACCTCCAGTAGTTGGGGTTGGACCCTTTCGAGACATAGGGCCCGGCACTGCACCTGCCTGGGGGTCCAAAGCAGGGCGAGCACCATAACGATTAGCAGTAGTCGACATATTCCATTTTGCGTGATTGCGTGGCATCCTGATTTCTGTGGTGCGCCTCTTGGCTGGTTGCCTCCGTCTTCAGCACCTTTCTTTGCTAGAGCAGACTGTGGTCTCACTCGAGTGTAGATGTGTACGCGAGCACACACCTGTCTGCGCATGCATGTACGTGCATACACATCTAGAGCATACTGGTTAGTTTCCGGCGCCAGAGACTCGCCGTCGCCCCTTCTCCTGTTAGTTTAAACAGGTCCGCCACGTGAAGGCCAGGAATTGGACTTTTGCTGCATAGGTTATGTATTCACGAGCCATTGAGGTATTTGAGCAATGTTGGGCGCTCACCCCAACACCGCGCCTCGGCTACATACAGCAACATTTGGAACCCACTTGCGGGATAACTGACCCGGCCGCTCAGAAAGCAATGGCAAACTACTGAGCGTAATCTTGCCAAGAAATCAACAGACAGCTGAAAGATGCTGCTGTTGACAGCGATGTCATGTAAAGGATATGCGCATTAAAAAAAAAAAAAACAGCAAACCCATTACGTGGAAAGTCCGAATCAAAAGCTCATTGTGTGGTAAAAGCGTCCCAGTGAGATGAAATGGAATATTGCTTGGATAGCAAATCCATTAAGTGGAAAGTCCGAATCGAAAGCTCACTGTGTGGGCTTCATAAAAGGTGGAAAAAGTGTCCTAGTGGCACGAAATTGAATATTGCTTGGATAGCAAATCCATTATGTGGAAAGTCTTAATCGAAAGCTCACTTTGTGGGATGTCATCTTCAGACTCCGGTTTCCGGAGGAACAGCCTATGGTGAACGAAAGGCCCAATATACGGAAGTGAGGCTAAGGAGCCATGTGCAGGACGTGACGATTCCTTGGGTGAGCCCAGTACCAGAGCTCTGTGTGATGGCTCTGCAAGTATGGAAGCCTCCTTGGATGGCGGGGAATGCCCATGGTCTGCCCCTGCCTTCCCTTAAGGGTTGACCAGGATGTCTTTGGCTGTTCTATATGGGCCAGCTAGGATGGGGGATAACACCACAACTGTGAGATTCAAACGTCCTAAGAAACCCCCGGGAAGGTTAACCCGGTCAACAAATGCCCGCAGAAGTCGGATGTGTCGGCCTGACGGCGCAAGAACGCAACTCTGCTGTAAACAGGCACAACGCAGTCACATCCGGAAAAAAAATCCGGATAAACGCAGAAGAAGAAGAAGAAGAAGAAGAATTGAATTAATTGGTGTGTCATTTGTGCACCCCAGGATTACCCGCATGGCAGCATTTTGTAATTGCATGCGTTCCAACCTTCCAAGCTGGCTCTTCGATACTGTCAGGAGCCTCAAATCATACTCAATGACATAACTTATTAACTGCCGAAAAAAGTACCAAAGAAGACCCAGAAGACACGAAAGCAGACTACCAAGATCAAGATACAGAGGATGACGACTGGTGGTAATGAATAATAATATTAATAGTAGTAATACTACGGCGCGGCAGGCCCTAACATTAACAACTGCGACTCTGTCCATACATATCAAATCATAAGGATGGGGCGCAGAGATGTTTCCAAGGCACCAGGGCCGGGTTATACACTGGCCAAGACCTATTGACGCGTCCTCGTCGAGCGTCCTAGGCAACAGGTCCCTTCGGGGTCCTGGCTAAAGTCAGTAGGATCGCCGATTCCTCCGAAGTCGGATTGATTGATTTAGGAACCGACACCACAGCATTCAGGACATTCCCATAAGCGCTCCGTCCCCATCCTCAGCAGCCAGCGAAGAGTTCCAACACTAATAGTTCCAGTAGCAATCTGATTATATGTCCGTCTCGCCTTTCCTCCGAGCACCGAGCGTCGGCCAGATCCCCTCGTCACACCTCGTTGTCTCATTCTTACCAGACTATGGTGCTCCATCTGCTCCTCCGAGGTGTACACGTGCTACCACAAGGCCGCAACCACGTCTGCCTTGTCTCCGAAGTCGGAGAGTCGAGGAACCACCAGTCTGCACACCAATAAGCCAGACATGGGACAACGGATACTCACGCAAACCTCAGGTCCTGTATGACATCACGCTGATGTTGGACAACAGGATGCCTTCATCTCACATACACTGCATACAGGGCTTAGCGCTGGAGCTCAAGCCAACGAACACAAGCAAAGCAAGCATATCACAAGGATGAAACGAACACAATTACAGCCGTTCAAATATTTTCAAAGAAGCAGAAATACGCATCTATATCAGCGAAAGAAGAGGTACGAGATACACTATATAAGGGCTCCAACTATAACGAAATCGATAAGTCCACGGGTGAACGGGGCCATTCTTCTCACAAGAGCTGAACCTGAATTGAACCAGCTGGCGAGAGAGGCTAGTCACTCAACTAGTCAGTGTCTGTATATGATTAGCATAGCTGTAGTATTTTCTTATGTCGGGGCTGTAGCTCAAATGGTAGAGCGCTCGCTTAGCATGTGAGAGGTACAGGGATCGATACCCTGCTGCTCCAAATTTTTTTTTTTTAAATTCAACATAGGTTGCTGCTCAAATTTTTTTTTACAATTCAACATAGGTTGCTGTGAGGTTAATTTATATTTCCCTATGCATTAATTATCGTTCAGGATGGCTGAGCTCTTAAAAGGGCTTGAAACCATCGGAGGAGTGATGTAGAGACTTATCTCCCGACAAGTACAAAAGTGACACGGTGACTGTGTGCTATGCTTCACTTCACTTCTCCAAACGTAGAAACCATCTCAGTGTGCATACCCGGTACTGGAATATATCTGTGGAGAGACATATTAGGATGTGACCGGGTCATCATTAT
>JACEFZ010026372.1:0-17576 GCA_014155875.1 Cepaea nemoralis | reverse complement strand
TTTTTTTGTAAAAAAAAGTTCGGGTTTTCCTTTCCCGGTTTTTGAATTTTTTTCCCCAAAAATACCAGCGCAGTCGGTTCTCTACATCTGATTGATTGATTGATTGATTGATTGATTTTTTTTTAGGAACCGACATCACGCATTCGGGGCATTCCAAAAGCGCCTGTCCCCACCCTCAAAGCCAGCGAAGAGTTCCAACCCCAATAGTACAGTATAATTGTTATATGTGCTCTCCCTTTCCTCAAGCGTGAAAGACATAATAAAAATTTAATGCTAAAAGACCTAGATACTTCAGTTAATCAAGAGATGATGATTTGAGTTGAGTTAAGTTGAATGAGTTAAACCGACATCACAGCCAGTACTATGAATATCCCCATATGTCAGGGTCTTAAACTTGGCTCGCTTTCCTAACAAGTGTGAGACAGTACAAATACAACGTGATTTGACGTAAGGCTCAACGACACATCGTTCGATGGATTTATTAACATATCAAATACAGAACGATGATCACAAATATATATAATGGATACTTTACAACTTACATCCACAATACAGTTCACAAGTCTGACTCGCAAGATGTCCAGACACTCGCCTTTCAATACAGAAAACCATACAACGCCTTTCTCTCAATCACACGTCCGTCATGTTCCGTGTCCCAGAGCTGTCTGGACCTGGTTCGCAACTTGCCTCCTGCCTGACGTGGCGTCACGTGGCAGGCGTGCGTCTTGCGTTGGCGGCCTGACCGCTGGTCAGCCAGCGATCTCGCAGGCCGGGAACTCCTATTGCCTGGCGGCGCAACGAAGTTGTTGCATCCCTTACTGGGAGCTAAGTCGCCTGGCGGTCGTAACGATGTCCCTGCATCGCTGTCCCTGTCGGACTCTGACACGCCCCCCCGGGTAAAATCCATGAAAGATGTCGTCTTTCATGTATAATGTCTGTACCTTTTGGGGTTTAATAGTATACCCTTGTCAGAGTCTCCCTTTTCCCATTGTTATACACAACGTTATAAAAAATACACACATGGCATAGAAATATATAAGAACTGGGAGTGGGTACAAAGACATGTGGTGTTTCATGTTTAACACATATCAGGCTTCACCCTCTCGATGGCTGGTTACCTCAATTGTATTATCCCCAGTCAGATCAGTAGTACCAGCTTCACGCATCTACGTCGCACAATTTGAAAAAAAAAATAATATGGTTCTTGAAACAAAAACCATCTAGCCAGACTGAAATACGACTTTATATAAGTCGTATAAAACACTAAAACCCTGTCCCTACTTGGCCAGGAGTTTTTGTGTTGGTATACAATGTTGGAAACCCTCTGCCATGCCCAGTAGATGCCTGCCTGTGGTGTCAACACTTTAACAACAACATGTTATATTACACACAACACATTAGCATATACATTTAAAATTTATGGCCCTTTGTGTAAAAATGTAATAACAAAAAATGAAAGGGAAATAATTTTAACATTAGTGAAACACAATAATTTACAATAACTATTTTTTTTTAGTGTCATTGCTTGACGTTTCTTCATATTAACGAGAAAAAGTCGGTAATATGAATACGTTAATCAAGATATGATTCTAAGATTACATTAGAGAAATAAATAAACAACAATTCGTGTATTCAATTTTATAGAATCCTAAACATTTTAGAATCGTAAAAATTTTTTAAACCCTTTTTATGTTGTCTGCTATTTTTGTTCTAAATTTCTAATTAATCCGGAAGTACACACGAGCACTAAATCAGCTGATGGTAAAGCTTGTAGAACACCCCTGTTCCGGTTTGATGTAGTTTAAGGAAGGAACATGTTCTCAAAGTTCGTGTTGGATGTTGCTACACAATCTTCTGGATTACGATCGAATGTTCATGTGTTAGATGTTTCAGTCGAACTTTAAAAGATTTCGGTTCACTGCAGAGGTGTAGAAAAGTCGTCACTGTTCAGTTTTTACTTTCACACTCGAAATTTAAAAATGTTCCTGGAAGATTCAACACGAAGTTGTCACTGTCACGTTGGATAATTCGCTTCAGGTAAGTGCGAATGTGACACTGTTCTTGTACGTAATATATACAGTTAATAAAGTTCGCTTTCTACCACATACTGCACATTTATACACGACAATCACTACATGAACTAGTAAAATAAGAACACTATATATAATGGGAGTAATCCCTATCACAATATTGTAGACTTTACACAGCTTTTGTGAATGAAAACCACTATTCACTGCTAAATGGCTGTGTCGGTCTGAGTGTATTTCTACATACTGCACTCAGACATTGGTGCTCACTGGGTGGGTCGGACAACGTGACAAAAGATCGGCAATTGAATTGGTTCTGCCTGGGATATGTCGAACCTCAAAGCTATAATCTTGAAGTTTCAAAGACCAACGCGCTACCATAGGGTTCGATGGCACCCCTGAATTCATCCATCGAAGGGGGCTGCTGTCCGATTCTACGATGAAATGGCGTCCTAGAAGAAATCTAGATAATTTTGTAATACCTACTACTAAAGCAGGGTTTCCCAATTGAGGAATGGACCATGCCCGCTCTCGGGCCTTCAGCTTCCTGGATACAAAAAAAACGGGGTGGAGAATGTTGTTATACTCCTGCAACAGGACTGCTCCAATCGCCACGGAGTAGCATCTGTGCGTAATCTGAAAGGTAAACGGATATCGGGCAATTTAAGGATAAGATTATGTTCATTCTTATCAAAAAAACATGATAGCACTTTATGAAATGCGATTTTTAGGCATTGATCGTGTACAATTTTCTCTGGTTTATCTTTTTTTAGTAGATTAGTAAATACCTCGGTCAGTTCAGAAAAATCAGGAAAAAACTGCCGATAGTAATTTATTAAGCCCAACAAACTTCTGACTTGTTTTTTAGTAGTCGGAAGTGAGAGTTTTAGTATCTTGGACACAATTTTATCGTCTGTCGTGACAAAGCCTTTGGATATTTTGAAACCCCAAAGAATGATATTTCCTGGTAGGCTATGTCTACTTTTGCAGGCTTCACTGTCAGTCCGTGCTGTCTGATCCGTTCAAATGTTTGGTCTAATGTCTTAATGTGCTCCGTCATTGTCTCTGTGTGAATGCATATGTCGTCAATATAGCAGATTATGTTAGGAATGTCTATTAGGTAGTCGTGTCTACGTACGAATGTGGCTGGGGCGTTAAAAAGCCCAAATGGAAGTTTGCACCATTCGTACAGTCCCCAAGGTGTGGCAAATGCTTCAGATGTCTGCTCTGTTCGTCTACAGCAATCTGCCAAAAATTTTGTCATGTCTACAGTCGTAAAAAACCCTAGCGTCTGTCAGTTCTGTAAAAAGATCGTCAGTGTTTGCCTTTGGGCTCAAGATTAGAACAGTTATTTTATTCAGTTTTCGGTAGTCGATGCACAGTCTTATTGTATTGTCCTTTTTGCGTACTATGACCATGGGAGATGAGTAGTCTGATTGGGATCGTCTTATGATGTTATTTTTCTCTAAGTTGATGATTTCTTGATGTAAATGTTCTTTGTAATGTAATGGGATGGTGTATGGTCTGCATCTAATGGGTGTTTTGATGTGAGTGTGATGTGATGCTGTACTAATTCTGTTTGTCCTGGGTTGTTGGAAAAGATGGTGTTGTACTGTTGTAAAAGTTGTTTGCACCTGTCTGTCTCTGCTTGATTTAAAATTTGGTTGATTTTGATTCCTTCAAGCAGTCTGTCGTGTCTAATGCAGGTGTTGGAATTCGTCACTAGCATCGTCGTCTTCGTGATCTATTATCACTGTACAAGCTGTTGTATCGTCTTGTTCGTCGTCTCTGTTGTGGTATGGTCTTAGCATATTTTGTAAAATATTTTGTGTTTGTCTTTTATAAGGATTCGTAGTCTACAGGTAAAATCTGTTTTGTCACTTTAAAAGGTCCCTGCAAAATCAGTCAGAGGTGTCTGTCACTAGGTAGCAGAAGAAGAATGTCCTGTCCAGGTGTCAATGTTATTGTCCTGTTACCTTTGTCAGCATACTGCTATAAGTAGCACCAGATATTTTTATGCATTCTTTGCAATAACACAAGATTTGATGATTCTTTCACGCAATGATGTCACATATAAGTATGATGATATGGGTTTAAGTACTGGTGTAGAGTCAGTTAACATTTGGTGGTAAATGGTCAATGGGCCACGGGGTTTTGGCACCATAGATAAGTTAAAAAGGAGAAAAACCCGGTACTAGCATGAGGTACCTCGCGATAAGCAAAAAGAATAGCTGGTAGATATACATCCCAGTTGTTGGGGTGTTCTTGCGTCACTTTTGCAAGCATGTGCTTAAGATCCCCGTTAAACTTTTCTATTACTCCGCTACTGTGAGGATGGTAGGGGGAATTGAAACACTGCTTCACCCCAACATTTTGGTGAAAGCTTGGGTGGATGCGGCAATAAACTGAGTGCCCCTATCAGATTGGATAGTATCGGGAAAAACCTATCCTAAAAAAAATATGGAAGAACACTTCCATTATGTCATTGGCAGTTATGTTCTTTAACGGAATAGCTTCTGGCCAGCGACTACATTGATCAAACAGTTAGAATAAATTTATTCCCTCTAGTTTTGTATGACTAAGAGGGCCCACTATTCAACCGATAGCTTTTTAAAAGGTCGACTGGCTAAGTCGGTAACTTGTAACTTTGCCTGTGGGTGTTTACCTTTTTTAACCAGTTTCTGGCAGGTGTCACAACTTCTGCAATATTCTTTAATGTCATTGCAAAATTTTGGCCAGTGAAATTTTGGGCAATAACCTTGATCTGGTCTTAACGTATGCCATATGTCCTGCAAGAGGTATATCGTGTGCAAGATGTAAGGGTTGCTTGCGATAACTGTTGGCAAAACAGTTTGCTCTGTGGTATTGTCACCTCTGGTGTAATACCTGGTGAGTATATCATTTTTCATAGCAAAATGCCATTTTTCATTCTTGGTTACTTTTTGGGTTTCGGCCGATCAGGTCAAAGTATTTTGACAATGAAGGATCAGCTTTTTGGGCTGTTACAAATGCTTCCTTCATGGTGTTAGTAGGGAGTGAAACTGGGCTGAGTAATTGATCGCCTCAGTTTGATTTATTTCATCTTGCACTCTAGCAGTAGCCCTTTTTACTGCGTTCACACACTCAATGATATCAGATGATGATGATGGAACAATAGTTTCAAAGATGTCATGAGAACTTAGTGCTACATTAGCTACTTTACAATCAATAGGTGGTGTGAAATTTTTAATGATGACATTTGATGGGGATGTTATGGTATCATCAATACATAAGATGTTATGTCATGAGGTTTATCATTTACCTCAGGTAAATTACCAATAATTATATCACAAACTGGGTTTGGGTTTGTGCGCGCACTTTACTTTCCCAGTGAGGAAAAGGGGTTTTTAATATATGCCCATGCTAATGGGTATTTCTCAATATTGCCTGGAATGTTCTCATGTTACGTGCTTTCCTGTATAGTCTGTAGGCATTATGAAGTTCTTTCAGCCAATGAGTGAACTGCCTGTTCGCGAAGGACTGTAGCGTTCGCCTTACATATCCGTGATGGATGTTATTCTGCCTTTAGAATCTACTACCAAAATTTGCTTCTTCATTGGCAATAGGGATGGTATGACCGCATGTTAAAATACCCTCTTTATAGAAAGTGTTACAAACAGAGCATTTGTTTGCGCTGATATGTCAAAAGCCTGTGCTGAGTTCACAGGATGTTTCTCTGGGTCTTCTTCTTCAGACCGGAACTATCAAACAAGGGGGCATTTGCTTTTTTGGTCATATGCCTGCCCTCAAATCTTCCGATGGTGTCCGTACGCCTTTCAGAGGAAACATTTACTCAAACTTTTTAAGGATTTACGTCCTTTTCTTGTTGATTTTCCCTGTTAGTAGGTAAGTCTGGTACGAGGGTTTTTTTCACACATCTCACTCTGATGATGAGAATATTTACAATAATTGCAATGATATAACTTTTTCAGAGGTAGGCCTACGAGGTTTCTGCCCTATAGGGTTGTTTGTCATAGTTAGCCGCTGCTACAAAATTAATGTTAGTATCTTCAGTAGCAAAACAATGTTTGTTGGGTGTGTAGTAAGCCGAACCCCGTCTTTTAATCTCATCCACACTGGGGCATTCATTTCTAACAAAAATTTAGCAAAGGCTGAAGGAATAGATGATACAATTTGTCTCTAATGATTAGATCTTCCCAAACTCTGATAATTTTTCAATTTTGCGGGTGACGTCCATTTGGTGAAAATATCTCGGACTAAGCAGAGGAGTCAGAGAAAGTTTGAGTCGGGTTTGGGGTCAATTTACTGAATTGTTCTCTGTAACCTGCCTCATCTAACATAAAATGTGCCATAATCTTAGATTTCAGATAATGGTAATCTTTTCTGAGGTCTTTGGGGGTGGTTTCAAAAACTTTAAGAGGTTCCCCGACAAACTCCTCATGTACACAATATTCCTTCAGACAGTGGAACTTGATAATGTTCCCTTAAAGTTTCAAAATTTTGGTAAAGGGTGCGATGCAGTCACCCCAGGTATAATTACGTACAATACCTTGATATTTCTATACTGGTTTTCTTTCTCCAGTCTTTCAGATTTTTTGACTCTTTGTTAATGGCAGTCTCAGTGTCAAGTTGTTTTATCTTCAACTGTAACTCCAGTTCTTCCTCTTACTTGAGCTGCTATTTCTGCCTTTTTTAGCTTTATCTTTCCGATCCCTTTTTTAGTCACTTCTATCTCAGCTTGCTTTGTCTTTTCAGACAATTCTGCTTGCTTTAAGGGGTTTTTCTCTATTCTTGGGAGCCCCTTTTAGCTTTTGTTTTAAAGCTGTTTCTGCCTTCCCTTTTTTGGCAGCCATCTCTCCCGCTTTAATGCTCTTTCAGCTGCTCTTTCTTCACAGCTCAGCCGCTTTTCCTGAACTAGTAGGTAGTCTGCATATTTCTGCTCCGTCCACTGTGTTAGTTCATCACCATGTAACTGTAACTTTATCCCCATATCAATGAAATCAAATAATGAAGACATGATGGAAAAATGTCAATGAAATACCAGCCACAGCACAATATGTTATAAGTGGTTAGTAATCAACAATTTACAATTTGTTTATATGGACGATATGTGCCTAAAAATGCATGTTTAAAGTATACGAAAAGAAAAAAATTATACTCAAGTGCCCTCGATGCGGTGGAAGAACCGGTTGGAAATCGGGCTAGGAACTGTAGGGTCGCTACTTCGAATCGCAAATGACCTCTACGGCAAGGTTTCGGATGGTACGGAAAAACCTGCTTTTATTTTGGAAGAAGATAAATTAGCGTCTATTTGTTGTGTGTGCCTGCTTGTCACTAAGTGTTGATTAGGTTTGTATGGCGTTGAGTGTAGTTGTATGTCGTAAGTTTGTCCGTCAACAGTTTTTTTTTAAAACACGTACTTTCTTTCCAAACACTTTTCGCGTTCCACAAACTCAATGCACAAAGACAATCTACAAGTATCTTAACATCTACAACATTGATGACACATCACTTACATCAAGATGACATTCAGTAAGGACATAGACATCAAGTTTACAAGATGGCGACAAGGTCAAAATGGCGACCAGATCACAATGTCGACAAGGTCAAAACGGTGACAAGTTTCACAAATCACAAATGTTTTTACACGCATTACAGGATCAAACAACAATGTATGCTTGTACGTTTTAACAAATGATCTTACACACCCTGTTGAAAATATGTAGTAACAATCAAAATGAATGCGCTTCCGATGATCACATCTAACACATTAACTCTAATCCAAGTAAATTACGTTCACATCTAAGTTTAAGATCTAACTAAAATTAAAACTGGAATAGAACCGTCACGTTCAACAAGGACGAGCTATTCACGTTCAAATATAGTAAATTAAAGCGGGACGAGCACCACGTTCACACATGTCAGGGTCTTAAACTTGGCTCGCTTGCCTAACAAGTGTGAGACAGTACAAATACCACGTGATTTGACGTAAGACTCACGACACATCGTTCGATGGATTTATTAACATATCAAATACAGAACGATGATCACAAATATATATAATGGATACTTTACAACTTACATCCACAATACAGTTCACAAGTCTGACTCGCAGATGTCCAGACACTCGCCTTTCAATACAGAAACCATACAACGCCTTTCTCTCAATCACACGTCCGTCTGTTCCGTGTCCAGAGCTGTCTGGACCTGGTTCGCAACTTGCCTCCTGTCTGACGTGGCGTCACGTGGCAGGCGTGCGTCTTGCGTTGGCGGCCTGACCGCTGGTCAGCCAGCGATCTCGCAGGCCGGTAACTCCTATTTGCCTGGCGGCGCAACGAAGTTGTTGCATCCCTTACTGGGAGCTAAGTCGCCTGGCGGTCGTAACGATGTCCCTGCATCGCTGTCCCCTGTCGGACTCTGACACCATACTTTCTCCGTTGTTTATTTAACAAAACCGTGAAAAGTACCAAAATTTTTGTACCAGTAGCTGTGTGATATGTGTCCCTCTGCTCTTTCTTCTGTCCTTGGCTTGGTGACGTAAATTACAAGTACCTCACAACCGGGGTGGGTTGGTTATGGCGAGGGACACTGGTAATAGGAAAAGCTTTCCCCCACTCCCACACAAAAAGAAGTCCAAGTGAAATTATGCTGGATTTCAAACGAGCGAACACCAAAAAAACTGTTCTTCCAAAACGCCCCCCTCACTTCGAAAACCCAGTATGCCGGATTGTGAAAAAAAAAGACGAGGACGTATTGACAGAAAGAAACTGAAGCAAAGAACAGGATACATATGTATCAAGGCATTGCACAATTTTTGGACATGTTAAGAGAAGTGATCGTCTTTGGCCATGTTAAGAGAAGTGTCTTTTTGGGCATGTTAAGAGATGTGATCCGTCTTGGGCCCTGTTAAGAGAAGTAATCCGTCTTGGAATGCATGAGAAGTGATCCGTTTTTGAACATGTCATGAGAATGATTTGTCTTTGGACATGTTAAAAGACGTGATCTTCTTTGGTAGTCATAGAAGTGATCCGTCGTTGGGCATGTTAAAAGAAGTGATCCTCTTTGGACATGTTAAAAAAATGATCCGTCTTTGGACATGTCATGAGAAGTGATCCGTTTTTTTCATGTTAAGAGAGTAATCCGTCTTTGGACATGTTAAAAGAAGTTCCATCTTTGGACATGTTGAGAATAATCCGTCTTTGGACATGTTAAGAGAAGTGATCCGTCTTGGACATGTCATGAGAAGTGATCTGTCTTTGGACATGTCATGAGACGTGATCCGTCTTTGGACATGTCATGAGAAGTGATCCGTCTTTGGGCATGTCATGAAAAGGGGGGTGGGTTCTAAATCAAAATATCGTGACAAATAAAAAATTATGGGGGGGGGGGGGGGGGGATGAAATAAAAGAAACAGATGTAAAAAGACTATGTGGACAGTTTGACATCAATCAATCAATCATGGCCATGCCGGACAGCGTGGGCGGTCATGACTCGCCATTTCACTCGATCACCAGAGTCGTGGATCAGCTCAGTCTTCCTGTCTCGTCCATGCCATGTGGCTAAACCATCCAGGTATTTACTTATCGGTCTTCCTCTTGGTCTGTTCCCTTCGATCTTGCCAGTTGTCACCAAGTTCTCCAATCCATTTCTTCTCATAACATGTCCAAAGAATTTTGACTGTCTACAGTTTGACATCGTGCCGTGGTAAAACTTCTTTTTTCGAAAATTATTGGCGGCACGCTAAACAAAAATCAGTGGACAAAACTGAGGTCCGACGCCATACTGTATCGACTAGCAGAAAACGATGATTAATTTGTCAAACCAAGGCCGGTACGAGACTTTAAACTGGAAGGTGGCGTCGGTTATCCCCACATCACTGACAGATTCGCATTATTAATATTACCCAGACCAGGTTCCAAATGGCGAGACTCACCCTTCGACCCTTTTGGTTGCGGACAGATGAAAAGTGTAGTTGTTGTTTTGAATGTGCAGTTCTGCGTAACTCATCGTGTGCTAAACAACATGCCAGATTGATCCTGGTGACCTCTTAGTTTCACTGCCAAACGAAAAGTAGGATCGGAACATAAAAAAATGAATGGCAAAAAATGAGAAGTAAAGTTGTGTCACAGTTATAAAGATGTTAATATTATAGCCGGCTCCGTGGTGAAGAGGTTGCGGGCGCAGTTTTGTAATCCCGCATACCCGCTTTTGGAACACAGCCGTTGAGCAATCTGGCAGCAGACTGTCTTGCGTTGGTTTTTTTACGAACTGGTATGTGGGGCCGATCGTTCAGAAAGCAATGGCAAACTATTGAACGTGGACTTGCCAAGAGATCGCAACAGCGGAAATTGTTGGTGTTGACTGCTATGTCCTGTAACGAATATGCAACTTTTTAAAACAATACGCTAGAAGATATGTATTATATATCAAATTAAAAGGGGGGGGGGGGGGGGTGTTGTATAGGGGTTTTGTAAGTTTGACATGGGGTTTTACACTTTAACATTAACTCTTACATGACGTCTTATTTTGATATGGGATTTACAATTTAACGTTAACTCTTACAGGACGTGTAAGTTTGTTATGTTAGTTGCATATCATTCACTGGATGTTTGCAGTCAACACCAGCATTTTTATCTGTTGTTGAATGTCTTGGCAAGTTTTACGTTCAGTAGTTTGCCATTGCTTTCTTAACGACCGGCTCCCATACCTATTTCGTAAAAACCCAGTGCAACGAGTCTGCTGCCAAATAGCGCGCAGCTGTGTTTCGAACGCGGGGTATACGGGATTACGACCCGCGTCAGTAACCCCTTCGCCACAGAGACCGACGTTTGATATTTGATTTACAATTTGACATTAACTCTTACAGGATTTGTAAGATGGGCAAGTGATTTACATTTTTAACTTTAAAACTCTTACAGGTTTTGTAAGATGGACATGTGATTTACAATTTAACATTAACTCTTACAGGATTTGTAAGATGGACATGTGATTTCCCAATTTAACATTAACTCTTACAGGATTTGTAAGATGGACATGTGACTTACAATTTAATATTAACTCTTACAGGATTTGTAAGTGTAACATGTGATTTACAATTTAACATTAACTCTTACAGGATTTGTAAGTGTAACATGTGATTTACAATTTGACATTAACTCTTACAGGATTTGTAAGATGGACATGTGATTTACAATTTAACATTAACTCTTACATGATTTGTAGGTTTGACATGTGACTTCTTCTTCTTCTTCTTCTTCTTCTTCTTCTTCTTCTTCAGCGTTCCGAGCCATTGAGGTTCTTTGCTGCAGATACAATCCGTCTCCATTCGTCTCTCTGGTGGACCTTCTCTTGCCAGTCGTTGATTCCAAGTGCTTGTAGGTCTGTATATATATTATCTCTCCACCGTCTTCTTGGTCTACCTCGGGGTCTACGGTCATTTATTTCCTGAGTGTAAGCGAGTTTTGTTTCCCTATTATCTTCCCTTCTTTCTATATGCCCCAGCCATTGTAGTCTATTAGCCTTCATGATACGAGGATTACGGCGGACTTAAAAAACAGATCATAAGAGTTAATATTAAATTGTAAGTCACATGTCAAACCAACAAATCATGTAAGAGTTAATATTAAATTGTAAATCAGATGTCCCTCTTACAAATCCCGTAAGAGTTAATATTAAATTGTATATCACATGTAAGATGGACATGTGATTTTCCAAATTTTAAAATTTAACATTAACTCTTGCATGACTTGTAAGGTTGACATGGATTTACAATTTAACATTAACTTTTGCGTGATGTGTAAGATTTACATGGGATTTACAATTTTATCATTTAACTCTTACAGGACCTGTGAGTTTGACATAGTATTTACAATTTAACATTAACCCTTGCATGACTTGTAAGTTTTACATGGGATTTACAATTTAACATTAATTCTTACAGGAATTGCAAGTTTGGCATGGGATTTACAATTTAACATTAACTCTTACAGGATTGTACGTTTGGAATAGGAATTTATATTGTAGCATTAAGAAATAACAAGCAAAGAGTCTTATTCACGCCACGAGGTAAATTGGTTACGTCTTCCCACAGTCCATGCCGTGCTGCGTTGGTGCTCTCGTCGTCCACAGTCATTTGCTTCGTGCACTGCCAATTATTTGTGATCCCTATTGTCTTCCACGCCATGATATCAAAGTGTCCGGCATTTCTTTTTCCCTCTCGCCTTGTCTATCTTCACTTTCAACTTTCCTGTTGTCACAAGGTGACAACAAAGAATGTGAAATGCCTCCTTCGGATGGATTAACTTCAGATAAGATCTTCATTGCGCTTTTCATCCGTCCTTGGTATTCTCCTCACCTTTCTGTATATCCACAACTCTGCAGCTGCCACAGAATTCTTCACTAGTTTTCTAATTGTCCATGATTCGCATCCGCATATCAGGATTGGCTCGATATGGCTCTTCAACACTCTAGTTTTCACCTACATTGACAAAGATAAATTTCAGAGAATGTTGTTCATCTTGTGAAGAGCTGCTTTTGCCAAGGTGCATAACTGTGAGGAACTTCCCTCGAAAGAGAAACGAAGAAAAGGAAGAAAACTATCAATACAAGTACCATAGCAGAAACCTCCGTGGGTATGGGAAGTGATAGGACTATCACATGTTACCCGTCTGAGAGGTGGACAGTCTTTCACTCCCTTAGCAACGTCGAGAGATGGCATCAAACCCTTGTCCGCCACACCCATGCAATTAAAAGCGCAGCGTCCTAGCCGTTACAACAACAAAAATGGTCATATTCGATTCCATATGATAATGTTAATATTCGATTGCGGGGGGGGGGGGGGGGGGGGGGGGGGAAATTAAAATGCGACCTCGTTCAACCTGCTTCTACAGCGGCGGTTAAAATCGAGGTCCATTTGATTGTTTGTTTGTTTGTTTGTTTGTTTGTTTGTTTGTTTGTAAATTTTGATTATCTATTCTTTGTTTGATCTCTTTCAAGTTATTCCTAAACAGGACTGGTTATATTTTCTTCTCTCTGCTCTTCGGATTCGGTTTCGTCTTATAGGATTCACGCTGACTGATATTTTCTTTTTTGCGTTGAGACCGGTCCTGAGGAGGACCTGTCAGATTCAGCAGCCTCCCAGATGTTCTGCTTACTCTAAAGAGGTCATTTAGTCCTCACAGGGCTGGTTTTGGTGATATTTAGTCCATACCAGGACATTAGCAAAGGCAGGAACGCAAAGGCACTCCCCAGTCGCACCCTCATCTGAGGTCAGTCCGATCCGCCGCTGCACATTCTCTCAGGAGGCCCACGAATGCCGTCGAGAGGAGCAAAAACACACACACGTCACCTGCTCGCACCAGTCACCGCCCTCCCTTCCAGGAACAACAACAACAACAACACAACAGCTACGACGACGACACCGACAACGACAACGATAACGAAAACGACAAACCCACTAAAAATATCTCAAAGACAGACAGACAGACAGACAGACAGACAGACAGACAGACAGACAGACAGAGACAGACAGACAGACAGACAGACAGACAGAAAGAAAGAAGAAAGAAAAAAAAAAGAAAGAAAGAAAGAAAGAAAGAAAGAAAGAAAGAAAGAAAGAAAGAAAGAAAGAAAGAAAAGAAAGAAAGAAAGAAAGAAAGAAAGAAAGAAATTTAAAAAACACACACAAATCCCACACAAAAAGTTTTCCTTGTTCAGGCGGGCCAGCAGGAAGACGGGTGATTGGGCAGGCAGGCAGGCAGGCAGGCGGGTGAGTGGTCAGCTAGGCAGGCAGCCGGGTGGGCGGGCAGGTAGGCAGAAGAGCGAGTGAGCAGGCAGTGCAGGCAGGCGGGTAGGTAGGCGCGCGGGTGGGCAGGCAGGATGAGAGAGGCAGCAGGCAAGCAGGCAGGTGGGCAGGCAGGCAGACGAGCGAGTGAGTGGGCATGTAGGCAGGCAGAGAGGCAGGCGGGCGGGATGGCAGGCTGATGAGCGAGTCAACATCCATGCAGGCAGGTAGGTAGGCAGGCAGGCAGGCAGTCAGGCAGACGAGCGAGTGAGTGGGCAGGTAGGCAGGCAGAGAGGCAGGCGGGCCAGTGGGTTGGCGGCAGGCGTCCAGTGCTCCACCACGGACCCCATAGGCTTATCAGCTTCAAATATAACAAGCAGGATTTTAAAATTTAGTCCACTTTATTAAAATCATTACTTTTTAACTCATTATTGTGTTATTAATTAAACGTTTATAGACGCAGGTGTGTAGGGATTTAAAGTAATAAGTGCATAAGTATCATTTCAAAGACTACACAAGGAGAGCTTGATTACTACTCTGAATCCCACATAGATCATGTAACGAGAATTTGACATAGTCAATGAACCAACCATCCGTATCGTATCCAGCCCACATTTATTCAGAATCCCACATGCCAGATTTGTTCTTCTGTGGGTACAATTTCTCACTTTGAAAATGTGCCTTTTTTTCGGCCTACTTTTGTCAAGTTCCAAATGTCGTGGAATTTTTAAAGTATAGAGGATGCTGGCGAATGATTCTAGTTTTTTGCCCTTATCAATAAGCACACGGCGTCCCACACATTCCAACCGGATCTAGGGATGTAAAGTATTCTTAAGCTAATTATGTTTGTAAACCTTCACACCGGGATACCTAACCAATCTACTTAAGACAAGCATAGATATCAACAGTTCTTCTTCTTCTTCTCCTTCTTCTTCTTCTTCTTCTTCTTCTCAGTTGTGTGGTCTGGAACAGACTTTGACGATCATGACTCTCCAGCCCTCTCTACCATCTGATAATTTGCTGACAATGGTGCTATTTATGTTACCAATTATTGCCGATCTGTTTAAGCTTTCCCCATATATATATAGTTATGTCTTCTTGTTACTCTCTTATCAAATATTTTCCCAACATAAGGCTAATCTCTTGATATTTGCTTCATGAGAAGGACTCATCAGTGTGTGTGTTTTTTTTTTAATTGGCATTCTGGTGGCGGCATTATGCACAGGGAAATGCTTTTACTACCTGTCCGCGGTTGTTTGTGGCGTGAACTGCATGTTCGGGAAAACGGCGTAGCTGGCTTTGTCGCAAAACGAACTGGTGTTTGCCTTATGCACTTGTGTGTGGCTGCTGGTTTTTTAGTGACTGCCGCTTCCATCGAAGATGAACTGTATTTTTCGTGGAGGACTTTAGCGTTGACATTCTGGCGGCGGCATTATGCACAGTGTACCTTTGCGGGCTGTTGGTCGTCGAGACTCTTGTCTTTTCCACTTTTCACATGGGGCAGTGAGGAGCATTTTATATGATATTCATTGGCACAGGAACGGAGCATAATGGGGACTATCCATTGCTGTGAAGTTGGAATCGCGACTAACTAACTAACTAACAAACTAACTAACTAACTAACTAACTAACTAACTAACTAACTAACTAACTAACTAACTAACTAACTAACTAACTAACTAACTAACTAACTAACTACACTAACCAACTAACTAACTAACTAACTAACTAACTAACTAACTACACTAACCAACTAACTAACTAACTAACTAACTAACTAACTAACTACACTAACCAACTAACTAACTAACTAACTAACTACACTAACCAACTAACTAACTACAAATAACAACTAAAAATAACTAAAACTAACTAATACACTAACCAAATAATAACCAACAACTAACTACACTAAACCCAAATAAAAACCAACTAACTAAATACACTAAACCCAAATAAAATAACTAAACCCAAATAACTAACCACTAACCCCTAACTAACCAACTAACTAACTACACTAACCAACTACTAACTACACTAACCAACTAACAACCAACTAACTAAATACACTAACCCAACTAACTAACTAAAAAAACTAACCAACTAACTAACTACACTAACCAACTAACTAAACCCCAAAATAAAACCCCAACTAAAAAAACTAACCAAAACCCCAACTAAAAATAACCAACTAACTAACTAAAACTAACAAACTCATCAGTGTTTGAATATTCATTGATTGTATCTTGCTTTCTAGTTTCATGAATTGAAACAAGTCTCTTTTCTTTTAACATGTAAATCTTTCTACTCTCTAGCTTCACAAGTGGATTGAATTTCGCAAAATTGTATTTAATGTTTAATTTTCTTTCTCCTAGCTTCTGGAAAAAAATGCCACTTCTTTTGTTCTACCCTTTCATTCTTGCCGTATCCTAGTTCTCTATAGTTGAAGCAGCGTCTTTTTATTTTTTTAACCTTGGTTTTTTCCCCCCTTTTGGCTTCTTTCATTGGTCTTTTCCCCGTGGTTCGTATGAGTGACCTAGTAACAAACGCAGCTTAGACTTCCCCGGCATCTTTTTCTTTGGGGTTCACGATGTTCTCAACGGTCTTCTCTAACTCCACATCTAATTGCCTCCACTCTCTTCATGAACGTTACTCATTGTCTAGCATTTACATTCATACGGAAAAACAAACTACACATCTTTTTCAGAAGGCACACTTGTGTGTGTCTGTTATTTCTCTTCAAATGTTCTATTTCTCTTTGTTATTTCTCAAAACTTTGCTCATGCTTGTGAAAGAATCTTTGTCTCATCTATAGTTTTACCATGTTATGTTATCATTTTTTTAAAATAATAAAATACAGTTTAAAATTTAAAATAAAAGCAAGGAGACGTGTAATAAAAAAAAGCAATTTATGTTATATTCTCAACGCACTGGTATAAAGCTTTGAAACAACAAAAGAAAGATAAAAGGGTTTTTTTTAAACAGAAACCGCTGACAACTTTTATAAGAACAATTCTTGCTGCCAAAAACTACTTTAGAACAAAACTCTAGTTCATTTCAAGAACTTAAAACTTTATTCTTCACATTTTGAGCGTATCAACGTCAGGTTTTTAAAAATAGTGTGTGTTATTATTTTGTCATATGAACTAAAATTACCCAACAGAACTTAATGTTCATTATTCGCTGCCCCTTTTCCCCCCATGAACACTAAAACCACCTAACGAGCCAGGTTCTTTTGTCACATCTCTCTTCCACCTGTAACATTTAAAACCACGAAAAAATCAAGTGCTCTTTTGTCACATCTCTTTTCTACCATGAACATTATAGCCACCTTATCATTTTAGTGTTCTTTGCAATCGTCCTCTTCCAGCATGAACATTAAAGCCCCCAATGAGTCCAACGCTCTTTTATCACCCTCCCCCTTCCACCCGGAACATTAAAGCCCCTAAAGAATCAAATGCTCTTTTATCATCATCCCCCTTCCACCCGTGAACATTAAACCACCTAAAGAATCAAGTGCCTTTTATCATCATCCTCTTCCACCCGTGAACATTAAAGCCCCCAAAGAAACAAGTGTTTTTATCATCTCCCTCTTCCACCCATGGACATTGAAGCCACCTAAAGAATCAAGTGCTTTTATCATCATCTCTCTTCCACCCGTGAACATTAAAACCACCTAAAAAATCAAGTGCTCTTTTATCATCATCCCTCTTCCACCCCTGAAAATTGAAGCCACCTAACGAATCCAATGCTCTTTTTTCATCATC
>JACEFZ010026371.1:0-18341 GCA_014155875.1 Cepaea nemoralis | reverse complement strand
AAAGGGGGGGGGATGCTCAATCGTGACGTATTGGGTTGGTATGGGAAGTTAAGATCCAACCTTGGATGTGAGTGGAATCTAACATCAACGCTTTGTCATCAATGAAAGAATAAACAATTTTTACTTGATCACTGGCTTATTAATCTCTGTTCACACTGTGACATCAGTTGTAAGTGGCGTGGCTTGCAGTTCTGAAAGAAATCCCAATAAATGGGAAGAAAATTGAAAGATACAAAGGTAAACAAGTTAAATGAATGTTAGAGAACGTGTTCCGAGGAGGGTGACCGATTTGACTATCGTCACGATGTGAGAGTGATAGGAGAGACGTGAAGATAGCTTAGAGTAGTGCTGGTGAGACGTTGAGAGTACTGATGCAGTAGAATGAAATATTAATTGCGTCGGGTAGACGAGAAAGTGGAAGTAGAATTAGTTGTATTGGTGAGAGGTCTATAGTAAATAGACAAGTTCTTTTGATGGGAGTAGCATGGTGGAGGTACTGTAGTTAACAGTAATGATTAAGAAGTGGTAGTGATGTTTTGTATAAAGCCAAGGGAAACAATTGGTGTGCCGAGCCACAGGTTAATTAATAAGTGGATGATGGCTGGTACATTGAGTTGACATTGGAATAGTCGCCACATTAGGAATGGATAAAAGGAGTCAACCTGTAGTTTACAGTGTTTGTTTAAGATGTTATTCCAGATGTTATGAAGTATTAGGAGTTAGGCTAGAAAAAGATAGAAAATTGTGAGGGGAGATAATCAAAGTTTGACTTCCAGAAAAAGGAACGGTCAGTTGTTGAGTAGTGATTTTCGTTGAGGAGAACAAGTATTGTTCCGCGTTATGATGACCTGTAGATAACAGATATAGATATATATGTATATGTATATAAGTGTTTTGGCATTAATGCTTAGCATTGAATTGTTTTGTTTTATAACAAAATAGGTATGAATTGTAGGAATAAATATGTGTTACAGTGATTAATATAGAAGGCCAATGAGGATGGGCCACTGAACGTAGTTAATTGTAAAGGGAATTATTGTTTTTGGAAAACCTTCTCTTTAGAGAGAAGACAATTGTTTTGTGGAGTCTGAGTGTTGATGCCTCATGTATAAAATGTTTTTTTTGTGCTTGATTTGGTCCTGTAAAATGATTGTTATTATTTTAGAATAGGATTATTGTGTTCGTAGACTTTTGAATACAAACTACTGGTCCGTAAAAGAGACCAGTAGTATTAAGTAACAATAGATTAGGATGTATGTTGTATTATTTTAATCATCGTCACCATCATCATCACTATCATCATCATACTTTTAGTTGAGTTGCGGGGATACATAAATGATTGTTACAAAAATTTGGGGGGGGGGGGGGGGGGTTTTGATGTCCTGTTGTGATTTTATTTCGCTGTTTTGTATGTTAAATAGTAGTTAATTAACTTATGTTTAAATTACAGGGTTTTGTCTAGAATAAAGAAAATATATGGGGTTTAATTAGGACCCTTCGTTCAGAAAAGAGTTAATAAAACTACTGAGAACTAATAGAGAGACACATTCTCTTTGTAAAGAGTAAGTTCATGGGTATTCTGTTGCTGTGATAATCAGCGTAGAGAGGTTAATATGGTTATGAAGTATGGTTACACTAAAGTCAGCATTGATAGGGATTAGAAGCCATATGGGGGAAGAAAAGATTAATGAATATAGCAGTGGAGTAAATGAGGGGAAAGTTTTAAACATGGTTTTCATGGGGTCAGTAGAGCCAAGATTGCGGGGTTATAGAAGAAGTGGGTAACGGGTAACCCCAGACGAAGAGTAAACATGAATTGGATCCATGTTTGATTAGACACTGTGGATAACAGTAAAATAGTAAAAAATGAACATAGTGATAGGAGGTTTTGTGGGTCCGTAATAAATGGATTGAGATAAAGTTGATTGCAAGCAGTCACAGACATGAGTGGTTATTTTTGCTGCTGTGGGTTACGGCATGAATTATGAATTGAGAGGTGGAAGATTATAGAGAGACATTGGGTTACATGGCCTGGGCAGGATGTAAATGTTTATCCCTTTGGGTGTATTAAGCTTCAGAGATAGAATAATAAGTGGGTTGCTAGAGTAGTGTATATAGTGGTCAGATTACGATGTTGTGTTTGATGGTTAACATTCCGAAGTTACTGGTGTCTGTAATAAATAGACATTTAAGGGGAGATTTCAAAGTTACTAGGTTGCTGTTGATAACGGCATAAGTGGAGGTTTTAGTAGATATGCCCATAGGAAATGGACATTAAGAGATAATTTATAACTGAGGTATAGGAGAAGATTAGTTATGCGAGGGGATGTGGTTATGTGAGGTGATGTCTATAATGTTGGAGGAGGTCTTAAGGGATAATAGACCTTTTAAATTGTGTCCTCGGGATGTGTTTTGTGGTTAACATTACAATGTGAGGTTGAGGTAAGGTAGTGTCTGTAACATATAGACACTTAGAAGTGAAGAATATTTTTGATGGTTGGTATATGATGCTGTAGATAGCAGCGTAAACTGTTACCATAGTGACTGGTACTGTGGGAGATATAATTGGTTTAGACTTTATTACATAAAGTCTCAAATGACATAGGGGGGTAAAGGGGTGTGTGATTTAGGTGAGTGTTGTTTTGAAAGAGTTCTACTTCTTCTTTTAAATTCCGGTGGCCACCGATTCTTTGTCTTCCTATCGTGTGAAAGTAATTTCAGGTTAGTTGAAAGTGGGGGACTAGTAGCGTTGGTGATAAAAATAAGGAGTTGGTGTTAGCGTTTGAAATTTTAAGCAGATTGCTTATGAAGAGAAGAAGGAGTATTTAAGAAGACGTGTTATGATGTTATGATGTGTTGTATAAAGTTGAGATTTAAAGGTTATATGTAAATATGTTATGTTTGAAGGGCCAGAAACGAAGAAGAAGTGGGTTGATATATAGCAGGGGAAAGAGTTAAAGAAATAGAATATTTACTTAAGATGGAGTTGGTTTGGGGAAGGTTAGAGGAACTGTGAGAGATAAGGAAAAGGAGGGAATAGAGTAAGGGGATTTGGAGTAAAGATTTTTTCCTTTTATAGGAAAAATTCTTTAATTAACATGGGGAGGTGTAACAGTAGGGGAATATTGGTTAGTATCTAGTGGGAAAAAGCTACAGCACGATTGAGCATCGAGAGTGAAAGGGAGAGATGCTCAAGTTGTGACGTAGTGGGTTGTCAGGAGGCAGTTGACATCAGGCCTTTGACTAGAGAAGAAGCTAACTTGTCATCATGTAGAAATAAACAGTATTTGTATTAAACCAACACGTCTTGTGAGTTCCTGCTCTGTTACATTATCTTCTCCGACCAACGTGAGAGAAGTTCGAGCTTTTATAGGTATGACCGGGTATTATAGACGATTCGTTCCAAATTTTGCACAAATAGCAGAACATATTATAAAATTGACCTGTAAATATGCAAGGTGTAAGTGGACTGAAGATTGTCAGAAGGCGTTCGATTTTTTAAAAAATAGCTTAACAACAGTTCCACTATTGGCACATCCAGATTTAAATAAACAATTAGTTTTGTATACAGATGCTTCAGATAATGCCATAGGAGCATGTTTAACACAACCGTATGAAGGAGAAGACTCAGGAATACCAGGAGTTAAGAATGAAAGACCAATCTATTTCTTGTCACATAGACTTAGCAAATCTCAGCGAAAATGGGCGACTATTGAGAAGGAGGCCTACGCTATACACTATGCTCTCCAAAAACTAAATTATTATCTACATAACGCCAATTTCGTTATTAAAACTGATCACATGCCATTAAAGTCTATATTAGAAGCACCAATACAAAATAGGAAAATACAAACATGGGCACTAAATTTACAGGGATACAATGCTAAAGTAGAGTATATTTCAGGAAAACATAATACATGCGCTGATTTATTGTCTAGAATTCCACATACAACAATATCTGAAACCACTACTCAAGATGAGGGAGAACCAGAAATTGACGACAGGAATTGGCAAGTAAATATATTAGATTCTGCTAAAATAAATTGTAAAAGCTCACAGACAGAACAAGATTCTGAATCAATAGAGGAAGATACACAGTTGATGCATTTTGATATGAAAAATGAACAGGAATTAGATCCAAAAATAATACAGATTAAACAAAAATTGAAAGAAACAGGGGAAAACAGTTTTAAAAGAAAATTCTTAGAGCTGCAAGAAGACAATCAATTATATTATGTCGGTGAAAAAGGTGAGGGATTAAGAAAATATATTCCGAAACATTTAGAACGGGAAGTTTTAAAGGCATATCATGATAACAATGGTCATTTTGGACGAGATAAGTTAGTTAAGGCTATTAGCAGTAAATATTACTGGCCGAATTTATTTAAAAGCGTATATGAATATGTTGATGCATGTGAAAAGTGTAGGTTAAGAAACATGAAGATAATTAAATGTCCCTTACAAGATACAGATATTCAATTTCCAATGCAGAAAGTGAGTTTGGATATTTCAGGTCCTCATCCAAAAACATTATCGGGAAATGTATATCTACTACACATCGTAGATTCATATAGTCTCTGGCCAGAAGTTTATCCAATTCCAGACAAGAGTTCTGATTCTGTTATAAATATGTTTTTACAAGAATTTATACCAAGGTTTGGGTGTCCACAGACAATACTTACAGACAATGGGAAAGAATTTGTAAATAGAAAGTTTGAAAAATTGTTAAAAGATTTGAATATAAAGCACATTAAAACTTCGTACTACAGACCATCTTCGAATGCCAAAAATGAGAGACAACATAGAACATTGTACAATATACTGGCGAAAAATGTAGAAGAACACGATATGGATTGGGATCTTTATTTGGGAATAGCATTGGGGGCGATCCGTACACACCAAAATGAAGGAACAGGCTTCTCACCCTTTTACCTACTACATGGAAGAGAACCAATATTACCGATTGACAATTTATTAAAGCCTAGAAGAAAATATATGGTGGAGGAGTTTCAGGAAATGAGGTTGCAAGAAATGCACAAAGCACATATACGTTTAAGAAATAATATAATTAAGGCTCGAGAAAGACAGAAGAAATACGCAAATAAAAATGTACACTTACAGGAGTTTAACATAGGTGATAGTTTATTACAAAAAACATAGGAGAAACTCTAAGTTTGATGCTCATTGGGTCCCGGGATATTATATTTTAGAAAAAAAGGGTCCAGTATCATATACTATAAAAAATCAAATTACAGGGCATGTTGCACGTTCACATGTAGAATATTTAAGACGGGATAATGAAGAAAAAGATGCAGAGGATAATAATAACAATTATTATTCAGAAGAATTATTTTCAGATGGACAGATTTTCAGACGAACGGAATATCCGATACCTATAGATAATGGGAGAGAATTGGTACAAAAACAAATAATAACAGCATCTACTACTGGTGAACAAGAAGAAACAATACCAAAAACGATCGTGACAGAGGAAAACAACACGTATGATGGTTATAATAGTGAAGAATCGATCAAAGAAAAAATAGACGCTCCATTTATGAATACTAGACAGGCAGTAAAAAGAAAGTTAGATAGACAGAAAGAAAGAGAAATTAAGAGGCAAAGAAAATTTAGAGAAAATTCCTCAAGTGATGAAGATATGCCACTATTTGAAAGATCATTAAGACATCAAGGTAGAAAGATTAGATTGGATTTAGAAAGGAAAAGATTAGCAGTTGCTAGTAATGGGTATACAGACGCGGAACAAGAGATGGATGAAGAGTCAGAAACTGATGAGGATGGTGCTATGAAAGAAGATATTTCTCCGCGGGAAGATGACGACATTGATGTAGAGATTGCACTTATAGAAAAAAAAATTTGGAGTTATTAAGAAAATGGAGAAGTGATGAATAGCTTGGTAGAATATTCTGCAGATTGCAGATAGAAGAAGAAGTGGGACACGGTAATTGTGAATTTCAAATGAAGAAGGTTAGCAAATAACTTAATCAAGAGTTGTTGAGAGTTGTCGTGATGAGTAGACATAATATTGTATTAAGTTAGGAGTGATTAATATATGCTTAATTATCATTTTGATTTTTAAGTTTGAAGTGTTAAGTTTTTCTTAGACGGAAAATGATTGATTAGTAGTCATAATATATTATGGTGTATGTATATATATATGATTTTTCATTTCATCACATATGTTTATTTTGAATAATGCGTGGGGATATAAATGATGTCAAAGAATGAGGGGGTTGATATTGTTTGCTCTATTGTTTTGACTTCAGTTGTTCTTTATAAAATGTGATGATATGTTACCTTAGCTGTTTAATTTTACAAAACTTTGGTTTGTTTTGAGTTACCCTGGGTGTGTTTAAAATAATTTTTAGGTTGACGTTCAGTTATGGGGAAAATGAAGAGTTGTTTTTGGGAGCTTGCAGAAAATATGAAACATGGAGTAAGGGCCATGCTTCGTTTTATGAATTTTGTGACTTGAAGTTGAGTTGCTTAACGTGTATAACGTTTATAAATAGAAATTGAGGGTGAAACATGATTGAGTTAAGGGGGAAGTTTTGGTGATTAGAGAAGTAACTCAGTATGTTGTAGAGAAAGTAATGGAGGAGTACATTTAAAAGTGGCTGGGGTTGTCAGTAACAATTGATAATTACATGGGGGTTGGAAAGAGTTAAACCGTTAAAAATGGTTTGGGGGATTGAATTAGGGACTACATTAGACGGTTCGTAATGTAAATACATGGATTGAAAGCCATGGATGAGGGAAATGACGGGCGATACTGGGTAAATGGGGGTTGAAATAGGAGCTGGGTTGAACAGCGTTTAATGGGAGAATATGGGGGGAATGCCAGGTTGAATTTTGGCATTTAAATAAGTGGACTCTGGAGGTTTTGAAGGAATGGTTGAACTTGACGAGGTGAATAATAGGTTGTAGTTTTGGATTAACATAACTTTTTGATAACAAAAATTATTATTGACGGCAATGAAGATAAATTTTGAAAACTTTATAAAGTTTTGAGAATGCATGGGAAGAGAAATGTGATTACTTCTTACTATTTTCTTACTTTCTAATTTTCTTCGGTTCGCACCAAACCAATCTAAACTAAACTTTTTTTCTGTCTATCCTGGAATAGTGAGAATGTGATTAAGTGAGAAAAAGATAAGGAAAATATCTTCAATTTTTGTCAATCATAATTTAGATGGACACTTTAAAAGCGGTTCGCTTATAGAGAGTTTTGTAGAGAGTTTTGTAGAGAATTTTGTAGAGAGTTTATAGTAGGGTTTTGTATTACTGACATTGTATAAAGTATGTCTCTGCTTAGCGTTTGGCTATAATGAGATAGGAGGATGAGATTTGAATTATGAAATATATGTTGAGGGATTGTTGGGTATAATCGGTATAGAAGAAGAAATATTTCAGTATTGAGTTAAGTGTTTAAGGGTTGGAGTTGAGACTTTTCCAGAGAAAAAGTCTTTTTGAAGAAGGGGAGGTATATAACAGTAAGGGATTTAGGTTAGTAGTTAGAGAGTTAATGAATGCTGCGCATTCATTAACTAATGGGGAAATAAAGTTAGTGAACGTGTGAGCACGAATGGGTTTAGGTATCCAGGGGTTGCTCACACGTCACTGGGGATTCGGCCATGAGAAGAACAAAAAAGATGTCTGTATTTACATCGGCAGCATGAAAATGTAATTGATTGACTCAATAAACCTTTTATACACTACAACGCGGAGTTTGTCATCTATATTGATGTCAGCCACTAACGATTCACAGCCAGGACATGATCACACTGTGATATCGTAAATATTGGAAACGATACGTCATAGAGAAACAGACGGGGAACAGCCATGAAAGAAGCAAGGCACACTGTGATCAAGAGGACAAGATCTTTGAGAAAGGCATAAAGAGAAGGACTGTACATCTAGAGAATTTGATGAAATCAAAGATGAAAGATGAAGCAAAGACAGATGGAGGAAGGAACGTGATCCGACACATAATACAGACATAATCAGAGGAATGAAATGAGATAGAAAGGGGCCGAAATTACAGTTGGAGAATGAGCTTCAATTGTGGCGTAAGTAGGTTAAGTAAGAAGATATTCTTTAAAATGAACGGTAGTTATATGACATAGAGCAACGACATGCATGACTTTAATTGTGTGCTGATTAATGAGGAACTACTGGAAAAGAGATACAATGTAATGCGAGATAGAGAGTTCATGTGGAGTTCTCTGCATGTTGTATGAAGTACGGTTGTTGCCTCTAGTATTAATACAGACTTGAAATGTGGCCTGCGTGTCGGCGTTGTTCATGACCATTCTTACAAGTTCTGCTGTTCAATTCATTGTTTGTTGGGAAGATTCAACCTAGATAAAAATGAGCCAAACTTTACCATAGAATAGTAGAAGTAATACTTGGCATATGTTCAAGGAAATTCATGGACTTTGATGAAAACAAACACCGCATACAGTACGCGGCTAAATAATTACAACCATCCACAGCATACAAATTACACTGATGTAATCAAATCTGCGACTAAAGGACGCAGATCAGGATTTAAAAATAAATTCTATGGGTCCTACATTGTAAGTATATTCTGTAGTCCCCTTCCTCCTTTCTCTCCAACTTTATTTTGACTAACTTCTAGTGAATCACATTTTCTTACTCTAACAGAATAACAGCCGGTCTCTCTGGCCGAGGGGTTACACGACATTCTCTGTAATCCCGTTTATCCACACAGGGTAACGCAGCGCGCGAGAATTGGAAGCGGTTCTACCCGCGCTGGTGACTTGCGGGATAACTGAGCCGGCCGCTCAGAAAGTAATGGCAAACTACTGAGTGTAATCTTACCAAGAAATCAACAATCAGCTGAAAGATGCTGATGGTGACAGCGATGTCATGTAAATGATATGCGGGGGAAAAACAACAACAGACTAACAGATACCTTTGAAATAAGAACATGGCCGCGACAGGAATGCTTCTCGTGATGTTAATTAACCTCACTGACTATAGACAGGATTGTGAGGACAACGATAACTACCACCAACATGGCCGTTCAATAGACTCTGGCAGAGCTGCTTGGTGATGGGATTTCCCTGACGACATTGCCGATAAATCCCACACACGAAACATTTGCAGGAATATTTCAACAAACTTGAGAGGAGGCCAAAACAATGCGGTCTAGAAACTCAGAGGGGGGGGGGGGGATATAATGAGAATAGCTGGGACGCAGAGGTGTTTCCAAGACACCAGGGCTAGGTTCTATAGTGGCTAAGATCTACTAACACGTCCTAGTCGCGAATCCTGGGCAGCAGGTTCCTTCGAGATCCTGGCTAACGTAGTAGGATCGCTGATTCTTCCGACGTCGGAGGGTATCTACCTTCACGGCGAGGAACCACCAGTCTGCACACCAATAAACTAGACAAGAGACAACAGATACTCACGCATGAGTCCTTATGACATCACACTCATATTGGACACAACAGGATGTCTTCATCCGACATATAGGACTTCATGCTGGAGTTCACAGCCAGCGAACACAAGCAAGCAATCCTCAGGCGAACTAAAAAATGAGCGCCAGCATCGCACTTTATATAACATATTGGCTAAAAACGTAGAGGAACATAGTAGAGATTGGGACTTATATTTAGGTCAAATAACGAAGGTACAAAATTTTCGCTTTCCTATTTGGTGTATGGGAGAGAACCTATATTGCCCATCGATAATTTGCAGAAGCTAAAACGGAAATATATGGGAGAGAATTTCCACGAAATAATCTTACAAGAGATTCACAAGGCGCATGTAATACTAAGCAGAAATGTGGATAAAGCAAGTGAGAGAAGAAGAAAATATGCAGATCGCGATACGAAGCTACGAGAATTTAAGATAGGAGATCGGGTTTATTATAAGAGACATAAAAGATGTTCTAAATTTGATAATCCGGGTTATTATATTTTGGAAAAATTAGTATCGTACTTCACTATAAATCAAATTTCTGGACATACAGCGAAGGTACATGTCCAACATTTAAGAAGAGATGATTAAAAGGAAGTGCGAAATATTCATCCGGAAATTAAGGAGGCGAACCATATATGTGATTCCTCTTTCCCCCCCCCCCCCCCAGAAATAGAGAAGGTGAATGCTCATGAAAAAATGAATTCGGAAATGTATGATGGCTCGGAAGAACGACGGTCAGTTCCGGGCAGACAACTGTCTCCATAGATGATGGAAGTATCACGGATAAGGTTTATGTCCTGCAGTGGCAGTAATATTTCTTTTGAAGAACAAGATGCTCCGAACAGAAACACCAGACAGACCCTTAAGAGAAAGTTACATAGACAAAAGGAAAGAGAAATTAAAAGAATGCGGAAATGTAATATTTTGAAAATCTATTATAGCTTGTTATATTACTCAATGCTAAACAACTAATTACCGAACAGGAACTTGCTATAAGTAAGTTATATACTTGGATATCATATTGTGTAGGCCTAAACATATGGAACAATATGTGGTCAGCCTTTCCCTCCCATAGCGAGCATTGGCCCAGTAATCGAAGTCTCGTCCAGGTGAGCTCAGCTATTATCAGCGCAACATCCTAATCGTTACATCAGAGTGACACTATCCCGTGTTGGGTTAACCAGTACTAAGGCTGTTTCCTATACAGTGTTGTGAATAGCCACTATGCCATGTTAGATTATTCAGTGCTAATACTGCTATACAGTGTTTTGGAAAGCCACTATCACATGCTAGGTTAACCAGTGCTAAGACTGCTCTAAAGTGTTTTGAAAAGCCACAATGTCATGTTAGATTATTCAGTGCTAAGGCTGGTATTAGTATTTTACAAATCCACTATCACATTCTAGGTTAACCAGCGCCATGGCTGCTATACAGTGTTTTGGAAAGCCACTGTGTCATGTCTGGTTAACCATTGCTAAGGCTGGTATGAACAGTTTGAAAATCCACTATCACATGCTACGTTAACCAGTGCTAAGACTATAATGTGTTGTCAAAAGCCATTGTGCCATTTTGATTATTCAGTGCTAAGGCTGGTATAAGTATTTTCGAAAGCCACTATCACATGCTAGGTCAATCAGTGCTAGGATTGATATACATTGCTTTGGAAAGCCACTATGTCATGTCGGGTTAATCAGTCCTAAAGCTGATTATGCATATTGAGAAGCCGCTATCCCATAGTAGGTTAACCAGTGCTAAGGATGCTATAAAGTGTTTTTAAAAGCCACTATCGCTTCCGGTCGCTAACATGGTAGCACTCTCTCATCAGTAACGAGAGAGTGTCAGCCGTTCCTGTTACAATATAAACAATTAATGTTCCGGGGACCGCAGCGAAGAGGTACGATATAATCAGTTACTGTTACGGGACTATGGCGAAGAGGTGCGATATTAATTACTGTTCCGGTGCGAGCGTCGAAAAGGTACGATACTTACTGTTCCGCGAACTGCTCGGAATGGTACAATATTATTTACAATTCCTGTGAGGGCAGAGAAAAGTACGATATTAAAAGTTATTGCTCCGGAACTGCCGCGAAAATGACAATACTAATAACTAATGTGAGGCAAGCGGCGAAAAGGAACGATAGTAACATTTACTATTCCGGGGACTGCGGCGAAAAGGTGCAATATTAATTACTGTTCCAGGGCGAGCGTGGAAAAGATTCAATATTAACAATTACTGTTCCGGAAACGGATGCGAAATGGTTCAATATTAAAAACAATGACTGTTCCTGAGACTGCGACAATAAGGGACGATACTAGCAATTACCATTCCGGAAACTGCTACGAAATAGTACAACATTAACTGATTCAATGCCGAGGGATGATATATCGCCACACGTGACCCCCTATTTAGACAGAAAGACGATATATCGCCATACTAGGGTCAGCGTGTTATTTGTTTTGTTTCTTGGTTATCATCCACAATTTGCTCAGTGAACGAACATTTGCATTACAACACTTGTTCATTTGATTGTGAACCATATTTGGTCCAAACGTTCTTTTTGTTTGGCACTGAATCAGTTAATAACTGTTTCGGGGATGGCAGCGAAAAGTTACGATATTAACAATTACTGTTCCTGGAACTGCGGCGAAGTGGTACGATATCAACAGTTACTTTTCCTAGACTACGGCGAAAAGGTATGATATTAGTTACTGTTCCGAGGAGAGCGGCGTAAAGGTACAATATTAATAATTACTGTTCCGGCGAATGCGGCGAAAGGGTACGATATTAACCTTGTCCACTCGATTTTTTTTTGGGTCTGACTTGTTGCCAGCTCGGAATATTTTTGGGGAAAAACAATCAAAACTGATGTCAGCTACATTCACTCATTTTCCAAAGGAAATAACAGAACATATTTAATGTTGAATGTAATTTTATTGATTATTGGTTATTATGTAATGTTATTGGCTGAAGATTGTCCAAACAAATAGTGTTTTTTTATTTATACTGTGCCATAGTGTGGTATTTTTTGAAACATGTACCAGGATGTAGTCCGGGTTGACGTGAGCAAGTTTCGCAGTAAAAGACTGTCTGTCGCCTCTGACCAGGTGTTTTTCTGTCACTACACACTGCACAATCTTTTGTTTTCTTTTCACTGAATTGGGCAATGAAGTGCTGGCGCCGGTCAAGTCTCTCCTCTGCATCTAGAGTTGATGGTCGTCCTCTTCGGCGAATGGGCTGAGAGGCTCGTTGTTCGGACACAAGCTGCTGGATCAGTTCTTTTCTATATTGAATGTGGTCAATAACCTTGTCAGAGTGTATCTCTTTATAAAGGATGAAACTGTTCACAACTGCCACTTCTAGGAGCCAGAAAAATGTTTTTTTCCACCACTTTAGAGACTTTCTTGTGAAAGAGTAGCTGTTGCAGTAATGGTCAAAACGGTCAACAGCACCCATGTGTTTTGTGTATTCAATGACTGCATTTGGTTTTGTAATATCTTCAGTGCCACCATTTTTAGTTCTTCTCTGAATGACAGTTTGTCCAATATCATAGTATGTGCTTAGCATGTTGACAACTCTTTTGTCTTTCCATGATAAAGCCATTTCTTTATTTTGACGTGTCCACGCAATCGTATCACCTTTTGAGAGTTTGTGCTTGTTCTTGATTTGTGGTGGCAAGCCTTGTCTGTTGCTCATGACAGTCCCAGTTGTGTGAACATGTTGATCTAATAACGCCATGGCCAGCGTATGTCCTGTGTAGAATCTGTCAGTGAACAGATGGTAGCCGCGACCACGGACTTTCTGCAACAATTCATCACATAGATGCAGAACAATTCTAGCAGTGAATGGTAAGCCAGGATTTGACAGCTGATTTGTTGTAGAGGAACCATAACATGGCTCGAACGCACATAAATAGCCAGTGTGGCAGTCAGCTAATGCGTACACTCGCAGTCCCCATTTGTGAGGCTTCTGGGGATTGTACATTTTGTACACTGTACGCCCCTTGAAACTTATTGTGCATTCACCCACAACAATGTTTTGATGTGGAATAAACAACTCCAGACACTTGTCTTTCATATAAAGGACCATGTCGCTTATCTTGTTGCCTCTCGTTACACAGCTAACTGGTGTTCTTGAAGCTTGTTGTGGTGGCTGGACATGTAGCATCCAGTGAATTTGTTCAAACCTTTCTCTGGAAAATATGTTTCTGTAAAATGGCATGTAATCTATCCACTGAGTAGAGAAAAAATCTTGTATCTTTCCTCTCTCCTGCAAGGCCATTCTCAAAATGACTCCTAAATATGCCTTTATTTCAGTTGTGGAAACATCTGACCAAGAATGCCACAATGAATGAGAAGATAGTTGTTTTTATTGTATCTTCTCAGCTGCATACCTGTTAGTTTCTTTCACTATGTTGTCAAGAAGTGCAGGTGTAAAAAACAGTTGAAAGAAACCACATATTGTTTCAGGCACGTCTGTACCAGATATTTGCACACCAGCGTTTTGAACAGTAAACAAATGTTTAGTTATGTGAGAAGAATTCGATCTGATCCATTCATTACTCGGTACACTAGGCCCAGCTGTTGATTCAGATCGACCATCATTGGTGACATCTTCATCGCTACTGCTGTTATTATTATCAGAACCTTCTTCAGCTGACACATCTCTACTTCCAATGTCTAAATAATCACTGTCACTTCCATTTATAACACTATCCAAAGACACATCTGAATCAGTTTGCTCTAAATGCGTAATAACTTCATCAACAGTCAAGCGAGCGAGTTTGCTAGGACCAGCCATGATTATCGTAGTGATCGTGTCCGGTTCGTTTTAACATTTCCTGTTAATTCCTGGATTCAAACCATAAAATTGTGGTCCAAACAAATAGATTAATGCCACAAAATTAAGGTCCACACAAATGTCTTACCTGGTAGAACATACGAGTAATTGATACTGCTTTTAAAAAGCATGTCTTACTGGGTAAGACATTCGAGCGGAACGGAAAAATCGGGATGTCTTACCCAGCTGGACACACGAGTGGAAAAGGGTTTCCTAGACTACGGCGAAAAGGTATGATATTAGTTACTGTTCCGAGGAGAGCGGCATAAAGGTACAATATTAATAATTACTGTTCCGGCGAATGCGGCGAAAGGGTACGATATTAACAATTACTTACCGGGTACTCGGTAAAAAGGTACGCTATTAACAATTACTAATCTGAGGACTGTGGCTAAAAGGTACGTTATTAACAATTACTGTTCCAAGGACTGCGGCGAAAAGGTGCGACATTAACAATTACTTTACTTGGCACTGCGGTAAAAAAAAAAAAAAGTACGATATTAATAATTACTGTTTCTGGGTCTGCGGCAAAAAGGTGCGACATTAACAATTACTGTTCCAGGGACTGCAGCGAAAAAGTACGATATTAACAATTACAGTTATGAAGACTGCGGCAAAAAAGGTACGATATTAACAATTACTGTTCCTAGACGGCGGCGAAAAGGTGTGACATTAACAATTACTTTACTTGGCACTGCGGTTTAAAAAAAAAAGGTACGATATTAATAATTACTGTTTCTGGGTCTGCGGCAAAAAGGTGCGACATTAACAATTATAACAGAGTTATGGGAGTAAGAGGCAGTGAAGTGTGCAACGTAAGGCTTCAATCATGGAGCAGTGCATGAGTGAGCACCGTGGTAGGAGGTAGCTATGGGGGGCTGTGATGTCACGACAGAGTCGTCAAGGGTTAGTGTCAGGATCTTAGAATTGGCTCGTTTAGCTAACACGTGTGAGACAGTACAAGTATAACGTGATTCGACGTAAGACTCAGTGACACAACGTTCTATGGATTTATTGCCATATTAAATACAGAACGATGATTACAACAATATACAATATATAACTCACGACGCTCACAACCACAATACAGCTCACAAGTCTGACGCTCAAGATGACAGTCGTTCGGCTTTCAACCACAGAGATTCACACAAACGCCTTGCTTTCACCGCACACGTCCGTCCAGTCTCAGGTCCCAGCTCGGTCTCTCGCTAGCGCGCAACTTGCTGACCGCCTCTAGTGGCGTCACGTGGCATGCGTGCGTCTTGTCGTCAGCCTGACCGCTGGTCGCGTGTCAGGTAACAATCTTGCCAGCCGACAATTCTTGTCCGCCGTGTGTCGTAACGATGTTGCTGCATAGCTATCCCATGTTAGGCTCTGACATCCTCCCCGGGTACCTCAATGAAAGATGCCATCTTTCATTCATGATGTATGTATATACTGGGGTAGTGTTAACTTCATGTCAGAGTCTACCCTTTCCCTGTGTTATGCATGAAAATACATATATGGCATAGAAATATATACGATAAATGTAAGTTGCATTGAAATGACAAATGAAGTTCAACTTTTAACACAAATCAGGTTTCATCCCCCTGATGGCTGGTTACTTCAATTGCAATAATACCCAGTCAGATCAGTAGTACCAGCTTCTCGCATCTACCTCGCAGCAATTTGAAAAAAACGTAATAATATGGTTGTTTTGCAACAGCCATCTAGCCAGACTGAAATACGGCTTTATATGAGTCGTATTAAACACTCAAACTCTGACCTCATTTGGCCAGGAGCTCTTATGTTGGTTTGCAATGTTGGCAGCTCTCTGCCATGCTTGGTGGACGCCTACCCGCTGTGTTAGCCATTTAGCAACAAAATGTCTATTTATACAATACACATTAATGAATATGTTTCAAATTATGGCCCTTGGTGTAATTCATAAATGCAAGGGAAGTAATTTTTACATTCAAGAAATACAATAAATTACAATAATTATTTAATTTCTTAGCGTCATTGCTTGGACGTTTCTTCATATTAACGAGAAAAGTCGGTAATATGAATACATTAATCAAGATATGATTCTAAGATTACACTAATCAAAATAAATAAGTACCCAATTGGTGTATTATATTTTATAGATTCAAAAGGATTTTACAATCGTCATAAGTTTTTGAATATTTGTATATCGTCTGCTAATTTTGGTGTACTTTTTAAATTACACAGGAAGTACACACGAAACTCAAAATTTAGTTGCTGTTACACTGTCTGAACACAACTGCTCCTTTTTTATTTTGTAACGGATAGTAAAATGTTCTCAAAGTTCGTGTCTGATGTTATAGTATCACAACTTTCGGATTATGATGGAATGTTCTTATTTCCGATGTGTTCACAACTTCTGGATAATGATCGACTGTTCTTATTTCTGATGTTTGAGTGTCGAACCTTTTGGATTAAGTTCTGCGGAGGTGGTGTAGGTGTCACTGTTCTGTTCTCACATTTACACACGTCGATAAAATATCACTGTGAAGAAATCCACATACAGCTGTCACTGTTAACCCGCAAAGTTCGCTTCTGGTAAGTGGTTAAGCGTCTGTGACACTGTTCTTGTTGTATATTTACAGTTAATAATGTTCTCTTTCTAACACACACTACACAATTATACTACACTCATTACATGGCTTAATTAAAATAAGTATATTATACATGTCGGTTTTTAACCGTATCACAATTACAATTATAGACCTTACACAGTAGGTGAATAGAAACAAAATTCACTCATTGGTGGCTGTGTTGGTCTGAGTGTATTAGTACACACTGCACTCAGACATTGCTTACTGGGTCGGTCGGACAACGGGACAAAAGATCGGCAATTGTATTGATTCTGCCTGGAATATGTCGAACCTCGAAACTGTAATTTTGAAGCTTCAAGGACCAGCGAGCAATCATATTGTTGGATGGTACTCCGGCATTTATATACCGTAATGGACTGTTGTCAGTTCGATGATAAGTGACGTCCTAGAAGGTATCTGGATAGTTTCGTCACACTTTCTACTAAAACAAGTGCCTCTAATTGTGGAATGGACCATGCACGCTCTCGAGGCCTTAGTTTTCTTGATATAAAACAAACGGGATGCAGGATGTTGTTATATTCCTGCAACAGGACTGCCCCAATTGCAACGGAGCTAGCATCTGTTCTCAATCTGAAAGGTAAACGGATGTTGGGCAATTTAAGGATGAGATTATTCGAATTCTTATCAGAAAAGTATGCCAAAACTTTATGAAATGCATTTCGTAGGCATTCATCGTGTACAACTTTTTTAGGTTTTCCTTTGTTAGTAAATTTTAAAAACCTCGGTCAGTTCGAAAAATCAGGAATGAATTGCCGTAAAATTGATCAGTCCAACAAAAAATCCGGACTTGTTTTTTTATTTGTCGGGAGTGACAGTTTTTGAATTTGGGGACAATTTTGTTGTCTGTCATGACAAAGCCATTGGATATTCTGACCCCAGAAATGATATCTCTTGGAAACCATGCTCACCCTTTTAAAGGTTCACTGTCAGTCCGGGTGTCATACGTTCTAGTGTCTGTTCTAGTGTCTTTTATGTTCCGTCATTGTCTCTTATGGACACAGATGTCGTCGATATACAAAAAATATTAGGAATGTCAGCTAGGAGGAGTCGTGTCATGCGTACGAATGTGGCTGGGGCATTTACTAGCCCAAAGGAAGTTTTCACCCGTACAGTCCCCAAGGCGTGGCAAACGCGTTAGAGCTGCTGTCTTCATGTACAGCTATCTGCCAAAAACCCTTTTGACATGTCAAGCGTGTAAAAAACTTAGCGTCAGTCAGTTTTGTCAGAAGATCGTCAGTGTTTGCCATTGGTTCAAAATCTAAAAAAGTTATTTTTTCAGTTTTTGTAGTCGAGCAAAAATCGTATTGGTTGTCCTTTTTGCGTACAATGACCATGGGTGAAGAGAAAAGGGGCTTTAATTTTTTTTTTGGGAGTTTTTTGATGAAAGGTTTTTTATAAGGGGATTTTTTTCTTTT
>JACEFZ010026370.1:0-16955 GCA_014155875.1 Cepaea nemoralis | reverse complement strand
CCTCCCTTTAACCAAACCCTCAAATTTTTAAACCTGTGTTGCCTTGCAGCATGATCCCCTCTCGGCCGTCTGGGTTACCCCCAGGGGAAAGGGTTTACACCAATACGTCTAGAACAAGACAAGCTGCAGAAGCTGCCGGATCAGCAAAGCAATGCTCTAACTGTCCACCTGTCGGAGCTTTGATCTTAGACCAGTTGCCAACCAAGGCTTAGGGCCTGGTCTGCCCTGCCATGGCATTTAGTCTTTAGGTTGCATTTCCTCGCACTAGGATAAGACTTGTACTCTCCCAGTTGCGTTCCTCCGCCCAAAGCTGTTGGCACAATGTGGGGTGTCGGGTTCGATAAGTGTCGCCCAACATTCTGCGCTAACAGAAGAAGGTATTCCCGTCTACTGTCGGTCGCTCAGTCATATCTAACTAAGACCTGACAAACAGTCAAACTATACTTCTGCATTTCAGGTTTCTTTTATGGAAATCTGTGTTTGTTTACTCTTATGAAAGTCTTGCTTCACTTGTTCCAGGACCTTGGAGCAGCCTGGAACAGTTGCAGGAACCTAGTTCAGATGAAGAGTTTTTTGACGCTCAAGGTAGGTCAGATTACAACTTTTGACTTTGTCCTTTAGACACCAAACTATTTAACATCACTGAAGGAGGACAGAAATGTTTGAGAAATAGACTTGTCATCATTTGAAACATTACCAATTATTACTGGTTCAGAACGTCTGCCTCACACATTGTGGGATATGTATTTATTCCTCGGTTAGGCTAGGGGGTTTTTTATAAACAAATCTAACATGTATACAGCTAGTTGTCGACTTACGACCTATGCAACTTACGACCATTCGACTTTACGACCACAATCACTAGCCATATTATTAACTCGAGTCTAGTGCTTCCACATTGACGTGGATAGGCCTTAGGTTCATACCAGAGTGCGATCAGCGTTGCCAGTAGTGGGTTGTGCTCAATATTTAAAGATTTATTTCTGCCTCAATTATCAGTCGAACGGCGTTGTCTGCAAAGATCAGGTTGTGTGACGGTTTATTCCATGCTCAGTCTTCATAGACTTAGATGGATAACCTAATTGTTGCAGATGATGCTGCAGTTACGACCCACTCTGAGGAAGAATTACAATGTCTACTATCTGCATTCTCCAATGCTTGTTCAGAATTTAGTTTAACAATTAGCAAAAAGAAGACACAGATTATGTCATAAGGTGCACATGGGGTACCATCAATCTTTATTGACGACGCCGAACTAGAGATGGTAGACCATGTAATAATAATGTTTTCTATAGTATTTTCCACACCTGTATTTTGTATGTTTTGCAAATATTAAACCAGTTGTACATGTACAGTTAATGCAGTGTTTTTCTTAAACCTGACGATGTAAAAATAAGAAACAAAATGGTGTAGAGATGATACAAATGGCACAAAATGAACATCGAAAATTATGATTTATAACAATAATAAAAGAAATTTATGATATAATTTAACTTAAATATTTTTATAACATCACTTCACATTACTGTACACATAGCATACTCAACTTACGATAAAATCGTGTTATGACCAGTCTGTCGGAACTGATCGTGGTTTTAAGTCGAGCACTAGCTGTACTTAGTTAAGTTAAGTTGAGTAAGTCAGTTTAGTTTAGATAGTCGACAGATTATCCTTGCTGCATATTGAAGCATTCAGTCTATAAGTGCTTGGACCTCTTCCTCAGTATCAAGCTCAGCATGTGCCGGCTGACAACACCAGTAATGAGTTGATTGACTATCCTTCTTTGTCCCCACATGGTGACTGGCTTCACCCCTTTTGACTTGATCTTCTTGCTGTCTGAAGCCTGTACTACTATGTGGTGACTGCACACATATTTGATTCCTCAGCCAAACAGAATCTCTTGGTATGCACCAGCCATGTCATGGATACCACAGTGAAAACAAACAAACAAACACAATTATTATTATTTAAAAAACAGTAGCAAAGGAATATCTTCTTATTTTCCTCCTTCATTCTTCATTCAAGGAGAGAGTGTTACATTTAGCTGTACATCTCTCTAACGGGGATGTCAGTGTGTCTGACTTTGACATGCATTTATGTATGTGTACTTCGTCTGTGTCGGAGGGGATGGTGCAAGTCTGTTTCACAATTCCTGACATATCGAGTCTGGGGTTCAAAATCTACCATGAGCGATTTGGAAGCAGATCGCTTTTTGTTGGTTTTTATCGTGTAAGACTTTTGCTGTTCACAAAACAATGGCTAACTACAGTATTATAATTGCCTGGTAAGTCAACAGCCAATAAATCCTGAGGTTGATTGTGACTTTCTGTAAAAACATGAAACTAACTTAACTTCCTCGAGACAAAATTCATCTTTTGTCTTTCCGTGATTGCATGAATTGTTTGCCAATTTGGTGTAAGCAGCAGCCTTACCACCAGCTGTTAACGATTTATAACATTTAATGGAATTTATAATGTGCACAACATGCACAGAAGACCTTATGTTTTTCACCCTTATTCTAGACTAGATGCCGCATTTCAAACCCAAGAGATCTCTTTATTATTAAACACCAGTATTTTTAGTAAACCGCCCCAACCTGGTAGGAGCACCGACAGTGCAGTGGCTAACTCACCTTATCTATCCATCATGATAAGCGTGGGCAGTCATGTTTTTCCATCTCACTCGATCACCAGAGTCGTGGATCAGCTCTGTGTTTCTGTCTTGACCATGCCATGTGGCCAAGCCATCCAGGTATTTACTTCTCGATCTTCCCCTTGGTCTTTATCCTTTGATCTTGGCAGTTGTCATCAAGTTCTTCGATTCATTTCTTCTCATAACATGCCCAAAAAATTTTGACTGTCTAATGACTCTAATCAGTTTACGATCTTCATTTGTTTCTTGAAAGACTTGTTCATTGTTCTTGTTCACTCACCTTATGTTGACAGCAAACCTGATAGCTTCTGGGTCAGCAGCCAACACCAAGGAACCTGTCACACCTTTCCCTATTTTGTATAAGTCCAGAAAATCCACACTGAATTGAACCAGGACTGCTTAAGCCAGAGGCTGACACCATAACCTCTAGGCCATTCTGCCGCCTAGTTATGACTTCAGTACACCTGCCTTCATTCTGACACAGTTGTGTACTTTCATCCACAAGATTCTAGTTTATTTATAGACACCTTTTATTCTGATCTTAGATGCTTATTACTTTACTTGCCAAAGGAGTCAGGTGTAGATTGGCCATAGCACAGCTGAGGTTGAACAGTATTAAGAACCTATAACGCAAACCTACATAATAAAGTAACATGTTAGAGAAATGCATCTTCTCCTCTGGCAAAAAAACTGATGTTGTGATTTCACAAACACAAGAAGAAAATTTGAGCTTTTGAACTGAAATGTTACAGAAGTGTTTTTAGAGTAGCGTGGACCAAGAAGAAGAAGAAGAGCACTAAGTTTCTAAAATATCTGAACATTGAAAACACCTGGTTCTTAAAGCGCGTCATGTCTTGGAAACTAAAATACACAGGGGATTGAAGACATGAAAGTGCGTGAGGCAGGTGAACTGGCAGGGGATCAAGAATATTGTTTGTGGGTTGTGGCAAGATTGACATTCTGTAAAGGACTTGCTACATTTGATTATGATTTATTACCTGTTTATTGTGAACAGTGTTTCTCTGCAGTAGGAACTGCTACATTAGATCATGTTTTATTACCTGTGTATTGTGAACAGTGTTTCTTTGTTGTAGGAACTGCTACATTAGATCATGTTTTATTACCTGTGTATTGTGAACATGTTTCTCTGCAGTAGGGACTGCTACATTAGATCATGTTTTATTACTTGTGTATTGTGAACAGTGTTTCTTTGTAGTAGGAACTGCTACATTTGATCATGTTTTATTACCTGTGTATTGTGAACAGTGTTTCTTTGTAGTAGGAACTGCTACATTAGATCATGTTTTATTACCTGTGTATTGTGAACAGTGTTTCTTTGTTGTAGGAACTGCTACATTAGATCATGTTTTATTACCTGTGTATTGTGAACATGTTTCTTTGTTGTTGGAACTGCTACATTAGATCATGTTTTATTACCTGTGTATTGTGAACATGTTTCTTTGTTGTAGGAACTGCTACATTTGATCATGATTTATTACCTGTGTATTGTGAACAGTTTCTTTGTTGTAGGAACTGCTACATTTGATCATGATTTATTACCTGTGTATTGTGAACAGTTTCTTTGTTGTCGGAACTGTTTACATTTGATCATGTTTTATTACCTGTGTATTGTGAACAGTGTTTCTTTGTTGTAGGAACTGCTACATTTGATCATGTTTTATTACTATTGTATTTGAACAGTGTTTCTTTGTTGTAGGAACTGCTACATTTGATCATGTTTTATTACCTGTGTATTGTGAACAGTGTTTCTTTGTTGTAGGAACTGCTGCTACATTGATCATGTTTTATTACCTGTGTTTTGTGAACAGTTTCTTTGTTGTAGGAACTGCTGCTACATTTGATCATGATTTATTACCTGTGTATTGTGAACAGTTTCTTTGTTGTAGGAACTGCTACATTTGATCATGATTTATTACCTGTGTATTGTGAACAGTGTTTCTTTGTTAGTAGGAACTGCTGCTACATTTGATCATGTTTTATTACCTGTGTATTGTGAACAGTGTTTCTTTGTTAGTAGGAACTGCTGCTACATTTGATCATGTTTTATTACTATTGTATTGTGAACAGTGTTTCTTTGTTGTAGGAAACTGCTGCTACATTTGATCATGTTTTATTACCTGTGTATTGTGAACAGTTTCTTTGTTGTAGGAACTGCCTACATTTGATCATGATTTATTACTATTGTATTGTGAACAGTGTTTCTTTGTTGTAGGAACCTGTCTACATTTGATCATGATTTTATACCTGTGTATTGTGAACAGTGTTTCTTTGTTAGTAGGAACTGCTTACATTTGATCATGTTTTATTACCTGTGTATTGTGAACAGTGTTTCTTTGTTGTAGGAACTGCTACATTTGATCATGTTTTATTACCTGTGTATTGTGAACAGTGTTTCTTTGTTGTAGGAACTGCTACATTTGATCATGTTTTATTACTATTGTATTGTGAACAGTGTTTCTTTGTTGTAGGAACTGCTACATTTGATCATGTTTTATTACCTGTGTATTGTGAACAGTGTTTCTTTGTTGTAGGAACTGCTACATTTGATCATGATTTATTACCTGTGTATTGTAAACAGTTTCTTTGTTGTAGGAACTGCTACATTTGATCATGTTTTATTACCTGTGTATTGTGAACAGTGTTTCTTTGTAGTCGGAACTGCTGCTACATTTGATCATGTTTTATTACCTGTGTATTGTGAACAGTTTCTTTGTTGTAGGAACTGCTACATTTGATCATGATTTATTACCTGTGTATTGTGAACAGTGTTTCTTTGTTGTAGGAACTGCTACATTTGATCATGTTTTATTACCTGTGTATTGTGAACAGTGTTTCTTTGTTGTAGGAAACTGCTACATTTGATCATGTTTTATTACCTGTGTATTGTGAACAGTGTTTCTTTGTAGTCGGAACTGCTGCTACATTGATCATGTTTTTATTACTATTGTATTGTGAACAGTGTTTCTTTGTTGTAGGAACTGCTACATTTGATCATGTTTTATACCTGTGTATTGTGAACAGTGTTTCTTTGTTGTAGGAACTGCTACATTTGATCATGTTTTATTACTATTGTATTGTGAACAGTGTTTCTTTGTTGTAGGAACTGCTACATTTGATCATGTTTTATTACCTGTGTATTGTGAACAGTGTTTCTTTGTTGTAGGAACTGCTACATTTGATCATGTTTTATTACCTGTGTATTGTGAACAGTGTTTCTTTGTAGTCGGAACTGCTGCTACATTTGATCATGTTTTATTACCTGTGTATTGTGAACAGTGTTTCTTTGTTGTAGGAACTGCTGCTACATTTGATCATGTTTTATTACCTGTGTATTGTGAACAGTGTTTCTTTGTTGTAGGAACTGCTACATTTGATCATGATTTATTACCTGTGTATTGTAAACAGTTTCTTTGTTGTAGGAACTGCTACATTTGATCATGATTTATTACCTGTGTATTGTGAACAGTGTTTCTTTGTAGTCGGAACTGCTGCTACATTTGATCATGTTTTATTACCTGTGTATTGTGAACAGTGTTTCTTTGTTGTAGGAACTGCTACATTTGATCATGTTTTATTACTATTGTATTGTGAACAGTGTTTCTTTGTTGTAGTAGGAACTGCTACATTTGATCATGGTTTTATTACCTGTGTATTGTGAACAGTGTTTCTTTGTTGTAGGAACTGCTACATTTGATCATGTTTTATTACTATTGTATTGTGAACAGTGTTTCTTTGTTGTAGGAACTGCTACATTTGATCATGTTTTATTACCTGTGTATTGTGAACAGTGTTCTTTGTTGTAGGAACTGCTACATTTGATCATGTTTTATTACCTGTGTATTGTGAACAGTGTTTCTTTGTTGTAGGAACTGCTACATTTGATCATGTTTTATTACCTGTGTATTGTGAACAGTGTTTCTTTGTTGTAGGAACTGCTACATTTGATCATGTTTTATTACTATTGTATTGTGAACAGTGTTTCTTTGTTGTAGGAACTGCTACATTTGATCATGTTTTATACCTGTGTATTGTGAACAGTGTTTCTTTGTTGTAGGAACTGCTACATTTGATCATGATTTATTACCTGTGTATTGTAAACAGTTTCTTTGTTGTAGGAACTGCTACATTTGATCATGTTTTATTACCTGTGTATTGTGAACAGTGTTTCTTTGTAGTCGGAACTGCTGCTACATTTGATCATGTTTTATTACCTGTGTATTGTGAACAGTTTCTTTGTTGTAGGAACTGCTACATTTGATCATGATTTATTACCTGTGTATTGTGAACAGTGTTTCTTTGTTGTAGGAACTGCTACATTTGATCATGTTTTATTACCTGTGTATTGTGAACAGTGTTTCTTTGTTGTAGGAACTGCTACATTTGATCATGTTTTATTACCTGTGTATTGTGAACAGTGTTTCTTTGTAGTCGGAACTGCTGCTACATTTGATCATGTTTTATTACTATTGTATTGTGAACAGTGTTTCTTTGTTGTAGGAACTGCTACATTTGATCATGTTTTATTACCTGTGTATTGTGAACAGTGTTTCTTTGTTGTAGGAACTGCTACATTTGATCATGTTTTATTACTATTGTATTGTGAACAGTGTTTCTTTGTTGTAGGAACTGCTACATTTGATCATGTTTTATTACCTGTGTATTGTGAACAGTGTTTCTTTGTTGTAGGAACTGCTACATTTGATCATGTTTTATTACCTGTGTATTGTGAACAGTGTTTCTTTGTTGTAGGAACTGCTACATTTGATCATGTTTTATTACCTGTGTATTGTGAACAGTGTTTCTTTGTTGTAGGAACTGCTACATTTGATCATGTTTTATTACTATTGTATTGTGAACAGTGTTTCTTTGTTGTAGGAACTGCTACATTTGATCATGTTTTATTACCTGTGTATTGTGAACAGTGTTTCTTTGTTGTAGGAACTGCTACATTTGATCATGATTTATTACCTGTGTATTGTAAACAGTTTCTTTGTTGTAGGAACTGCTACATTTGATCATGTTTTATTACCTGTGTATTGTGAACAGTTTCTTTGTTGTAGGAACTGCTACATTTGATCATGTTTTATTACCTGTGTATTGTGAACAGTGTTTCTTTGTTGTAGGAACTGCTACATTTGATCATGTTTTATTACCTGTGTATTGTGAACAGTGTTTCTTTGTAGTCGGAACTGCTGCTACATTTGATCATGTTTTATTACCTGTGTATTGTGAACAGTTTCTTTGTTGTAGGAACTGCTACATTTGATCATGATTTATTACCTGTGTATTGTGAACAGTGTTTCTTTGTAGTCGGAACTGCTACATTTGATCATGTTTTATTACCTGTGTATTGTGAACAGTGTTTCTTTGTAGTCGGAACTGCTGCTACATTTGATTCATGTTTTATTACCTGTGTATTGTGAACAGTGTTTCTTTGTTGTAGGAACTGCTACATTTGATCATGATTATTACCTGTGTATTGTGAACAGTGTTTCTTTGTAGTCGGAACTGCTACATTTGATCATGTTTTATTACCTGTGTATTGTGAACAGTGTTTCTTTGTAGTCGGAACTGCTGCTACATTTGATCATGTTTTATTACCTGTGTATTGTGAACAGTTTCTTTGTTGTAGGAACTGCTACATTTGATCATGTTTTATTACCTGTGTATTGTGAACAGTGTTTCTTTGTTGTAGGAACTGCTACATTTGATCATGTTTTATTACCTGTGTATTGTGAACAGTGTTTCTTTGTTGTAGGAACTGCTACATTTGATCATGTTTTATTACCTGTGTATTGTGAACAGTGTTTTCTTTGTTGTAGGAACTGCTACATTTGATCATGATTTATTACCTGTGTATTGTGAACAGTGTTTCTTTGTAGTCGGAACTGCTACATTTGATCATGTTTTATTACCTGTGTATTGTGAACAGTGTTTCTTTGTAGTCGGAACTGCTGCTACATTTGATCATGTTTTATTACCTGTGTATTGTGAACAGTGTTTCTTGTTGTAGGAACTGCTACATTTGATCATGTTTTATTACCTGTGTATTGTGAACAGTGTTTCTTTGTTGTAGGAACTGCTACATTTGATCATGATTTATTACCTGTGTATTGTGAACAGTGTTTCTTTGTAGTCGGAACTGCTACATTTGATCATGTTTTATTACCTGTGTATTGTGAACAGTGTTTCTTTGTAGTCGGAACTGCTGCTACATTTGATCATGTTTTATTACCTGTGTATTGTGAACAGTTTCTTTGTTGTAGGAACTGCTACATTTGATCATGTTTTATTACCTGTGTATTGTGAACAGTGTTTCTTTGTAGTAGGAACTGCTACATTTGATCATGTTTTATTACCTGTGTATTGTGAACAGTGTTTCTTTGTTGTAGGAACTGCTACATTTGATCATGTTTTATTACCTGTGTATTGTGAACAGTGTTTCTTTGTTGTAGGAACTGCTACATTTGATCATGTTTTATTACCTGTGTATTGTGAACAGTGTTTCTTTGTTGTAGGAACTGCTACATTTGATCATGATTTATTACCTGTGTATTGTGAACAGTGTTTCTTTGTAGTCGGAACTGCTACATTTGATCATGTTTTATTACCTGTGTATTGTGAACAGTGTTTCTTTGTAGTCGGAACTGCTGCTACATTTGATCATGTTTTATTACCTGTGTATTGTGAACAGTGTTTCTTTGTTGTAGGAACTGCTACATTTGATCATGTTTTATTACCTGTGTATTGTGAACAGTGTTTCTTTGTTGTAGGAACTGCTACATTTGATCATGTTTTATTACCTGTGTATTGTGAACAGTGTTTCTTTGTAGTCGGAACTGCTGCTACATTTGATCATGTTTTATTACCTGTGTATTGTGAACAGTGTTTCTTTGTTGTAGGAACTGCTACATTTGATCATGTTTTATTACCTGTGTATTGTGAACAGTGTTTCTTTGTTGTAGGAACTGCTGCTACATTAGATCATGTTTTATTACTTGTGTATTGTGAACAGTGTTTCTTTGTTGTAGGAACTGCTGCTACATTTGATCATGTTTTATTACCTGTGTATTGTGAACAGTGTTTCTTTGTTGTAGGAACTGCTACATTTGATCATGTTTTATTACCTGTGTATTGTGAACAGTGTTTCTTTGTAGTCGGAACTGCTGCTACATTTGATCATGATTTATTACCTGTGTATTGTGAACAGTGTTTCTTTGTAGTCGGAACTGCTGCTACATTTGATCATGATTTATTACCTGTGTATTGTGAACAGTGTTTCTTTGTTGTAGGAACTGCTACATTTGATCATGTTTTATTACCTGTGTATTGTGAACAGTGTTTCTTTGTAGTCGGAACTGCTGCTACATTTGATCATGTTTTATTACCTGTGTATTGTGAACAGTGTTTCTTTGTTGTAGGAACTGCTACATTTGATCATGTTTTATTACCTGTGTATTGTGAACAGTGTTTCTTTGTTGTAGGAACTGCTACATTTGATCATGTTTATTACCTGTGTATTGTGAACAGTGTTTCTTTGTTGTAGGAACTGCTACATTTGATCATGTTTTATTACCTGTGTATTGTGAACATGTTTCTTTGTTGTAGGAACTGCTACATTTGATCATGTTTTATTACCTGTGTATTGTGAACAGTGTTTCTTTGTTGTAGGAACTGCTACATTTGATCATGTTTTATTACCTGTGTATTGTGAACAGTGTTTCTTTGTAGTCGGAACTGCTGCTACATTTGATCATGTTTTATTACCTGTGTATTGTGAACAGTGTTTCTTTGTTGTAGGAACTGCTACATTTGATCATGTTTTATTACCTGTGTATTGTGAACAGTGTTTCTTTGTAGTCGGAACTGCTGCTACATTTGATCATGATTTATTACCTGTGTATTGTGAACAGTGTTTCTTTGTAGTCGGAACTGCTGCTACATTTGATCATGTTTTATTACCTGTGTATTGTGAACAGTGTTTCTTTGTTGTAGGAACTGCTACATTAGATCATGTTTTATTACCTGTGTATTGTGAACATGTTTCTTTGTTGTAGGAACTGCTACATTTGATCATGATTTATTACCTGTGTATTGTAAACAGTTTCTTTGTTGTAGGAACTGCTACATTTGATCATGATTTATTACCTGTGTATTGTGAACAGTGTTTCTTTGTAGTCGGAACTGCTGCTACATTTGATCATGTTTTATTACCTGTGTATTGTGAAACAGTGTTTCTTTGTTGTAGGAACTGCTACATTTGATCATGTTTTATTACCTGTGTATTGTGAACAGTGTTTCTTTGTTGTAGGAACTGCTACATTTGATCATGTTTTATTACCTGTGTATTGTGAACAGTGTTTCTTTGTTGTAGGAACTGCTACATTTGATCATGTTTTATTACCTGTGTATTGTGAACAGTGTTTCTTTGTAGTCGGAACTGCTGCTACATTTGATCATGTTTTATTACCTGTGTATTGTGAACAGTGTTTCTTTGTTGTAGGAACTGCTACATAAGATCATGATTTATTACTATTGTATTGTGAACAGTTTTTCTTTGTTGTAGGAACTGCTACATTCAATCATGTTTTATTACTTGTGTATTGTGAACAGTGTTTCTTTGTTGTAGGAACTGCTACATAAGATCATGATTTACTACTATTGTATTGTGAACAGTGTTTCTCTGCTGCAGGAAATGCTACATTTAATCATGATATTTAACCTTTGTATTGTGAATATGTTTCTCTGCAGTAAGAACTGCTTGAAACAGAACCAGGTTCTCCATTGCTATGTTGCCCTAAGGAGTTACCTTTCATTCCCATTCCCATCTTAATACACTTACATCAGTTTAATGATCACAAACTGCCATGAGAATGTGTTATTTGTCCCCAGAAGATGTCCATCACCAGAGCAACTTTGACATGGAACACTGTAATATGTATCGGTCCTCATCCATGGATCTCATTTCTGGCTTGGATGAGAACTCGGACACCCACAGTTTCACCTCCTGCATGGTTGGAGATGGTGAGTCCACTGCAACTCTTCTATCTTTGTGTGTCCATAGTGTGCCTGGAACCCAGGCCCACTGTGTCAGTAGGAGTGGACTACGCACTACACCACCAGAACTTCTATGTAATTTGTGTTTTAGAAAGCGTGAAGGTAATCCCATGGCAGATACTGCTGTTGGGATGTGAAGTGTAAGGTCTTCACATAGTCTAGGCTATGACAAAATGAAGTGGAAGGTGGTCAAGTCTCTTCCTTGTCACTTTTCTTTTCTGAACAATTCACAGAAAATTTTGACAGTTAACTGGTACTCATTTTTATGAGATTGGGTGGACCTCAGAGCCATACTGTTCACACACACAAAATATATTCTGCCACTGTTAGAGACTGAACCAGGAACACAGTGTTGGCAGGCAAGTCACTAACTACTATGCCACAGTGGATTTAGAAACAGGCCTTGAAAATGTGTCGTTATCTGTGACAGAATTGCATTGTGTTTTAATGATGAAACATGAATGTTTTATTTTTAAACATATTACAGAAATCCATGAAAGTGTATCCATTACACAATGGTCTTCAGAGACGTGGTTGCATTGAAGGAATGCTGAGACCACCGACAACAGATAAAAAGAGTAATGACAACATCTTGAAAGAAGCCAACCATCATCCACTCTATATGATGACAAACTGTATGGAGATGTCAGCTGATAGGCTAGCAGGGAATGCACCTCTTGGTGGAATTTTGCCTATGGACAAGGGGAGGTGGTCATGCGCTTGTGGGACCAGGTGGAGAAGGCGGAGGAACAGATTGAGAACCCATATGTGGAAAGAATGAGATTGCGGGGGATCGGCAGGGGTTCTGGAAGAATCTCAAAACTGAGAGGGAAGACCAGGAGAACTTTTAATCAGATAACGGTGGGAACGATTAGTAGTATGACTCTTCACTGGCTGTTGAACGAGGGGACGGAGCATGTATGGGAATGTCCTGAGTGCAGTGATGTCAGTTCGTGATTCAACTCAACTCAACTCATGGAGATGTCAAGAGGCTCAGGTTGACTGCTGATCTCTTTGGATTTATTTGTGTTGACTTCCGAAGAAAGAAAGAAAGCAAGCCAGCCAGCCAGCCAACCAGCCAGCCAGCCAGCCAGCCTATCAGCCAACCAGCCAGTCAGGCAGGCAGGAATGGATTGGTTGGATTCAAGGACTATCTACATTGCATCTAAACTATTAATGAGTGCTCCAGACACCTCTTTCAGAGTATAATATTAGGATCCAAACTTAGTGTACAAATTTCATTGTAGCACTTGAAGATCCTGTGTATATACAAATTGTACATACAATATATATTCTTCTTCAACTTCTGCCCTGTATCCTCCATTGGAGCATAATGCTCGACCATCTCACACCAAACCATCGTTTCTTCTGCTTTTAGACATGTTCATTGTTGGTTGGATGTTTGCAGCTAAAGTTTTCTATGGGATGACACAGCCTGTCTGATGTCAGCCCTCCTGAGTTGCTTCTCATGACATGCATGATAGGTTACCATGTTACTATTCTTCTTGGAGACTTCTGAGGGTTGTTGCTGGAGCTACAGAGTTCTTTTTTGTGTGATGCTTTCCATGCTGCGGAAAGAGACTGAGCCATTTGGGATAAAATCCTGGTGCAATGAAGTCGACCCCTGTCTACTTTTAAGTGACTTTTTTTTAAAAGTTACTGTTCTTTGCTTCCCTTAAGATCCCTGATAAGAACAACAGTGAATAAATATTCTACAGACTAATGTACACAGGCTGAGTCAAATTAAACAAGTAAAAGACAACACCAGTGCAAGTTTATTTCATAGTAGACAACATTCTACTGCGTCAATCTGAAAGAATTTTAGTTTGAAATTCAGTATAGTAACATAAACAACTTAATAATTAAGAAATAAAAATAGTGCTCTACAAAACCTACTTGACCCCACTCAGTAGCCACCCCTTCAATCTGCTAACAAATCTAGTTTGAAGATATGGAATTATTGCTCAGCGAGTAAAAGAGGAGTTAGTTGCATATTCTTTACAGGACATAGCAGTCAACTCCAGCATTTTTTGGCTGTTTGTGATTCCTGGGCAAGTTTACTGTTCAGTAGTTTACCTTGCTTTTTAAACCAATGGCACTCATACCATTGTATGGAAACCAATGCAAGGCTGTCTTCTTCCATATCGCCAGCTGTTGTGTTTTTAACATGGTATGCAGGTTTATGAATTGCATTTGTAACCCCTTCATCAAAGAGCCTGCAAGAGAGTGAGGTATCACTAAAACCTCAGAGGGTTTAATCCTGAGAATCCTGTTGATAATTTTTAATTTTGCCAATGCAGCAGCCATTTATAGCCTACTATTTATAATTTTCAATTACTGAGGAATTTTTAACATGTATAATTTACCCATGGGAACTATCTTTTCACTTTTGTGTAGGCATCTGCCCAACACAATCATCAACATAGATACAGGGGGAGTGTAACATCATTGTATTTATTGTGTGAAACTCACAACTGTTATTGAATCCAGCTCTTTTTAAGTTAGAGATGGATGCAATACCTCTTAGCACTTAAGCTCCTAGGAAGGAGTCGCTGTTAGCAAATGTTGTCCAGAAATCATTGGACTATTGCATTCTAAAGAAAAGTGTCAGTCGTAAGGAATAAAGATGTGGGTATAGGCATTATTTGGGTAGAGGAGGAGAAGAAGATGTCATCTCACTTCATGAAGGAATGACCTAGAGCAGGGGTGGCAAACCTTTTTAGCAGGTGGGCCAAATTTCAGAAATAATAATTCCTGCCGTAGAGGAGAGAAGAAGATGTCATCTCACTTCATGAAGGAATGACCTAGAGCAGGGGTGGCAAACCTTTTTAGCAGGTGGGCCAAATTTCAGAAATAATAATTCCTGCCGGGCCACTTACCTAATTTTTTTTTGTTAATTAAAGCAAGCAAGCGTGCTACAGCCTTGACCACATTGTCGCTTCCCTCTCCGCGGGCCGCAACATGACCCCCGGCGGGCCGCATGCAGCACACGGGCCTCGTGTTGGCCACCCCTGACCTAGAGTATGTGAGGTTTATTAGTCCATACACATGTTGCAATGTTTGTCATGGAATTTTGTATAATTTCACCACATTTACTGAACATAAAATTGCTTAGTCAATCACAAACAGCCAATAAATGCTGGGGTTGAATCAGTGTCCTGTAAGGGCATGCAACTAACCTTTGTTAAACCATATTTATTACCAATAATTATGTCACTGCTGGAATCCTCTATAATGTCTTTGACATTTTCAGAATTCTGGTAACAGTTTCTCCAGAGTTTCTTGTATTTTGTATCCTACGATTATTCTGCAAAAGATGTATCAGAAACATAATCTAGAGATTAATTATCATTTAGCATTTGTGGATTCAGTATACATATTTTGTCACATTGAAGCCATATAAAGCCATGTTTAATTTTGTGATAAAGTATCTTCATGTTTTATTTTGTGGTATAGAGCCTCAGTTTGACAAGAGAGTCGAACAATTTCGCCAGATGTACAGTTTAGATAACTCCATCAATGCCCTGGACACTTCCCCACCACAATCGGCATCTGCCTGCCAGACACAGATTCTGTTTCTGGTTTTACACGGAGGTAAGCACTTATATCAGAATATTTCATGTCAAAGATATGAAAGCGTTAGCGTAGTTGATAGCAAATTGCACTGCTAATGTCAAGAGCAGGGCGGAAACGGATTCGATGCCTGGGCTTGTCGTCTGGTAAAGAGAGTGAAAGATTGGACATTTCTTCCTCTGTGCACTCTGGCCTACAAAATGTGATGGTGCTATCAAATCATTGACCCACAGCAGGAAACTGCTTGGGGACAAATTATTTTATGATTATTATATGAACTGTCAGTGGTTTTTATCTTTGTATAGTCTTAAGGGGGCCATTGTAGCTGGTTGAGGAATATATCCACAATAGATTATTTATGGCATGTGTCCATAACATCATATTTTATAATGAAGACATAAACAATTGACTGCACAATTTATTGCCTCACATAGTTCGCTGCATCTCGGCAGGTACATGCTGCAGAAATCACACGACATAAACTACTACAACAAGATACATCCCTCAAGTTGACGTATCTTCTTCGTCTTCTTTTGCTCTCTATTCCCCATTGGGGCATTGACCTGTAGGCAACTTATTCCAAACCACTATATCCTGATCTATCCCAGTTCTGTCTATGTCCTACCCATATTGTTAATTTCTAATTCTCTTTTCCATGAGTTTTTAGGTCTTCCTTTATTTCTTTAGCCCTGTGGGTTCAAGACTAAGGCTTTTCTAGTTATACTATTCTCCAGTTTACTCAGTGAATGGTGTATTAAGCATCAGCATCATTTCTTCACCTCTTGGTTCATTGGTATTTTGTCTGGATCTTTCCATGAGCTCCACATTGGTGATTTTGTCATATCATTGTTTCCTCCTATTTTGCGCAGGCGCCAATTACTGAATGTTTAGGTTCATTTGTAATTGTTTTAGTTTTCTCCATGTTTCTGATCCATAAGGCAGTACTGATTTAGCATTAGAATTGAATATTTTAAGTTTTGTGCCTAGTTTAATTTCTTTTGACTTCCACACATTTCCTACTATTTTGAAGCTCATCTAAGCTTCTGTATTATCATTCTGATATCTTTTTCTGTTCCACCCCCTTTGTCTACATTGCTACTTAAGTAGGTGTGTGATTGTCTATTGAAGTGAATTTTTGCAAAGAGAGATCAGATTACCGTTTGCTTGATTTATTCTCATTTTCTGTCTTTTCTCAATGAATTTATAAAACTAGTTGTTGTGACCTCCCATCTAGTGTGAGTTTGTACTGCATCTAATTTTGTATGTGAGGGGGAGGGGGGGGGGGGGGGGCAATGTCATCAAATTCAGGTCATTAAACTGCTTTGTCCATTAGATTCTGTTCCTAAAGGTGCTTATTGTTGTCTTCATCATCCAGTCTATAATCAGTAAGAATAGTAAGGGTGATAAGAGGCAGCCCTGCCTCTCTCCTGTTCTTATCTCAAATGCCTCTGTTAGTTGTCCTCATGGAAGACCCCACCCTTCATGACACAGATATGTTGCCTTTTCTAGTGAATAATTTTCTGTGGGATCCCATAATGCCTCATCAATTTCCAAAGAGATTCCGTATCAATGCTGTCATAGGACCTTTTCGTTGTCCATTAATCCAATATAAAATGGCACATTCAATTGGATACTTCGTTCACAATATTAAA